>VXBB01020593.1:436017-452217 GCA_013399915.1 Illadopsis cleaveri | reverse complement strand
CAAGTGCTGTAGAAGGCAAACTTTGTAAAATAACAAATACCCACCCCTCCCCAATTTCCTCCTCTTTGTCTCAGCTTTTACACCTGACCTGACTTCATATGGTATGGAATATCTTTTGGGTCAGCCGGCCTAGTTGTGTCCCCTCCCAGGATTCTGCCCACCCTCAGCCTACTGATGTGGGGGAAATGTTGTTTTGCAAGTACAGCACTGATGCTGTGCCAGAGCTGCTCAGCTGTAGCCAAAACACTGGTGTGTTATCAACCCCTTTCTAGCCACTGATGCAAAGCACAGCACTGTGAGGGGTGCTGTGGGAAAATGAATTCACCTTGGCCAAACCCACTACAACTGTCTGTAGAAAACACCTTTTGCAGGCTGAGTGGTTAACACCAGCATTCTCAAGATATGACAGATAAGTTAAAATAATTCCAAGAGACAGAGCTTATTGCTCTCTGCCCTTGGAATGGTGAGCCGCAAGACCAGCTGCAAGGACACAGAGAAATCATATAAATGAAGAACAGCTTAATAATAATAACTTCCACTTTATAAACCCTTAAACAGCTTTCACGGGACACCCTTCTCACAGTCTTTACTGGTATCTGTTTATCAACTGCTAGTGCCTTCCAGGACACTGAAAGCCAAAACAGGAGATTCCAAATCTGTTCTGCTCCTTATCTGGCCACAACAGTGGAATCCGAACATTTAAGTCCCTGGATCTGGACATTTACTTTTCACAACAACCCCACTGCAAGTTCCTTTGAGTTAACTGAGGAAAGCTAGACTTAATGCCTAAGTAATGTCTGTGCTAACTCTTTAAGGGACCTTATTTACTTAATGGGTTAACAGAGACTTTAGAGACAAAACCTTACTTAGAAAGTTCATCAGGTCGTTTTAGGCATCCCAATATCCAAAGTGTTCACTTATCAAAGGTGTACTTTGAAACAAACAGAAGACAGTACTCTCTGTCTCCTACCTGGACACAAGCTAAAGATATTTTTAAACAGCTATCATGCTTTTAATTTTGGTGTATTTCCCAGAAGAAGGTTCTATAAGGAAGATGTTCACTCGAGAATTGCTTACCTAATTCTGCAAATAAAAATGTACCATATCCACAATCTTAGGTCACATCATCCCTCAAAAAAAAATCTGTAAGTAAAAAACTCAACTGTCCAATTTCAGAATATATACCTGATGGCATATCAGTTTGGAGACTGCAACTCATGTTTGCAAATTAAGAGCAAACACATACTCTTCACTAAAGAATTGGCAAAATTAGAAAAAATAATAAATCCAGAAATCTCAAGAGTTTTCTGTAAGAGGATGAAGACACACACACACACAAAAGGAATCTTCACAATTAAATTTATTAATCGCAATATTGAGAAACTATTGGTTTTAATACTGAAATTAAGTCCAGCAAGGCTGACACATAATACAACAGAAATGTCATCTTTTAAAAGAATTGACCCTTCAAGAATCTTTGAAACAACATGAAACATAAGTTGAAAGTTTTAAATGAAGTATTAAAGAGTGTCATGATCTTTTCTAATTGATTTAGTTAGATAAAAGCTCAAATGAAAGATATTGTTTCAGTAGTTTACTCCTTTGAAGCACACCATGATTAACATGTTATACATACGTGATGTATACGGGAGTAATGTATGTCTGCTTCCCTAACGTAGTTGCCCTTAACCATTTACATTTGTAACTCTTTTCAGAAAACTTGATTTTTTCCATTATATTTCTTAATGATCCAGAACTCTTTAAAAAAAAAAAATGCAACTGTTTATAAACAAGTCCACCAGTTTACAGTTTATGTAAGCCCATCAGTATCAAGCACATTTTTACAGTTAGAAAGCCTAATAGATATTTTAAAGAACAAGAACATCAGAAAGATAAAATTACCAGAGATAAAACTCAGTGATTCTTGAGTACATTACATAGTTGAAAAAAAAATACAATTAAAAAGCATTGAAAAAACTGGAAAACAATGTAGCCTGATTTTGAACTTCGTTAAGACACAAACTGGTGACAAGTACTACAACTGATATTTGAAGGAGATTTTTACAAGCAAAGTAAAAATCTTTATTTTGGGTAAACTTGTATCTTGGGTTTACTGTCAGCATGGTGGCCTAGTAGGGACCTTTTCACAATGGATCTCAAGACGAGTGCACAAATAGAAGACACTGAGTCACTGAGCAAAAATTACATATTGCAAACTTTTTATTCTGAATGTTCTACTCCTAATCCAATTTATACTGTTCTGATTCATCAGGAAAAAAAAAAAAGGAAAAAGAGAAAAAAAGTCATGAAACGGTAACTTAAACACATTTTTTAGTCTGAATTGGTAACCATTTATATATGCATCTGAAAGGGGAAGCACATACTGAGACTGCAAAAGCAACACTGCACATCCTTATAAAATTATACATCAAAAAATTATCACATTTCTCAACTAAAAGAATCTAAATAAATTTTCTGAGGTACAAACGCCAGCTCTGCCAGACAAAGAAGGTTGAAGAGGAAAGATCCCAGAGGCACTGTGCCTAAAAAGCAAGCAGTAAGGAGCCCGTGAAGAGCCAGTAAACAAACCATAATTCAATACAGACCCTTCACCAAGAAGGACAAGCACCACAACACAGGGAGGACAGAGTGGGGGAGAAGAAAATGAGTTCAGAACTGATCCCTAACGGGAAAATATGCTAACCATATTCTCATTTGTGATCTCGATAATCACTACTCACACAGGCACACAGAGGCAGTCTTCAAAAAATGCATAATCCCATAGGGATCCCTACTGACTACACTGTTGCATGGGGTTTGGTTTTGGGTTTTTGTGAGGGTGTTTTAAGATTATTCAAAGATTTCTCAATCATTATTACCATAATTGCTATAGTGATAGCAGGTTTAGTAGGGTTCTAATGCTTTAGCACAGGTCTAGCAGCTCTACTGCCTATTTATACAGGAAAATTTTTACCAAAACCTTGGGTTACACACAGGAAACAAGACCTGCCTAGTAAGAAAAAATATCCCTATCTGGAAACTGAAGAATAAAAAGGGGAAGTTTTAGTTCAGCAACTCACAATGTCAGGAACTCACACCTTTAAGTCCATCCTAGTGAAAATCCCTGATTATTATCTGCAGTATATCTGCACAACATAAAGACTGGCTATACGTGTATTGCCACAAGCACGGCCTGAAAAGGAGGACAAGGGTACAGCAGCATTTACAATGTCTCTGTGACCTGTTACACACATTGCTGTGACACACGGACTCTCAGTTTCACATACTCATTCACAGAACCATTGCTCACTTCTCTGCATTTGCAATGACACTCAAGTTCTTGTACTTCTTTACCTGGACTTGCAGAGGCCTACATGTCTACCTGTTAGCCAGCTGAAGTCAGAAGACTCAAAAGCTATAAAGCAATAAATCTAAGTGGAAAAAGATATGTGGGATAAATCTGGATCTTATAGCTGACACATAAAGACTTACAGCTGAGTCTGGCTATTAAGACTCACTTGTAAAACACAAAGTGAAGAAAATGAGTCATATATTCCTTAAACAAACATCTTTACAATAGTTTTAATGCAGGTGAACACACCAAATAAAACTAAAACCTTCACCTCACCTGAGAATATTCACTCTTGTAACACTTACACTTTTAATTGCTTCACCCTTTTTCTCATGACATAATCCTTCTATACATGACATAATCCTCCTTACACAGAAAGTATTTTCATTTACAACACAAACAGTGGTAGTCATTCTTTAACCATGAAGTTACAGCTAACTGCTTTCCACTCCATTTCTTAAAATATCAATAATCTTCCTATAGACACAACTTAAGTGACACTTCCTTTCAGAAAAGAAAGGATAAAAATCAAGAGCACAAAAATACTTTTTCTAAGCATTTAACTCCAGAGCCTTTTCCAAAAGAAACCCTGGGCAGATAGCACCCTTTGAAAACTGTCTATTTTAAAGTTGGGAATTCTGAACAAAATCCTGTATTTTAAAGTTTAGGCCAATATTTTTAAACTAAAGATTTTCAAGAAATTTTCTATAGCTCTTCTTATGGTTCACGTTCAGAACAGCACAATAAATTGCATGCATATGAAATACATCTTAATCTGGGCCTTGTTTAAAATTGCCTTCAAATGAACTACTTTGGAAGAAGAAAAAGCTATGAAAACATACTGATTCAGTCTCACTAAATTAAGACCAATTTAAATTGTTACAGAAAACACAGGCAGTAATACTGTATTGTGTAATAGTAGTCATTACAACCCTACATTCATTCACTTGGTCAAATTACAGAATGCATAAGCCTTTTAGGACCAAACACAACCTTTAACCATCTTTCAGGCCAAACTGATCAAATTTATTCTTTTTTAGAGCAACTAAGATATTTCAATGTTTTTCAACAGAAAAATACTCCCCTCCAGCTGAAAACATTTTAAAATCTAGTCTGTTTGGATCCTCTAGTACTTGAATGCTGTGCAACAGTGACAAGTACAGTATGTTCTTGTCTTAGGAAGCCACTGTGTACCACCACAATGAAGATCTGCTCAAATCTGCTTCAGCTGCAAGGCTCTGCACCACCCTGCTCACATGCTACACTGGGATCCTGCAGGCTCGCTGCTGTCCTACAACACATTTCCCCTTCTTGCACAGGACTGCTGTGCGATGGTGTGGATGTAAGCTGAGCCATGAGACAGTTAAGGACTCCTCATGCGATGACTGAGAAATGCTTGTCATTGTCTTAAATACCAGTTGGGTGCTATCAGGAGAATAGCTAGAACACAAGGGAGGAGGAAATCAGAAGAGGAATTGGAGTTCAGAACAGGAGCAGAAAAAGAAATTGCAGAAAGGAAGAGACAGATGTGTAAGATGCTGATGGGTAGGCAGAGAGTCCCAAAGACCAGATACTACAGCATGCAGAGCCTCAGATCCTGGACCAACCCCTTCTGGATTTTGCCATGCTTTTGGCCAATGGACCAGGGACCATGGTCAAGATCTACCTCTATCCTCTTTTAATGAATGACACAGACACTATAGAAAGAAAACATGTCTAGCTAAGATGTTTAAATGCCACACATGTAAACCGATTTTATGTCTGTCCATTAAGGTTTGTATTTTCTTCTTTTTTATATAATGCTGAGGGAGCCACACACAGATTTTCACAAGTGACTTCCGCTTGAAATATTTCATGAGTCTATGGAGAAGCATAAACTATTCACAGCTGCAAATTAAATGAAGATATTTCTGTTATGAAATACTAAGCTAGTGTCTCAGTTTCTCTATTTGTAATGCATGGCTGCCACTTCAGTGAGGCAATATAAAAATGCAACTTTTCAAAAACGTATTATAAAGCACGTCCTGAAACTGTAATGAAGAAATTGGAGAGAAAACATTATTCCCGTATTTGCCTATAAATTTGGATAACATGATCTGAACAATAGGATTTAAAAAGAAAACCAGTGTGAGAACACCACGAAACCTCTCTAACCAGAGACCAGAGTTCTCTGGAGAAAACACCATTTGATCAAAAAAACTGTGTAACAGTGACATGCAGATGGAATCTGAATTAAGACAGGAAAGAAAACCTTCATTCCAGCATTCCTCAAATTCAGACTCCCTCAAGTTTACAATTTTAATGGCCACTGAGCAGAGTTTTATGTACTGAGGGAGGGGTTTGTTTGCAAGAAAACTTTCAAACACTCATTTAAAAAGAGTTACCTATATCACTCTCAGTTTATGAACTGAAAAAGAGACAGGTCTGATATTGCAATACAAAAAGTGAGCATCAGGAAGAACAATGAGGTGATCCACAACTTCACTTTTCAATCTTAAAGTGCAGGGGAAGAAATGAAACCCAGTAAAAAGAAGTAATGAAAGAGTAAGAAAAGCACAAAACAACCCCAACAAATCATAAGAATACCTAAGGCAAAAAAAAGAGACACATTCTGGTAGTACCGGAGACAAAAAAAGGCTACTTGGAGTGTTTTACATTTACCTAAACTGCATGTCTCGCATTACCAAAACTTAAAGTTTTGTTTTCAGACAACTTTAGTCCTCAGTATAATGTGCCTATATTAACACTGGAAAGCCTTCATGACTTGATGGAACCGAGCTGCTCCTCTCCAGGTTTATGTACTAACCCAACTTAAGGCTTCTCACACCAATTGAAAAAAATTTTAAACTTCTAAATAGCTAAGATTTTAAAGCACATTTGATACTAAAGAACCTATAAGTGAAGAATATGACCATCTCAGCAGTGTTGCACAGATTTCTATCACTTCAAACCTCAGATACCAGATGTGTAATTACGAAGTATAACTAGAAGTCCCATTCCTACTCAAGGGACACATTTTCATTAGCAAACTTGCCATTTATAATTCCGATTTTTTTGCTCATTTTACTTTGCCAGTTTGGCAGTTTCCACAGAAGTCAGACTGCTGACAGGAGCAGGACGTGGTGATGTTTCCCAGGAATGATAAGGCCTTGCTGCGGAACCCATTCTATTAGCAGCTGTCTATCTTGTTCTAAGATAGCAGCCTTACCACCCCTATCCTTACCACCACAGGACTCTCACCTCTGAGACAGAAATATAGAGGGGAAAAAAAAAAAAAAAAAAAAAAAAAAAAAAAAAAAAAAAAGAATTATACTGTGGGCAGAACAGTGGCAGTTGCATTCATACAGAAGCAGCACATCACAAAAGAGAACTTCCTTTTGCAAACCAAGGCAAAATTTGGATTGTCTTCTGAGTTTGACACTACAAAGTATGAGGGCAACTGATTAAGCAAGACCATTTTCGCTTTTTTTCCTGTTTCAGTATCAGTTTAACACTGACAACTGAATTATTTTGAATGGTCTTCATGCGTAACAATTTCAGAAGTTTACCTTCTAAGCAAAATCTGTCATTCTCCTGTGGTCTTATGCACTTTTTGCTTTTCCAGCAAAAACAGTAACAGATACTTTATAGTGTCACTACAATTATTATTATCTAAAAGTTTTCACAGAAAACATGTCCATCACCAAAATATTCCAATCTCAAAAGGATCAAAAGATACCCACACAATTTTATAGCATGCCATGGCAAGTGCAACATTAGACGGATGTGAACTCATTCTGACCCAGCGTTAATCAATAAAATAGACTATCCATTCATTCTATAAGCTGCAAGTCAAAAAGGTAGATATTGAATAAACTGCATCTAAAACTTCAAAGTTTTGCTTAATTAGACAGGAAATGGAGGTTATGCCATCTTCCACAAAACTCTGAAGATTTTCATAAATAGCAAGTTACATGATGAGTGAGGGATAAACACACTAAATTCACAAAGATACATTATATTAACAGGAGAACTAAGTGTTTAAAAGTAAGAAGTATGTACTGATTCTCCACACAAAAATAAATGGCACATTCTTTTCATTAAACTCCTCTCACTTAATAATCCCCCATGAACTGGTAGTACCAACATTTTCCTGACACAGCCCTACTCAAACCAGGCCAAGAAGGCTCAGTGCAGGACCTACTTCACCTTAGCAGTCTTCTCTTACCAGTGAACAAACAGATGACAGACAGCTGTGGTGAGGAAACTCTGAGATACACTCTTAAAAAAAAAAAAAAAAAAAGGACTGGGCACAAAAATGCTGAAATGCACAACCAATGCATTATTCTTGCATTTGGCTCCCTGGACACTTAGTCAAAAAAAAAGAGGAAATAATACCAGACAGAACAGAAAAACATATTTGCTGTAACAATACTGCATTTCTTCTCTGCAAGCACAGTATTAAGTGACAGGCTAGGCCTGGGCTGTCACACCAGGATCAGAATAACATGCCATGGCCTGCACACAGGCTCTTCCTCTCTGGGGTGCTTCCCCTCCTCATCCACCTTCTCCTTGCCTATCAGAAGTGCATGCCAGCTCCACTGGGGCTCAGGCACAGTCTCAGCCTTTCTACACATGGAACAAAACCTATACATGTAGAAATGGCACATATCTAACTACCTGCATATGTGTATGTGCTCTTTGGCCTCAGGATGGA
This sequence comes from Illadopsis cleaveri, assembly GCA_013399915.1. Taxonomy (NCBI): domain Eukaryota; kingdom Metazoa; phylum Chordata; class Aves; order Passeriformes; family Timaliidae; genus Illadopsis; species Illadopsis cleaveri. The sequence continues at coordinate 444,169 of VXBB01020593.1, read as the reverse complement.
CAAAGGGAACTCACACTTTGCCAAGGGTAACCCTAACACTGAAGCTTGGGCTTCTGGTGTAATAAATACCAAGCTTTACATTTCCAGTCTTTCCAGATTACCAGAGTTGACAAGAAAGTCTGAGGGCTGACACTGCTTCTCCTGCCCCAAAGTAATGGCTACTTGGCCTAGAAAATTAAATAATTTGAATTGTTCAGATAAAACAATCATCAAAAGCATCTACAAACATCTCATTTATTGTTAAAGATGCAACTTAATTAAGAGATTATATGTTTGTTTAGTTTTACAGATTTCTTCAAATTTCTAGTTATTTCTTCAGATCCCTTTGAATTCATTCTTCACTGAAGTACCAGATCTCTTAGGGAAAGAGAAGGACCTCGTAAAGTGCAGCATTTGGGGTTTCAGTAAACAACACTATAGAAAATTAACTTTCAGAGGGACACTAATAGAATGAAGAATGGTTGCCTCTGCTTTGACCGCAGACTTTGAGATGAACTTTCAATCCTCTCCTTTGAAATTCCTGCTATGCCCCTGACATAAAAGCACAGCACCTACAACAGGAAGTAGTGAAAAATGAGAACCAAGTTACTCACATAAAGCTGTAATTCTTGATAAATTTGATTTCTGTCCCTTAAATTATTTACATATGACAAGTTTGCTCTATACAGGTGTCATCCTGTCAGCAAGACATGCTGCATTTTATCATCTAATTTAACATGTTATTTGCAGCCTGAATTCAAAAACCGTGAGAAAAGCCACATTAAAGAGATCAAAACATTTCTAAGACTACAGCAAGAGGTGTACAAAAACTAACAGAACAGTGTAATTTGATCATAAATATCACCCTTCTTTTCAAGAAGATTTCAAGTTTGCCCTCAAAGCTGTATTAATATGATTAACATCTCATTTTCATGTCTGCTGCATCCACTGACTTTCAGAACACTTACAGTTGCACTGCAGAGCCAAATGAAGTGAGAGCTCTGAGAAAGTGCACATACCTGTAAGCAGGAATCCACAGAGCTTCTTTTGGGAAACAAATGTCTACTGAACTATACAGTACCTTTCCAACTGTTGTTTTGCTCAGATATGCAGAGGAGTAATATACTTCACCATGCAAACAAGGCATCTGATATTGCCGAAACTACTACTCATTCCTAAAACAAAGCTACTCTTTGCCCATAGACACTGACAGAGGAAGTATTTCAGATGTAAATACCCACAATCAAAAACCATGTAGGATGTGTTCCACTTCATACCAGTGGGGATGAAACCTCTAGGTGCTAACAATACAAGATGTGTTACATAAGACTATGCACTTATTTTTAGAAGCACATTACAAAATTAAGTACTGCACTGAAATCTGTTGCAGAGCCATGGACAGTTACATCAATATGCACAAAGAACAATTGCTCAGTTGGTGCAGAATGTTAGATTCAATTCAGACTGAAGTTCTCTCCTGATGGTCCCAAAAATACTGAACCATCTCAGACTATAAAATTTAATTTACATTCCGTAGATAAAGAAAAAACAAACCAAAACACAAAAAACTACTAATCATAAAGACCTTTGCTATGAGCAGCAGAATTAATAAAAATTAGTTTCTTAAAGATTTGTTCTGTATGTTAATACTTAAACCATGATAACCCACAACTTCCTCCTTTTCCACATCTCTTTGTGACTTTTCCCCCACTTCAAGAAAAGAATTGTGGTGCAGACACTCTGAAAGTCTGTGTGTTTACAGGATGCTTAACCAGCTGCCATCCTACCAAATACATACCAGATCATGGATGACTATTTCTTTTCTAAGAAGGTGCACTAACTTGAAATTCCTTCCTTCAACTAGACACAATTTTATGAGGTCTGTAGGACCATAATTTGAATTTTAACTTCTTTTGATTTCAGTTTCCATACAGAAGCATATTTATATAAATTCAGTTAAATGCTTAACTTTGAGTTAACTCAAAAGTTAGGTTATCTATATATATTTGACTTATTTTAAATTTTTGTGTTTCTTGCAGTTACAAACATAAATCAATCCATGAAGTACATTCTGCTATCAACAGTTTATTCATTTACTACCACTGTTTATTCATTTGCAGCCTCTGTTACTCCTCTCCAGGCTCTCTCCAAAGTACATTAACACCAGTGCCTGTACCTTTAGTCTACTAAATTTTAAAATACACTGCTCAAAATGGTTTTGCTTTAATAACTGGACTCAGCAGATGCAGGTATTCATTAGTACAGAAAAGGCCAGCAGCTGTACACTGGATTACATTGCTAAGAGGGAGTTAAAGACACCTGCTCTTAGTGAGTCACTCCTGGTTACCAACCAGACCTATACCTGGCCATCCCAGTTTTCAAGACTTGCTTAATTCTTGCTATAAAGTCTAAATCAGACCAGTGTGAAACTGAATCTACCCTGCGGAACATAAAAAAACTGCCAGTTGCTTTAAAAAAAAAAAAAATTTAAACTAGTTACATGTCCTTCAGAGACAATAAAAGATTAGAATCACAGCTAATATTAAGAGTTCACAATTCCTAATTAAAATACTAATCCAAATGAAAATACTACTTGCCATCAACCATATACTGCTGGTATTCACAACATACACTGACCAAGGGTAAGCTCAGAAGAGCACCAAACTCCTGAAAACTAAATTTTATCCTTGCAAGAAATTTTGATAGTCCCTGTTCCATCACAGATGTCTCACAACATTTATGCATAACTAAACTTTCAGGAAATTGGGGGAAACAAAACATGTATTTATCGTCCAAAATATATCATCCTGAAAATGCCAAAAATTTTGCATTTTCAGTAAGTAGACAAAAAACAAAACACACACAAAAGAAAAGGGATTTTTTGTTTGTTTAGGGTTTTTGGGTTAACTCCATATCACAGTAGCAAAGGAACCTGAATTCCTGGATTCACTTCAACTACCACCACAAAATAAAAAGTGATACTGATTTACTCTCATGTGTAATGCTGGTCTTAATCAATTTGATCTTACTGGAAATGTGCATCCACATCCAGAAAATAACCCAACAAATTAAGATTCCAACATAAGGTACCTTTCTACTTTACGATGGTGCTTTTGACAGGTTAGGAAAAGTACACCATACAGCAAAGTATCAAGACCTGTACCAACACTGCAGTAAATAATCGAACATCTCATTAAAAAGATACTTTGTGTCAAACAGTTTTACAGGTGGACAAATATTGTAAGGTACTTTAAGATTCAGAATTGCTCATCACCTTGTCAGTCTTCCAAAGGTTGACTGCTTACAGCTGACTTCTATTTGAAAACCTCTCAGATTTCCACTTCTCCAATATCACAACAAATGGAACAAACATTCAAGAGATGACCTTCTTCTATACATTTTTTTTTACCTTACTCGGTCATTACATAAAATACCAGCTTTAAGCTATTTTCCTGTTTTATAACTTTTTCAAAAAATAAATATTTATATGCAACAAGTACTTTCTCACAGACCTCATCACTACTAAATGGTAAAAGACTTCAAGCATATATCCAAACAAGTCCCCTACACAGTAGAGCAACAGAGGGAAGGTTGGCAGACATTTTTTCCATCATTATAATTCCCTGGCAACATTTCCTTTGCAAGAATAGTTTTTACAATTCGAATAAGAAATGCTTACAAGGAATACTCATTCTTCCTGAAACAATGCAAGGTCTTCATAAGCTGGAAGGGGAAAAATATTATTCCATTGAAGCTCAAAGCAAAAACTCACAGAGTCATACAGACTGCAAGACAAGCATGAAGTCCACTGACACAAGCATTAGTTCCTCATTTTACACTAGGACAGGCATTTTCCTACAACCCTTTGACAGAAAAGATAAAATATGATATTACACTATCATTGTGTTACAAAGACAGCTTTAGAAAAACTTGTTTGCCAAGACATTGCCTACAAATCTAAATGTTAACGTTTTATAATTAAAAATAGTTGGCTGCAATGAGTCCGGCTGCCTCTTTTTGCTGCCTGAAAACTCCCTGCTATTGTTTCCAAATGGACACATATTTAGATTGTAATGAAAATATTGTGGACATGACATTCTGAAACATGCAAAGGACAAACCAGACAAGTGCCACCTACTGAACTTGGTATAGGGCCATTTTAGGGGTGTTAACACTGTTTTTGCTAACAATATGTACCAACTGCTACCAAACCTGGTTCCACAGAAGTCCTGAACAAGGCAAGTGAAACACAGGAAACCACTATCCTCTTACCACAGACTAGAAATTGGCTATGAACTGGTTAAATGACTTACCCAGAGTAACCCATCACTTCAGCAGGTAACTCACACAGAAAGCATGGTCCAGCTCAGCCCACTGGATTACTGTCTACTCAGCAACAGCAGTGCAAAGTAAGAGTTTCCATTTTATGTACCACAAATACAGCATTTTATACCAGTTTTCAGTTTAAATAAACTATGCCTTTTGATGAATAACTTGACTTCAGAGAACTATATTCAAACAACACTGATCGATCTCAAGCACATAAAAAATCTGAAAGTAGGACTTTAAAAATGCTTCTGAAGTTAAATAAACCAAAAAAAACCAGGAAAAAAATCCCCAGTGACACGGGGTAAAAAATAATACCAAAAAATATCCTCCCATAAGTTACCCCAAATTAAAAGGAAAACAGGAAGAAACAATGGTCTACTTACTACTGAATTTCTGATTAACAACTCCTGCATTGCAATTTAACAAGACAAGGATGTGTCTGAAAAAAGTCTTCATTATAATCAAATTTTAACCTACCAGCATAATTTGAAAGGAATCCTCCCAGGAAATGTAGAGTTGTGAAATTATACATATTAGCACTGCAAAAAGCAATCAGATGGCAGAGTAACCAAGTCAGGGGGAAAAAGTAATGCACACTTTTCTGTAATGCTACTGATAATGCTACAGCAAGACAAATTAAGGACTCTGAGTAACACTTTTGAACAAGAACCACTTACACCTTGTCTTGGAGCCTATTACAATACCAGACCAGAAGATGAGCTAGTGCACACCACCACAACAAAAATATTCTATTTTATGAGAGTATTAAAAATGAAAGATAAAATATATATTATAAGCAATATGAACATTTTATAGCTGGGTTTTTGGTTAAGGTTTTTTTTTCCATTTTTGTACATACAAACACAAAAATACTTTCAATCCTATGCAAGAATCTCTTGTTGATTAGCACAGACCATGCTTGGTATATACACACCTGCTCCAAAACCAAAATAATTCCACGAAGACAATTTAAAATATCCTACTGTGCAGTATTTTCATTTGACACAATTCTTCCTACGCTGTTATAATGCTCAATAAAAGCATAGTTAGCTGTCAAAATACACCATCCATCCTGAAAAACTCAGGCACAAAGTTAACCGTCAGCATGTAAGCAGGTACTTTTAAGTCAAGGAGAATACACACAAACTTTCAGGTGTTCATATGCTTTTCCAGGAAGCTGGGTCAGGAAATTAACAAGACACACACAAGCATAGCACCTATGTGCTAAAGCACATCTGGAAAGAAAAAAAAAAGGGGGGGGAGGGGGAAAAAAAGGCCAATTCTAAGACAACTGAAACAAGTTGTATTGAATTGTTCAGTGCAATGCAACTGAGACTTAAATTTCTAGCAAATATATCAGCAGATTTCTGCTGCATAGCAAAATGCTCACATACTTTTTTTTTTACTTATTTATGTCTCAAAAGCTCAGATAAAGCAAAGTTAAACTAACTTCAAGTTCTTTGCTTTTGTCAATCCTTCAAATTTACATACACACTGTATTACTAGTAATTCATAATGAGAAAAACTGTATCATTTACAGAGCAATCATTTAAATCTGTCGTAAAAATATTGATTTGACTTCCTAAGGTACTGTACTTCCATTGAAACTGGTAAAGGGCTTTCTATTTAGGCTAACATTTACAAACACACACAACAAATGTGGCAAATATTCTGCCAAGAATTTAAGAATTTTTCTTTTTTTTTAAATAACACATTTTTAAGGTGCCTTTTATTCAAGCACATTATAGCTTTAAGAGAAGACATAATTTTAAGAAGTTAAGATACAGGAGTTTACTTCCTTTAGAACAAAATTGTGTACTTGGCACACTTTCTATACTACCTCATAGGAAAACAAGCCATTCAATACTTCTCAGTTTCCAGATAAAGTCAGAAAACCAGGTGATAAAAACCTCTGTTTTAACTCAACTATGGTGCATTTTTAAGTTCTATTCCCTTCTTGAGTTCATAAAAAGAAGGAGGTGGAAGATATTTTTGATTAAATAAAGTTATGATGCAAGGCCCCTTTAAAACCATAATGAGGTTACAACTTAGCAATTACTACACAACAGACCTTGCATCAACATGAATATTAGGGTAATTTTTAAGAAAGCTACAACAGAGGCTAAAAAAGCAATAATGTTCTCAATTTCAAAGCTAATCTCTATCCAGATAGTAATGCATATAGAAACATAAAAAATAAACCAGAAATACTTTCTGAGATCTACCAACCTGCTGAAGGCACACAGGATTTTCATGTGAAGCAACTGACATAAAGACCAAGATCTTCAGGTGGAAAGAGCCACTTATGGGACAATTTTTCAGCATCAAACTTCAAGACACACTAACTGTCCTATTTTTTCCACTAAATAATAATTATCTAAAATTAGATTCTGTTAAAGAGAATTCAAATTCATTTTTTAATATAAATTTCTGGGGTCTCTTTGTTTTCAGTTTTTAGCCAAGGGCTCTTCTTTCATTTCTTGACAGAACTGACACACAAATAGGTTGCAATAATAATGACTACTTTGACAGCAATATTAAGTTTCTAGAAGAGATGTGTAGACAAGGTTTATCTACTACTACACTCTTAGCTCTATCAACAGCTTCCTGAAAATGAAACGGAAACACACTTGCAAGTCAAGTCAGTCAGCTCTTGATAAGTGAGTATTCAAATCCCTTTCTAAAATCAGAAGCAGTCAACGCCTTGAAGTTTAGCATACCAGCTGAATACTCAACATAAACAACAGGGGAAGTTGGGGGCAAAAAGAAGAGAAAAAAAGACACGGGACAGACGCATCGTGTTCAAGATCACAAAGCCTGATCCTGCGAGTTATGTTCTATTAATATGTCATTATAAGAGAACTCAAAGTACATCAACACATACACAACAATTCTTCCATGTCCATAGGAAGATGCCTTTGCAATATAAACTTCTACAATTATTTTCCTCTTGCAGGTCTTCACAAGTCTTAACAGTCTGAAACAAATCCAAGTTTCCCAAAACATAAAGTTTTCCAATAACAGATATGACAGCAGATTTGATCATCTCAATCTTTCACCAGCTGAAGAGTTAAGACTACCAGCCAGTGACCAGCACCAGATGTTGCTGCTGTGCAGGCACACAGGAGTGTCTCCTTCACACACTCAAGTCACACACACATGTATATATATTTATGAAAGATACATAGAAAGTTCTTATTCTCTCCTGGGGATAAAAAAGTGCAAAGCTGGAAATAACTTTTTGCCTGATAAAAGAGACAGCAGAAATTAAACATGCTTGTGTTAGATGTGAATAAGCAGCAGAAGCAACTAACACCTTACACAAGCATATTTTCATTTTCCCACGTTACAGAGCCTCCAAAACAAAGTTACCTGTAACTTCACCAAGAAAAACCCACCCTAAAACCAAGAATACCCATTAATTGGTACCTTGTTCTCACCCGTAGCATGCATACACTAACTAGACTGCTAACATCTTTCCCTGTCCCTACTGTCGTTCTCTTATCCCTAACCTGTCACCCTGTGCCACCTCCTCTCCCAGCACGGGTCAGGTTCACGCCAGAGCCTGTCATCGCCGCCCAGGCGGGCAGGGGAAGGCTGACTCCTTCCTTCGGCGACCGCGCTCTGTCCCGTTCAAGTTTGTTTTATAAACATGTCCGAGGGAAAGCCAGAACCTGTTTACACACCGCCTTAACCGCCGCCAGGAGGAGAGTGAAACATACGCAGGAAAAAGAAAAAAAAATTATTTTTCAACCCAAAGCCAGCCAGCAGCACCCCAGTCTCACCCCCTTTCTCCGCCTGGGGCCCGCGGCACAGGCCGCACGGCCGCTCGGCGGAGCGCGGA
>VXBB01020593.1:403848-435775 GCA_013399915.1 Illadopsis cleaveri | reverse complement strand
GGCTACGCTCCCTCCGCCTCCCGCGGGAGACGCGGCCCAGTGCTGGGGGTAGGGCCCGCAGGCCGCGGGGCTGCCGGATGCTGCCGCTCTCCGCAGGCCCCACCGAGACGCTGCCGGCCGGGGACGTGCCCGGCTCAGATCCCGTTCTGTGAGGGGAAAGGGCGGCGCGCAGGCCTGGAGCGCCGGGCCAGATCGGGGCGTGGGGTTGAGCAGGGTCAGGGCGCAGCGGGGCTCCTCGATCCTCCCCTCACCGCTGCCCCCCTGGCGCTGCCGGGGCCTGTGGAGATCTACCCCGCGTGGACGCGCTCCCCTGGGAGCGCCCCAGCTTTCAGAGGGGCTGTCCCATCCCCCGTGGCCCTGTTCTGTCAACTCCCCTTGGGTTGCGGAGCGCAGAAGGAGCGGCCTGGCCTCTCCGCAGGCTGTGTGTTATCCTGTGGAGGTTTTAGGTCAGGAACGACCCGACGATGGAGTAAACTTTGTGAAAGTTACTGTTTTATCTGCAGTGTGGCAGCAGTGAAGAGACAGGTTCTGCTGTCCACTTAGTGTGTTAACAAAATGGAAAAGCGTTTACAAGATTACACAAGTGGACTTCTAATTTATCGACCCTCAAAACATGTATGTTAGAGAAATGGCTTGAATACAGCAAGCGCTGATGCACAAAACACTCATGCAAATAATCCCCTTGAATTCAATGAGATTGTCAATGGTACAAAAGCTAAACCTGTGCACAAGTGTTTACAGGATGAAGGCCAACATCATTTGTGAACTGGCTGCTCTGCTCCATCAAGAAAAACAATGGCACTGACACCTTAGTTTGGTTGTATAACCATCACAAACTTTAAAATTTCAAGCAAAGATATGAGCAGAAATAGCAGGTTTCTTTCAATAGTTTCACATGTGTGCTTTGATTTTGAACCTCCAAACTGAATTTAGAATTACAGAAGAATTCAGTAGGTTACACAACACTAATATTTTATAGAAACATTGGTACTACAGTAACGTACCTGTCAAATATGTTTTGAAGATAAAAGAGCAGTGTAACTTTTAAGCCAGGAGACCAGTTTCTTAATGCCACCAGCTTTAGTTGTGTGATGAGCATGGCTGCCATGTCATTGAAATGAATGTGTTTATACATCCAGGAAAGCACTGCTTTTAGTATTCTAATCAGAAACCTTTCCTTTGTGACTCAAACCTTCATGTTTTTGCTAGAATCAAACCATTAGAAAGTACCAAAAGTGACGTGCTATTTAAAGTATGAACTTCTGGACCACTTTTGTTGTTCAGTCTGAAAAATCAAACATTTCTTCTTACCACAAATCAAATGTAAAAACAGTACTTTTAGACTGAGAAATACAATCAATGTTATTAACCTTCAGTGTTATTAAGTGTTTACATAGTCTGATTCTTTTATATCTCTTTATAAACATTTGTTTCATTTCACACTTTAGTGGTCTGAGTTTCTTTTTTAAAAGCTAATTTTCATTCCATTTTCCCAAAGAGAAGTAATTTAAGACAATACTCAACAATATGATGCAAGTAAACTAGGAACCTGATATTGTCATTGCATCTACATGGACTGATCTCTCTGTCCATTACAAAATTACAGTTTACAGGCAAATCAATTAGCATTTATAGCACAAGAAGCCTGAATAGCTCAACAGAGCTAGGAAATGGGAAAAAAATGTGTGTTATCTTGCGTTAGACTGGTTAGCTTAGTATAAACAACCTAACCAGTACTCACAATATGTGTAAATTGTGATTTATATTCTGTTAATTGAAAAAAAATCTAACCTGTCCTTCTGCCTAAGATGGTGTTTAGTTAAGGAAGTTCATTACTCAAGCCGTAGTAGCTGCATATCCTACTTCCTCTTTTATTTTCTTAAAGAAAGTGAAAGCATTCAATGTTTTAATGTGTTAAAATAACATCCAAGGCCACCAATAAAGAAGGTGTATTGTCAAGTATGTGTTCATACATTTGCTGCTTTTAGTCTTGACTCAATACATTTTGCTGCAAAGGTGAGGCCTGTTTCCCATATTTGCATCTGCTTAATTAAAGAAGTGCCCTGAGCTGATTTAACACAAGGACTGCTAATTTGTGTGGAAAGTCCTAATCCATTTTGAACCATATATGGTACAGTTTTGCCTCCTTCCTTAAGTCTTTGTCTACAACCTGATATGCATCTGTTATTTTTATTCTCATTTAATCAATGGTCTTTTTCTTTTGACTTTTTTCACAGGCTGATACACATCCATCTTAAATCAGTGTAAGAATGCCTATAGGAGTCACTCCAAAAAGTTTTGTCTGTAGCAGCACAGGTGAAGGAACTATACATGATTACATGAAAATCTGTCCTACATGTGATCCATGTGCAGGCCCCTGCAGTCAACAATCCTTGTGATGCCGTTGACAAAGCCTTCTACCTAATGTTCCTGAGACTGAGCCCTGATTGTGAGTGTTCTGAAGCAGTCACGACGCTTGTCTACCAGCCGTTTGGGCTTCACTGGCTAATGCTTCTGCTAATGCCTACTGAAGGCTAAAAGCCTACTGCACTTTGATGCAAAGTTTGGGAGGAGGTCATCAAGAGAGTCAGGTGTGCTTAGAATCCCCAAGTGCTTTTCAGATCTCAGTGTTCATTGACAATTCTCTGCAGTTTTTCTGAGGCTTAGCTCCAGAGAGTTTGTCATTGTTCGGTGACTCAAAATATCACCAGTAGATGTGGGCAATGCAGTCGTAGAAGTGGGAGAAATTGCCCAGAGTATGTGTAGGGCAGAGTTAGGCTGTTCCACTTCTCCAAAACATGAAATTAAATTAATCATAGTGAGACCACCATCCTCAGTTGTGAGTGGAGGCAGAACATGGCGAATTAGCAACCTTGTAAATAATTTTTAAATAGGACAAAAAAAGTTAATTGGAACACAGCAAGGGTCTTTCTTTCTCCCACCTATATATTGTCACCATATTCTTCAGGAAAAACAAATACAGTGCAATCACCTAGAGCAAGAGTTGGCAGCTTTTCAGCAGTAGTGAAACAGGTTGTATTTTTCTTTCCCAGATTAGGGATTAAGTCCCTTGGAAGAAACAGCTCGAACCAGAAGACACTGCTCCTTGATTGCAAAGTGCATTTGATCAGGTAAAACAGTGAAATACCACTCTGGCACAGAAGGCAGAGGTTTCTGTTTTCTGCTGGATTACAAATGTGAGTGTGAGACTCATGGATTTGAAGGAACAGCTTCACCCTAATGTCTTTCTTACTGAATGATGTTCAAGAGTCTCTCTGTTGGTTTTTTTTTGGAAGGCTGTAGGGTTACAGTGCTGCTCTACATTAATCTTTGCCCTAGAAGAATGTAGCAGATTTTTTTCAATAGTATAGCCTATTTGATTTTTTAAATACTTCCAAAACACAAGGATAAAGGTGTGCCAAAATGTACACCAAATATTAGAGAACTCGCCACAAAGTGGGGTTGACAACACATTTTTTTTCAAGAATAAAAGCACTGAGACCTCATATTTGCTTAGAGTATTTTCTCATAGTTCTAAACTATTACACTGAAATTGAGCACAAAATATTTAGATTTGTGCAGATTAGTTTGTTTGACTTTTGCAAGTTAGTCTCCAGTTGCTAGCGTATTTAGGAGAGGTAGGGGAAGGATCAGCTGTTTCCATGGCACTGTCCTTATCTATCCTTTCACTCCTACAGGGGATTTCCAGGGATGGCTGCTGGCAAGGGAAGCCCTGGAAGTGCAGTTCAATTACTATTTTAGCGTTAAAATGCATCACAAGGTATCCACACAGATGGCTTCTCATCTGCTGGATTTGTAGTTTCCAGGAGGGAATATTGGGAGCAGAAGTATCTTTATCTCAGTCTTTCATATTTTTACTACCAGGAAACCCTTTCTCAGCCTTCTGCTCTAGTGCCTTCAATGTCTGATTTAGTGCTAATTATAACAGAGTATCAGGGGGAAAAGAATACCGAGTTTAAAAAGAAGTCTGCCAATTCTGGAAAATAATATGACCCCAAAGAGGAGATAAAATGTAGCATTTTTCCCAAAATAAGATGCTTAGCATTGCTGTATAGCAACTAAGAAGTCTGCCAGAGTGCTGATAAATGAGAGGATAAGTAAAAAATTAGAGATAGCAGTTTCAAGTGTTTTTTCAGACATAGAGGAGAATAATGATGCAGATGGAAATATGTTTTCTGGGGGAGAGAAGCATTAGAGACAAGCCAGTGCCAGAGTAGGTGCTGACTGACATTCCTGAACAACATTATCCCCAAAGAGATGGGAGTAATGGCAGTGGTGAAAGAGAAACCCTTCTTATCTTAGTTCTCGAGATTGCAGTCAGCTGGTGGGCATTGGAGAGCTGCCTAGTCAGAAGTGCTATTTCTCTTTTGAAACAATTGAATCATGGAATCAAAAAAATGCTTAAGTTGGAAAAGACCTTTAAGATCAGAAAGTTGAATTGTTAACCCAGTACTTCCAGGTTCATCACTAACTTGTGTCCCTAAGTGTCACCTCCTCACATTCTTTGAACACTTCCATGGATGATTATGTCATAATTTCTCTGGGCAGCCTGTTCCAATGCCTGACCGGACTTCCAGCAAAGAAATTTTTCATAACACCCAATCTAAACCTCTTCTGCTGCAACTCAAGGCCGTTTTCTCTTGTCCTGGTTACTTGGGAGAAGAGACCAATCTCCACCTGGCTACAAACTCTTTCCAGGTAGTTGTAGAGAGGAGTGAGGTCTCTTTTAAGCCTCCTTTTATCCAGGTTAAACAACCCCAGGTCTATCAGCTGCTGTTCATCATGCTTGTGCTCCAGACCCTTCACCAGCTCTATTGCCTTCTCTAGACGTGCTCCAGAGCCTTAAGGTCTTACTTGCAGTGAAGGGCCCAGAACTGAGCACAGGATTCAGGATGTGTCTTCACCAGTGCCAACTACAGGGGACAGTCACTGCCCTGGTCCTGCTGGCCTCACTATTGCTTATACAGGCCAGGATGCCATTGGCCTTCTTGGCCACCTGAGCATACACTGGCTCATGTTCAGGCAGCTGTTAATCCAGGACCTTTTCTGATGACCAACTTTCCAGCCACTGTGCCCCTAGCCTGTAGCGCTGCATGGAGTTATTGTGACCCAGGTGCAGGACACAGCACTTTGCCTTGTTGACTCTCATACTATTGGCCTCGGCCCATTGATCCAGCCTGTCCAGATGCCTCCGCAGAGCCTTCCTACCCTTCAGCAGATCAACCCTCCAACACAACTTAGTGTCATCTGTAAACTTACTGAAAGTTCATTCAATTCCCTCCTTCAGACCATAAATAAAGGTATTAAACAGAACTGGCCCCAGTTCTGAGCCTAGGGGACATCACTTCTGATCATGTCAAAAGGCAGGCAATGTTTTATTTCAGGTGGTAGGGTCTCCTTGGCATGGCTTTTCCATGTGACTAACTGTTGTACTTACAATGAATATGAGCCACATAGGACATTCTCTCCACTAAGCTGCAGTGTCTATTGATAAAAACATAAGCTTAAGTGTTTAAGATGGCCATAATTAAAAGTTAAGCTGGGAATAAAGAGTTATTGCAACAGTTTTTTCAAAAATTATGGGCAAATATATAACCAGCAGCCTGAGGTAAGCCATCACAGTATCTAAGGCAAAAGAATGATTTTTTTCCTTTATGACAGGTCTCGGCTGGGGAAGGGAACAGCCTGGGGGGCTGGAAAGTGCTGAATTCTAATTCTTGCTTTTTGACAGTTTTTCAAGATTGACAGTCAGACCTATTTCCAAAAATGTGCTCTCCTCTAAATAAGTGTTAATGAGCACAACAAATGAACTCTAACTACACCAGTTGGCGATAGTCTGCCATCCCACAAGAAGCCAGAGGACTCCAGTATCACTGTCCCACTGGGCAGCATGATGAGCCCATGGCCCCTGCATGGGCATGAAGCTACAGAAGAACCCAAGGGACTGCTGCCTGGGCAGTCCAAATTAGCCAACTCATTTCTTTATTAGAAGATTGGTCGTACTTGGGGAAGAGTTCCTGAGTTCCCCAGTGGTGCTCTTCAGTGGTGCTCATGAGACCTGTGTCTCATGGTGGCCCCACAGCCTGCAGATAGTTTCACATGTGGACAGACCCACGGTACTTGTCTGCACAAGTATTTGTCTGGGCTTTGCACTTGCTTGAAAAGGAGAGTCAGCTGTTAAGCTACTTTGAAAGCTTTGCTGGGGTGCTGATCATCACATTGAATGACCCTGAACATCAGCAGAGAGTCTGGTGTATCTTGTGTTCATCTCCATGAAGGCTGAAACCTGGATCCTAAGTCCAGAGCTGTTGCTTACCTCCTTAGCCAATTCAACCAGCAACATGTTGCTAGGCTGGTGAGAGAGGGAACTTGCAGCACTGAAGGTGATCTCTGTCTGCAGCCAGCACACTGAATTGTATTACGCTCTATTCCAGCTTACGTAAACCCAAACCCTGGCATGTCTGGGAAACTCCATTAGCCATTACCATCACAGGGCTGTGACTGAGCCTTTCCAGCTGAGCAACACCACTATATCATGGATTACAGTGTTCTCTAATGGAGCAACAGCAGCTACTTTTTACCTCTTATTCACCTTCGTTACACTGCCCAACAAGATATATAAATATGTGCACATCCCATCTCAGAACCCTCCAAGAGTTTCCTAGGTCTGAGTTTTGCTGCAGCTGATTGGGTGCTGGTGTTTTATAAAACTGTCCCAGGCACCTTGGATACCACCATGGTTCCCTACCCCAGTCACATTCAGGACCATAAATTCAGACTTCTGTTTACCATGAAGCCAAGCTATTTGTGAAGTCTCATGATACAGAAATTCAGCCGTAAATATTATGTGCACAAATATTTGAACCTCTCACACTTCCTCCCACTCCAACTCTACTCATCATTTTCAGTACTCTTAGTGGAAGAACTGCACATATCTGAGAGCAAGGGAGTTGCTCTGCACATGGAGATCAACCGACCAAGGCAGTTTTCTGCTTCCTCAGTCAGGCATGTCTCAGCACAAGTAAGCAAAATTTTAAATTCAGCCGCCTGCCATGCTCCCATCACCACCAGCAGAACCCAGGATTCCTATTGCAGCCATGCTCCTTGCCTAGCTCTGCTTCTTGCTTGGGTTGGCACTGAAGAAATTGGCAGCATCTTCAGAAATGAAGATCCAAACAGATCCTCTCTTTCTCCCTCTGTCTCTACACCTCTGCTTCTCTTTCTCTCTCTCTCAATTTATCTCTTTCTCTCATCTTGTCTTTTAGAGATCACATGCACAGTGTTATAAATATTCTTGCAGTAAGCAGCAAATCCTTCTAGTACAAGAGACTAACCTCACTCCAGCTGTGGCTCCTGAGCAAGCAAACTGCTGCGCCTGTTGGGCGCCTCTACAGGTTTTGGTACAGGCCTGAAACACACGGCTCATATTGTGTAAAACTTGTGGTTATGATATCTGCATCCAGGATGTTTCAGTATGGACTGTGATAGCCAGAAATGGAAACCTTAAAGCCCCATTTCTGCAGCAGTTTCTCAGGCAGAAGCTGTGGCAGGTGGTGCATGCCTGGGCACAGGGACAGGTACACTTGTTTTCCCTTCTAACTAAGGAATGGTTCTCACAGGTAGCTGTAAGGATACAGTATCATGTACTGGCAGGAGTCATGTATCTCATATACACAAATATATTTTACTGTTTGATGTTAAGTCAGGTGAACTTGAAAGCTAGGGATATGATTCATCTCACCACCTTTAGCTGTCTGAGAAGAAGGTGCCTGATCCAAGCTATTAATCCAATCTTCCTGCAAGTCAGTGGGGAGAGAGGGGAATTTTTACTCCTCCTGCTACCTCCTGAGGGTGGGTGTCCCTGCTGGGGTCTGGCATAGGTGGGATGTGTGGCACTTGGATAGCTGGTGCTGGCTGGGAGAAATTGATTTGTTTGTCTGTTTCCTCAAATGAAAAGCCTAAATATTACTTTTTCTGCATATTCAGGTAGTGTTTCCTAAAAATAAGTTTGTGCATGAATACAAGGATCCGTTGCACAGGCCTGTGTTTAGAAAGTATGCACAAAGGTCTCTCTTTTGTATAGTAAAATATATGGTGAAATATTATGTTGGCATAAGAAAATCAGAAATATTCTCTTGATTGCAAGATTGAATCTAGTAGAAAGATCCTAGATATAAAATAATGTAATCCTGATGTGTATTCCTTAAAAAATTTCAAAAGGACCCTGCCTTTTTCAGGGCTGGAAAATTCAACTGCAGGAAAACAATTTCTTAACATGAAATTGTCATTAACTTCTTTAAATGTAGGCATCAACTCCAACATCCACTTTTTTCATATTGATTAAGTTATGTCTGGTTTTTTAGTATGAAGGCATATTTATTTTAAATTACAAGCTCCGGAGATCACGGTTCTAGTGTTATAAATACATAGCTGGACATTCTTTCCTGTGTGCTTACTGTCAAAACAGACAAGACAGAAATGGAGGAGATGATGAAAAAGAACTGAAGTGGCTTGCTAAAAGTCATGTAACAAGCTCTCCCAAGCTCCAGTGAGGGGGTAAAGCTGGTCACTGTGACTTCAGATGGACTAGATTACCCTACAGTTAACTTGGCCTTTCCAGTTCAAGTGTTCCCTTGGGAGAAAAACTATGACAAATCACAGTTACATTCAAACATGGAATGTCATGAGCAAGAATTTTATCCTTTTTAGTATTGTTAGAATGGCAAAATATTTTGTGAGGAATAGTTGTGGTTGCCACATCCTTGTTAGCAATCTGTACTAGGACCCAGGTAAACTACTAGCCAAAGGCTGATGAGTATGATTTTTTTTTTTTTAAGTGTACAAATATGAGATAATCTGAGGTATCTTCAGTGGACCAGATATACTCTGGCCCTGTGCCATATTCCCCACTCAGCCTCCAATGTTTCTTTATTGAGGACAATTATGGATATTTCTCATGCTCAGCTGGTAAAAGGATACTTGGTACTCTGAGCCCTGAATCCAACTGAGGTTTGGTCAGAAAATGAATCTGACTTCATCATTCCCAGTATTGTTTCTCAAAGACAGTGGCCTTTCTTCTGTTGGTTCATATTTGCTTAGAAAAATGTAAATGAAATAATTTTGTGGCAGCAGGCCTTGTGCCAAATCAAGGGCCCAGCTTCATGCCAGACCATGTACTCTTTATCCCTCAGCTGTCGACATAAAACCAGGAAAAGCTTTGAACTGGCTTTGTGTGGGTCAGCAAGCCCATTCTGGGTTGGACCTGAGTGTGCAGTGGTCCAGCAGTGTATAGATCTGGCATTCGGTGACCTTATCACTCTCTATAACTTCCTGAAGGGTGGTTGTAGACAGCTGGGAGTTGGTCTCTTTCTCCAGGCAGCAACTGACAGAACAAGAGGACACAGTCCCAAGCTGCGTCAAGGGAAATATAGGCTGGATATTAGGAAAAGTTTTTCACAGAAAGAGTGGTAAAGTACTGGACTGGTTTGCCCAGGGAGGTGGTGGAGTCACCATCCTTGGATGTGTTTAAAAAAAGACTAGATGTGGCACTTGGTGCCGTAATCTAGTTGAGGTGTTGAAACATGGGTTGGACTCGATGATCTTGAAGGTCTCTTCCAACCTAGAAATTCTGTGATTCTGTGATTAGCCTCATGACATCACAACTGTATCTTGAGTTGGGGTATTTTTTCCACAGCTAGTCACATTGCAAACTGACAAAAAGCTGCTTAGCCCAGGAGAACTAATAATCAGATCTCTGTGCTCAGCTAACAAAGTTGTGTTGTTTTCAGGGAGGCTGAGCTGTGGGAGAGGCCTCACATCTGTCTGCAAAACAGCAACTGAACCTACCCTGAAAGCACTGCCTTGCATTGCTCTGCTGTGCAGGGAAACACTAGGAAGTTTGGCCTTTGTGCTTCTTCCCCATTTTCTTGGGTGAACTGCATGAGGCATTGCTCTCTTCTCTAGTGCAGATGTGGTTTCACTGTCCCATCAACCATTGAATCAGTATCTGTAGCCATCAATTCCAGTTGTTGAACCAAACAAAGCAATAAAAGGCAATGAGTTGTAGGACACTCATTGCCAAAGTGATCTGGGTCTGAATTGACACTGAAACACCGCCTGCTAGGCATTAACCTCTGCTGGCTTATTTCTTCATGAGTGAATTCACATTTCCCTAAGGAGTTTTATAGATGCCCTTGCAATTCCCATAAGCCTTCATAAGCAGGATTTGGGGAGACAGGATTCAATATTATTATTGGTATTATTATTGGTATTACCATTGTCATAGTTGCTAATTACCTGTGGAAGATTTGTTTTTAACTGAGCACAGGTTGCAGTGTGTTAGGTCAGGACCTGCCCTGAAAGGTTCCCTGAACAGCAACCAGCTGCCGTGGAGCCAGGGTTATAATTTTTCAGTAAAGCCTGGGACATTATCTCCTGCCATTGTAAACAAAAGAAATGCATGATTCGATGAAATTTTCAGTAGTTATCAGCAAGTAAATATCTTGAGTCTAGTGTCAAGTGACTTCTGTGTCTTGGCCTCACAGTAGTTTCTGCAGAACATGTTCCTGATGCTATAGATAAAATTAAGTTAGAGGAAGGCATTAAACCTAGTCATAAAAATGTATCTTTACGTGTTTTTTACCACCACTGAGCATTTTCGTAGGTTTAATAATACCTAATGCATTAGAGAATGTATCATTTGTTACATAATTAAAATCCCTGTGGTATAATAGAGCAATAATTTGTACAAATTAATCTGGAAAAGTGCGAACAATGGTGGTTTTGTTTACAATGTTATCAAATATTTTACATTTTATGGCTGTTTGTGGAAAAGAAAAGCTATTGAATTAGTTTAGAATAATTCCTCATTTGTATTCTCCAAACTGGGCAAACAGTCTTTCACTTCTTTATAAGAGCATTGAGGCTTTACCCACCCACAGCACGGAAAATAACTAAGAATTGTTTTTTAAGGGCTGTGTCACATGCATGTGTGTCTTGTGTGTGAATACTGTACTGTTACAGTTCTGTGGAGAAAAACAGAGAATTTATGGATCCTACTTTCTAAACCCATCTCCTGGGATCAAAATAAAAGCTCACTAGTCATCTTTGATGCTGCATATCACATTACTTTCTTTTTCGTTTGGGTTTCTTGAGAAAAAGAGATACTCAGTTATAATTTTCACACAAATATTCCCAGCCTGAAATTCTGGTATAACAATTAACTGGAAAAAAATAATAAAATCAAAATATTTTTAAAATGCATTCTGATTTCTCTTGTGTGCAAGATATAGCTGGCATTTGCACTCATTGGCCAACAGACATACTTCTCAAGTCCAAGTCCTTATTTATTTTAGACTGTGAACTTTTCCAGAGGAGATATACCCTGATTAGTGTATGTCAGTGGTGGAAGTATTGAAACACTACTTCTACACCAAACTGAAATTGCCAGAAAAATGAAATCCACTTCACATACAGAAGGAACAAAAATGCCATAACACAACAAAAATGTCAGACATATTCACCTCCCTGTATCAGTTCTACTGTAGATACATTACTATTTTGTTTATAGCTTACATACAAAAACACTTTCCTGTTTACCTCCTCAAAGGAGTGACCTGAAGTGATTTTCTTTTCACATCTTAAAAAAGAAACATTTTTCATCCACTGGTACTCTCTAAATCATATATTCAACATTGAATTATTCTAAATCTACCTTTCAAAATGAAATTCTGATCTTGCATGAAATGTCTGGAGAGTATCATAAGCCAAGACATGCTGGATATCCACTGTGTGTCTAGGTGCTGTGTGCCAGCACTGATGTATGTTGCCAGCCTCTCCTGGGCTGGGTAACCAACAGCACTGCCTCTGCCATTGGTGCCTTCAGGCCACTCTCTGGATCCCTGTGTCAGTGTAGATAGTAATGGTCTATGACATATACATCTCTATATCATGATCTACCAACTGTGTGTGAGATGCTCCTGTACAGCTGTGGTGAGTATCACTGGAGCAGCGATAACCACTGAATACTATGAGTTTGGTTTGTGTTGTCCCAGAATTCAAATCTTGTGGAAGCACTAATTCTGAATTAGTGTTCAACTGAATTTCATTTTAAGCAGCATAAGAAATTTAGCATATAAATCTCTGGTTGATTTCCCTGCTGCATTTTAGTGTTATTTGGGATTTAGGTCAGTAAACTTTTATTGTTCATGATACCATTTGTCATACCTCCTCCCCCTCCTTCTGGGTTTCCCTTCTAAGTTACTCTCTTCATCTCATCAGGGACTCTTTCTTTCTCTCTCCCTCTGGCCTTTGACGATTTCTTCAGCTCCATTTGGCGCATCAGTGGAAAAGGACATTCTTGCCCATAAACCTCTGTCTTTTAGACTGTTCTCAATGTCTCAAATTTTGGCAAGCACTTTGCTAGCCTGGATGCTTCCTTGGACCTTTGTTTTGTGTTCCCTGCTTGGTACAGTTCTGCATTCTACACTTGCCTCCATCCAGCACTTTCTTTAGCATCCCCCCTTTTCTTCTCAGTGTGAAATCTTAATGACCTTTTTAGCTCTTATTTACTCTTCTGCATGACAGGATTTTTATAAGCCTTTAGCTATGATGCTGCTCTCAGAGGGAAGGTATAGTACACAGATTTCTTCAGTTCCATCAGAGCACGCTGATACATCAGGGATTGTACTCATCCCCCACCATGCCAAAACAAGCTTTTGCATCTGGGAACCCCACCTTGGAGACAACTGCTTCTTTCCAACAACGTCATATCAGGGAGGATCATCTCCAAGGCCAAGGATGTGGCAACCATGACTATTCATCGTGAAATCTCTCATTGTGGAAGGCAACGATGGCTGGAGTGCAGCTTCAGGCCCTCCAGGATGCGCCTGTCATGTACTCCAGCTCTCCCCAGCCTTGCCCTTGCAGTCATGCTTTGGTGTCACACATGAAGTTGTGTCATAGAAGTGAGAAGGATTGCAGCTAAAAAAGTGCTTGGATTAGAAAAAAGTCTGGCATTGCTGTTAATAGCTACACACACATGAGTCTGGCAACCCAGGACATGCATTACTTAGAGGAGCACAATTCTCTGCAAATTATGCCCCTCTTTAGCCACTCCTTTTGCAAAAGGAGATGGGAAAAAGACAGAATAATAAAGACATAATCCACAGTAGGTAGTTCCTTTCTTCTTTCTGTCTGAAAGAACTGTGACAGGAGGATTGGGTCTAAATAACTGCAGCCTTGCTCAATAACATAGCAGTTTTTTCCTGGAAATGCATTTTATGCACCTCAGTTTCAAGCTCTAGTGACTCTCCTAGTCAGAAGGAAATATTACATTCATGTTTAAAAGGTAGATAAAAGCTTTTGCTTTCCTGAAACATCCTTCTAATTATGAACAAACTGGGTGACATTTTTCCTTGAAAGATGCATTTATGTAGGTATTTTGGTTTGAAAGAAGAAAAACATTCAAAAACCTGATCAAAATTCAGACACCAATCATGCTAGTCATTTTCTAGTGTGAAGAATTCAAACAGGATTTCTAATCTGATAACTCTGAAATGCAAAAAATCTGACAGCCTGAAAACCCTCCAAAAGACAAAACCCCTGCCCAAACCTTCCTTGCAAATAATCATTTCCTCTTTATTCATTTAAAAACTCAGTCCAACGGTTTCTCACATGCAGTTTCTCTCATTAAACTCCTATTTAAAATTTTTGGGATAATCTACTTCTGGCCTGAAGTGACACAAACATGCTCCTCTGTCCGTGTGGCCCACCCGTTACTAACCTCAGTCTAAAATCTTTAGCCAAGCACATTGGCACCAGGAACTTGCAGGTGTGATGCTGCTGACCCCGGTGCTGCTGCTCCTGGGATGAAGTCAGCCAGATCCCTGGCATGGCTGTGCTGCTTTTCATGTGTTCATGTGGCATCCAGCCCACTGGCAAGGGCTTGTGCCAGCCTTAGCCAGCAGCCAGTGCCCTAATAAAGGCATAGATATCTCCATCCCTGTCACCACTGCATCCAGGCTGCTGTGCTGTGGGGCTGGTTGAGCACACAGGGATCACAGCATACCTGGTACCCTACAATAAATAGTAGCTTTTGGGGTTACAAAAGCCTTCCCTCACCCTCTTGGGTTTCTTTCCTGCAATGTTACCTAGCTAGTGGCTACTGAGCCTTGAGGGAAGCTGGGAGCAGCCAGACAGCTGTTGGGAGGGCACTTGTCCCAGCTCTGCAGCTGGCAGCCAGTGGAACCAGGGCCACATCCCACTGGTATGCCAAGGTCTGTTGCGACCATAGGGCAACATGGCAAGTGTAATGCTTCCTTAGGAACCTGTCAGTTGGAAATGCAGAAAGCATTTGCCAAATAGATCCTTTGAAAGTAGCAGGAAGCTTTGAGATGTTATAGGTAGAAAAAACACTATTACTGTGTGTAAAGCTGGTTTTACAAAAGAGAAATGAATTATTGTAGCCTTGCAGTCCATGAAAAACCTGGAAAAGGCCATAAAGTGTTGACAACTATTTTGCATCCTGCAGCTGTTCAGACCCATCTCTTCAGAAACATAAAAATACACTAGTAAATGCCTCACTGAGCCCCTTCTCTAACAAAAAACAAGTTCCTTAACAACTAAATATCTTCTAGCAAGATACAGAAAATTCATATGTAAGAGTGTAGTACTGGGAGATGGATAAGATATATCTGTGTATTTTTTCAGATGTTGGGTGAAACTGTTAATAGTAGTCCAAGTTATCTAGACTTATCCATCTTCCATTGATGGACAATAAACATAAGTGCCCATGTTTGTCTGCTGAAATGTTTTTGTCCTGTGTTGTCAGTACTTGGAAATAACTTGCAAAATACAGCTTCAGAATGTTAGATTGGTTTTTCGTGGGTTCAGAAACAAGATAATGGCCAACTTGTCAGGTAACTTCTTTGCAAAGAATAATTTAGTCTTAATCAGCTGAAGTTTTAATATATTATATCTTTCACTAATCAATCTCACTTAGCATATGGGGAATCAAGATAAATTCATCCTTTTGATTAGAAAATCAAAATGCCTTTATATGCATATTGGTTGATGACAGATCTCATAAAAACACATCACCAAATTGCTGATGTTTCAGAAATTCTGATTCATGCAGTGCAACTCATTGATTATGCGAGATGTTTTTAATCAGGAGATTAAATTCTGCAAGGATGCCTGATGCCAGCACAGCAGCACCTCTGGTCATGCTCTTTGACTCCAGCCATCTTTTAGACATCAGCTGTCATTGCTCCGTGGCACCCAGGATGGGGTTTGGAGTGACAAGGCAAAGGTCACACGGCACCTTATGGCAGGCTCTCATTTTTCAGGTGCCCTTAATGGGTTTGGTGCCTTTTCAAACAAAGAGATTTAAGATCTTCAGGGGAATGTGATCTACTTCTGGTAAGAGACACAGAAGCGAAAATGTTTTATGGTATTTTACTACTAGAAATACCAGCTTTTAGAGAAGCATCTTTCCCTTAATGGTGTGCTACTGTATTTTCTTGTGTTTTCTGAGTAACCAGACTAGAGAGGGTGGGGCAATTGTTAAAAACACTAGCACAGGAAACAAACCACCCACTTAAAAATTAATTAAATTTAAATTGTTTTTAAAAAATGAAATATTAAATTTAAAAGTAAAATAAAACATATTAAAAAGTAAAACTCAAAACCTTTGTCTAGATGGAAACAAAGTCAGAGATTGTTTACTGTATTAGGTCTTCCCCTGAAAGAGTATATATTATATAGTAGTAGCTTCTTTGTGGCACATTCTGCTTCCTGTAATGGCCCAGCCTTCTTAATTTCCAGTTTACTTTGTAAGTGAACCTATTCTTCCTTGTAGTAATTCTTTTAATATATTGGAAAAAAAGAAAAAAGAGAAAACATTTTCCATTTTTCGTCCAGCTGTGGATCAGTTAGATATCCATAGTCTAAAGTGTACGATGATTTATCATAAGTAATATTTATCCTTATTCTGAGAGCGGGCGCAGTGTACTGACAATATTTTCACTTCTTGAAAACCTGAGCAGTTGTTCATCCTTATCAAAAGCAAACAAAAAAAAAAAAAAGAGGAAGAAGAGTAAAAAGGACTACAGATGTCAAACTCCAGAGTAACAGCTGAGCAGTCTCCATGATAATTTTGCCTCATAGTGAGGACATCTCTTGTTTTCACTGTCACAAGGAATCACTAGTAAGATGAGGTCACTGTCAGCTTATATGGGAGACCTAAATTGCTGGAGCAGAGGTGTTGTGAGTAGCAATACAGGTGATTCATTATGTGACACATTTCTTTCTGAGTCACTGTAGAATCAATGCCCTCTCAGGAGGCTGAGAGGCATCAACAGGGGCTGTCTCCATCTCCTGCAACCAACAAAAAAGTCACTTGTTGACAGTGAGGTTCTTTGGCACTCACTGGCTGACCAAGAGAGAAAACAGAGGGGAATGGCAAGATTTTTCTCTAACAGGAGCACCCCTCTCAGAACAGACTGTCTTCATTCCCTGCACCATGCTTAAGTCCCTGTAGGTCTCTGGTGTTGGCAGCTCACAGCAGGGCCTTGTAGTCAACACCCATTGTGCAATGACTTGGAGTTATGCAGTAGGCACCTTCCACCAGGATTAAATCCTGGCATCTGCTGAATTTTGCTCTGAGTTTTTTCAGTATTGAAGCTCTGACATTTAGTTATATTATGTCACAGATTTTTAGACTGAGCTACTTCAGTGAAATATTTAATAATGGGAAGGGACAGTGCAATTAACTGGTATGAACAAAAAGGGGCTGTAACTCAGACTTCTATACACAAGAAGAATCTTCCCAGGTCTAGGAAAACAAAATTCCACGGTACACTTCTTTGATGATATAAATGCTGAAATGGATATTTACTTGTAGTGAACCAAAAATACTCAGTGATGCAAAAAAAATTATTTTAATTAACATTTAAAGCAAATTTTGTCAGGCAACAAAAAAAAAATCAGTGTTTTAGTAAATACCTATCAGAGTAGTGTTTTAAGCATGATGCTCCAAAATCTGGTACAAGCAAATGCTTGCAGAAAGCGGTGATATTTTTGTTAAACCATCTGCAAAAACTAGAAGCTTTTGAGCACACAGTATCTCCATCAGCTCTGGCAAAAAAGGGTCAAAACCCCAGGGCTAGAAATATATTCTTCTGATGTAATATTGTTAGACTGAGATAAGAACTGTTTGTCTGACAGTATGTTCACTTAATTCAGCTAATTTAATAAATGTTATGCCTACCTACACACTTCATAGTAAGGAGTGAAATGGAAGCCATCACACATCTCATTGTTTATTTTAAGGGCAACAAAATAAGATCACATTACTTACTCTGATAAACTTGGCTTTTTTGACATTCTTTAACTATATGTCATGATGTCTTCGTGATAGAATTCACTGTACTATATTTAAAATGAAAGTAAACACAAGCACCGTGTCTGCAGAATTAAGCAGGAATTTGATGATGCTTACACAATGCTTTGTTTTGTAGGTGGATAGGTGACAATAAGAACATGAACTGTGAGCTCTGTACTTAAAACTTAAATACTGAAAATAAATAGGAGTACATCAGGTCATGCAGTTTCCTTATGTGAAAGATTTTTTTTGCATTTAAAAGGTATATCACTTCACATTATTATGTGCCTGAACTCAGCAGATTAGGGGCCATGAAGAATTCCAGAAAAAGCAGTTAGTTTTAGCTATGCAATAGAGATGTTGTGGTATGGTCAGTGAGCTAGTAATCAATATTAAAAATGAAAAAAATTGACATCATGAAATCTTACGTAAGACTTTTATTTCATCTCTGATTTTGTTTAAATTTAAATGCTCCTGCAAATATATTTATATTCTAATGACAGAACACAGTTCAGCCAAAATGCTTTTGAACAGCTTTCACAGGCTATGTAAAAAAAAAATTGCAGAAATCACTAATTCCAACATGAGCAACAGCTTGCCTTTTTATTCAGTAATTGAGAAACACAGATAAGCTGCACACAATATAACCTGAAACTGTGACATAATTCCCTGTTGTACTACCTTTGAAGTATTCAGTAAATTATTATCTCTTTTTTT
Source organism: Illadopsis cleaveri (assembly GCA_013399915.1). Lineage (NCBI taxonomy): Eukaryota > Metazoa > Chordata > Aves > Passeriformes > Timaliidae > Illadopsis > Illadopsis cleaveri. The sequence continues at coordinate 417,654 of VXBB01020593.1, read as the reverse complement.
CAGTAAGATGAAAGCAAATTTTTTTCCAAAATGGGAAATCCCCTGTAGGTGGCAATTTGGAATTCATTCACTCCTTAAATAATTGCTTTCAACTTCTGAAGACTCAGTTTCAGTAACAATTAATGCCCTGCACTTACAAATAGGACCTGATGATGATGACCTGCATCACTGAGTAAATAGACTGATGTGTCAAACCCACAAGAAGATATTTTGCAGATGCCATTAATTCCTGGTAGTGGTCAGTGAAGTAAACACCGCAGTAAATCACACAGACATGTGCCGCAGTGATGGCTGAGTTTCAGTGCGTGGCAATTAGATGGGATTTGGATGTCTCCTCAGTAGCAGTTTCTGAGCCCTCTAGTGGCCCTCTCGGTATTTCACTGGCCATCAGAGATGCCTCCCTGTGCTGAGATGGCTTCTCGCAGTAAACTGGGCCAGGTGAGCCAAATCTGTTTCCTTCTTGTTACAGGTACAAGTACGGGGAGCAAGGCTCTCCTGATGCTTCTCTTCACACCCCTCCCAACAGCCTGGCAGTGCACAGGGAGGGATGCTGCCGTACCCCGCCACTGTCTTCTGTGGGTTTCCAGGTCTGTCAGTAGCTAAGGATATGTTCTGCTTCAAATTATGGTGGGCATCCGTGCTGAGCAGGAATCCAGGTGGCCTCATTGTGTCCTTTCACACTGCTTTCCCTCCCAGGAGGAAGGTGGGAGGGACACACATTGGTGATAGCAGGGGATGGGGCTGGAGGTACGAGAGAAAACCAGAGGCGGCTTTTGGGCTTTCCAGCTTGGTTCTGAGTTTAGGATCACATGACCACTGCCTCTAGCTGCTGAATCATGTCGACTGCCTCAAAACTACTCATTTGCCTATCCTTAATCATTTCTGGCCAAATGATTAGCTCTTTTTCATGTTCCTTGGGCATATTGAAACCAGAAACAGCCTGAATACTTTTCCCCATGTGTGTAAAACAATTTCTGAGACTCCTCACCCACTCATCTATAAATAATCCTGGTCCCCTGTGATTACCATGTTGTAATGGGAAGTATTAGTGTGATAATTTCAGGCATCCTGCCAGCTCTTAACAGCACTTTGCATTCCATCACATGGATCTCTTCCAATACCTCCTCATGAAAGTTACCACTACAAAATAAATCCTCATTCTGCTAATGCTATGGCAGCACATGTTAAAGCATGGGAATGACAAACACACACATCTCATCATGCATCACTTGATAAACATAGCTAAATTTGGCTGTTCCTGGCACAATAGATAGGCACAATAGAGCTTGGTGGCAGCACTTTGGTGATATCACAGAAGGCCTTTAATGAGCCCACGTTCAGGGCATCATGAAGGTTCAGCAAAGACAGAGCAGGGCTTAAAAGTATGAAAATGGAAAATGTCATCTGTCATGTCAGATTTAAGGGTCATTTGCCAAGTGAGAACATGGAGCATGGCTGACTGAGTAGCAGTGTGATATCCTGGGAGGACACCAGAGGATATTCATGGACACTGCCTTCCCTGCCTGCTGCTGCCTGACCCCACTAGGTCCAGGTGCTTGTGCTGAGCATACCATGCTGAGTTCTGGGAAAAAAAAAATCCATCTGCATCTGACCCAGCATATCCTCCTTGGTTCTTCAAAGAGAAAAAAACCATCCACTGTTAAGCACTTACATGACACAGTAAGTTAAGCACTTACTTAAGCATCGACGTGCCACAGAGCAAGTCAAGCTCTACATTTGCTCTCTAGCTCTGCACACCAAACAGAGAAATTTTTTCCCTGTTAAGGTTTCTAAAAGTGAATGCTACAAGCACTTAATGGTGATACATGCAGCATTTACAGCAAATATATATGTAGCTACGCTATTTGTCTTCCCACTATTTTCACTTTATTATTTTTCTATCTTTTTTTAAAATGGAATTTGAAAGAAAATAGAGGGGTATTTTTCCCCTCCTCTCCAAATTAACAGCACTATTTTTTCCTAGTAAAAATTTTTGCAATCAAAATTTTACCAACCTCTTAACATTTTTGAAGTTCTTCATAAGGAGAGTAGCAATTCTGCTATTGTAATGTAGTTTAGATAAAGTAGTTCATCCTAAAAACAAAACAAAATAGTCACCAATGTTAATGCATTGTAATAGATATGATGACATGGTGATGTATTTTCCTGAAAATCTGAAAGACCTTGAAAACACTAGATCACATTTTTCAGCTGTGTTGTTGTTAGTATTTTGTGAAGTATAGAAAATTAGTTGACTAAGGCACATAAAACTTAAGCAAGTTTAAAAATCCAGAGTATCAGTCAGGGGTTTTTATTTGATCATGCCTTGCTTAGCTTCAAACTTATTTTCTCCTTCAGTGGACTTTGTGGAAGCAAGAGCTTTATGGTACATATCTGTATCTGCATTTTGAATTTCACACTGAACAGTGCAATTATATATGGTGATATTAATATTCATAATCTGGTCTCTCCATGGTGAGCACGCGCATCTTAAAGTAAACTTTACTTATAAGTGACCTGATAAAATACATGTACAGGAGAATAGGCTTTTTAGAATGTCTGGAGCAGTATGTGATTGAGTACAGCTGCTGGGATAATATCAAAACCAGTACAGGCCTAGGAAATTTTCTGCTAGATTTCATTGTAGAAAAAAAACAATGGAACAATCTTTCAAGTTGAGATGAACGAAGAGACTAAAAGTGTGGGATCCAACCAAATAGCCTTTGCAGTTGTAAAGGCAGAAGTGACTCAGAGGGTTTGTCTGCCAAAATCTGGCAGACAATCTGTATTTATTACAATTACTTTGACCTGGTGAATGGATTATACAGGGAATTACTTGTCAATATTTCATACTCTGTAGATTCTGTTTGTTAAAAACCTCAGACTTTAGTGGTTCATAAAGACTGACAAAAATATTTTTTAAAGTTTTGTAAGTACATGATTAGCATTGCTTTTGGCAAAAGAATCTGTAAATGCAGTGCTGTGTCCTCTATTACCTTATATGTAACTGGTTTTACAAAAGAAATCTGATTTAATAAACTCTAGGCAGAAATGGCAGCAAACAACCCTCATAAAATATAAAGAAATAATTTTCCCTCTAAACTATACATTCAAATCACACCAGAGTACCTAGTGTTCTTGCATGTTTAATGAAAATAAAAATTTCAACAAGTTCCAGATACCACTGCTGAATAAAATACAAGTATTTTCACATATCCATCTAGTTGGATTCATGAAAGCTGTAGGCTACATGTATAGAGCACCTGCAGCTATACTATAGTTGAATTCAAGGTGACTACAGCACAGACAGGTTTTCCAGCCCTTTATATAAAATGCCCAGCATATTATATTGGAGACATCCCTTCAAATGGAGATACATTAGCTTAAGTGGTCTGACAGAAGCACATCATCACCAAAATGGCTTTGAGGAATTTATGGGGAATAATCCAAAGTGGCTTTTTTGGGAATAAGCCAGGCCAGCCAGAGCAGCAACAAATATTCCTTAGCTACCTCCCTAGAAGAGAGCCAGAATGTAAACCACCTCAAGGGTGTATATAACTGTAGTGGATGCTCTTGCACCCCTCCTGGGAAGTTAGTATATTTGTCTAATCTTTCATGGCTACATTCTGAAATGGACTATAAAGAAGCATTGCCACAGAGGTAACAAAATGCGTATTTTGCAATGATGAAGTTCCATGGATTGTCATTCCATGCCTATATTGTTTCTTACTAATCCTTTTTAACTCCAATACCTTCTTGGTAGTTGGATGCTTTATATATTTAGCCTAGAACTCTCACAAAAATGGCAAAAAAGAAAAAAAAGAAAAGTAACCCCCTGTTTCCTAGAGATCTCCCACAAATTGTCTTTCCAGGATTATCACATTAGCACAGCAGATTAGCTTGATAGATTGAATATAATGCGCTCTCATTTTAGCTAATGCTGCTTCACTGAAGGGACTAACAAACTTAATTCTTTCCAGGCCAGGATTACCTGACAGAGCAACTGAGTACTTTTGTGTACTTACAGATAGGATGAAACAGATTAACTCTTTTCTTTGCTCTCCTTGCATTACTCTGTTGGAAATTACTTCTCCTGGGACTTACACGTACACTGTTGGCTTGAGGCTGTGGTGAGGTATCACCCCCTGGAGTGAGGGGTTTGTCAGACAGGCCCAGTAGCTGAAGGCTCATAAAAACAAACGTGTTCTAACTACATCTCCAGCCAGTCCCTTGCTACCAGTACCTGCCTGCTCCTGCACAGAGTGGGGTGGCCACTGGCAGGACACCAGGCCGAGAAGTGAAGCACTTCTCCAGGACCTTGCCCACACATTGGGGTCCTTGCTCCCCTCACTCTGGGCCCATCACATGGCTTCTGAGGACCCAGGGGGGTATTTGTAACTTGTACCTGCTTTGCTGAAGGACAGAAACCCCCTTGGGGCCAGGGCCAAACCACCTCTGGGTCTGTCCTGTCTCTGTCGGATGCTAAGGTCAGTGGGCAGCCTCCCAGTTCAGACGTCCTACGGTTGCTCTGGGAGATATTGCACTGCAATAGCAATGGGTGACCTCACATTTACTGTGCAGGAGACAGTCACAGGTTAGCAGGGAAACACTGAGGCTGTGACAAGATGCAAGAGCCAAATCCATCTGGGAAACAGTAAATAAAAAGGCAGTCCCAGCATGAGTCGCAGGGCTATAGTTGACCCAACCTGTAGTAAAGCAGAAACCACTGTGTGAGTAACCTTCCTTTAAAAGACAAACAGACTCTAGACCTTCTCATTACTTTAATTATATGGTGGCTATCAACAGTTAAACAGCTCTTTTTTTATATGTGCGTTTGGTTTTTGTTCGGGGTTTGTGTGTGTGTGTATGCTCATCATTACTATGACCATGCTGTAGAGCCTCATGCATTTCAAAGGCCTTCTCTGCTAATAGAGACTGGAGTAGCCATAGCAAGGCTTTCTTGAAAAAGAAATTCTAGCAGCAAAAACTTCTGTAGTTTGCTGCTGGCTTCAAACAATCTCCACTGTGTTAAAATGCAAGAGAGGACATGAAAGAGGAAATTCAGGCCACAAGGAGAGACTAATGGGAGATCAAATTGCATATCCTAAGAAAGTCCTTTGTGTGAGGCTGAGGATAAGTGACAAAAGGAGTTTCATTCTCAGGGAGTTTAAATTATTAATATCCTTGTAAAGAGGTCACTGTAAGGTCTTTTCTACTCTCAAAAATAGTAAAAATCATGTCAAATGCAAGAAAGTACTGGAGAGAAAAAATAATGATGGCAATCTAGGTGGAATGGCACAGCAATCTCACTGGGAAGGAAGAAAATTCTTCATTGAGAGCTAAGTCTTACAACACCTAAATATTTTTCTCTGGTACTTTTGTCCGTGGACTTTAACTTGCTTTACCAAGCGTTTTTCCTTGGTTCCCCTATTTTGCCAAGGAAGGATCTTAAATAAATTGAACAGCTGAAAAGTCTTTGAACAGGTGATCACAGTTTCCTTTACCCAGTTTCACATCTCTGCAGCAGGGCTCTTAAAAATTGTGGTGGATCAAAGACTTCATCTGATCAATTTGTTTTGGAAGAGCCTGAGCAGTACTGGTGTAATCAAAATCACTCTAAGTAAGAGTAGAAGAGCCTCAAATAATAAGCATATGTCACAGTTCAGCTTGGCAGCCCTCCACAGGGAATATGTGCTAGGCATGAGGTCTAATTGAGCCATTTTGGGGAAAAAAAAAAAAACAAATACAAAAACTCAAAAAAACCCCAAACAAAAACCAATAACAAAAAACCCCAACAACTAACATATGCAATGGCAAAACTAAGAATTTAAGTAAATGTTGAAATCTGACTCAGTTGGTCTGTCTTAAAATAGCCTGTCCTACAACACTAACACTGCTACATTTGTGTACCTGAGAGCAGGAACATCAAGCAGATTTGAAGCGTCACTGTTTCTGAGACTATTCAGTGTTCCTATAGTTTGGCTGCTCTCCCTTTCTGAGCTGCCTGACAGATCTTTGGGAAACAGCATGTGTAACCTTTGCAGGGGAACCTCAGGCCCTGGCTGGACTGTGCGATAAGGGTGTTGGTCAGGTTCCATCAAAACCACACTGGGCAACAGTATGTATCCTGTGTTACACACTCGTAACTCAACTTTGCTCAAAAAATATTAATGATTAGACTTTGCATCAACAGTGTTTATGTCTGATCATGCGTTGTCTCGCTTTGTTACTTTTAGTTTCCATCAGATCAGGTAATGCTTGTGTTCCCACAGCCAGGCTGGAAACATGAACTTTCTGTCATGTGGATGGATTAACTTACCTACAGCCTGCAGACATGCCTAGGCAAGGCTGAAGTTGTGCTTCTCCAGGCTTCAGCATTAATTCACTATTAATGAGTAAAGGATGCCAGGATGGCTGACTTCTGCAGGCCAGCCTAAAGGACAAAGCACTAGTGAAAGAGTTGTGTTCAACCCTGAGAGGTTGTCTCTATAAGCAGTTTGATCAACACACATACTTTTCCAAATGACATTTTGTTCTTGTGAACTGTCTGAGGTACTGACAACCAGCTTTGCCCATCAATAAACCCTGTGTGAGGAGTGCAAAGGTGCTGCCCTGGCAGTCTGTCCAAAGGCAGTTATGCTGCCATTTGCCTTAAGGAGGAGGTGTGGAAGTTTCCATGCACTTCACAGCGAGCCTGCAATGGAGACACCGTGGCACAAGGACTGCCCAGAAGCAGAGTGGATGCAGTGGTAGGAGGCAGTAGCAGCGCAGGGGAGAAATCAGGGAGCAAAGCTACAGGAGCAGCTGGAGGCTAAAGAAAGGTATGATTTCCAGCATCTTGTTGCAAACTTCGAAATGGATAAGATAAAGCCTGTCCTAGACTAACCCAGGCAATGTAGAGATCACACATGTTCAACAGTTTCTTTACATCTACTTCTTTGCATGATTGTTGTAAACCAAAAACAAATATAAGCTTTGCATTTCAGAGTTTTGATCTCTGAGGTGCTCTATGTTAATTTTTCCTATTGGAAGGAACTACTTAATCTCCTGTGAGTTTGTCCTCTGAAGTCTCCCTTTTGAAAAGGAGAGAAAGTTCACATACAGAATTATTTCTCAAGTTTATGCATAGAGGTTTATTATTATAATTGAAGTTTTCCTGGCACCATTAATAAATATAATAGTTTCTATGTTCTAGTTCCTGTACATCAATTTATCTTCTTGGAATGCTATGTTGTTGCAAGGAGTTCCCAGGATCAAAGTCCAGCCTGTACAAAGACATTATCTGATTGCCTTCATGCTGCTAGCAACTGAAATAGAAATTTAATACTACAGGAAGAGAATGCAGTAGTTCCTGCTGTAAAACTTCTTTCATAACACTGGCTAACATATATGGCATTTTAAATGTTGGTTAACAAACCATCATTTGCTAGTTGATTCCAGCTGTTGCAAGTAACCCAATAAGTCATGGTGAGGAGCAGCTCCAAGAATAATGCAGATATTGGCAGATGATGGAAGGCCCTATTAGGAAGTACTGCTCTGTCCTTCTGCATCAGCTGTGTTTATGCGTCTTCCTTTAAAGACAAATTTTTTTGTTTTCTTTTTCATTTATGAGTCAGTCCATTGTAGGTTCTAATTCATTTGTCCAGGAGAATGCTCTGGTCTCTCAAATTTGGCAAAGGAAGTGAGCCTTACTTTTATATATCTGAAGGTGGAAATGTTACATTTTGTAGGATCTATAAATACAGCTCCTATTGACAGGAATCAATATATTTCTATATAGCAAACTGTTCCATTAATATGCATGAAAATGTGTGTGCAAAAATATAATGGTTTTGTGTTTTTTGGTAAATGTAACAGATCCACATATACCATTAATATGGTCAGAAGGAAAGACAATACTTTTGGTTAAAAAGACAAAAACATGAGAGTGCTCCAGGTCCAAACCGGTATTTTAACCAAGCAATTTCTATTTCCTTCTGCCATCTCCAGTATCTTAAATTTTTTATTCTCTTCATTCTCTAGTAACAGTAGATACACATAATGATATTTTCAATGTAGCTGGATAGACAAGAACCATGGACAGAAAAAAATATTAGCTTTTCATCTATACATTCATATTTCCTCCAACTTTTAAAACATTTTCCCAACACTTTGTTTTTTCTATCTGTTTGTAAAACACCTTTGAAATCATTTGGGATGGGATAAAAAAGTGTATGCCGTCAACAATATGAAATTAAAAACAAAGATAAAGATTTTCCTCACTTGTTACTCAATGCTGTTAGGAGACTTCTTGAAAATAAAAATGTTTTGTGAATGCATTTTCTGTATACTCACAGAAATGGACTTCCTTCTTTAGTGTAACTTTGAAAACCAAATAGTGGCTTTTTAAATTTATCTTATAGCAAACTCTGATTTTTTCTTCTTTGAATTTACCAAGAGGTCTTGGGATACATGTTTTATAGGTGCTATTTTCACTGATTTTCATATTTGGTGATTTTTGCATATGTTTCTTTTGTGGGGAGAGGAAGAGGGAGCCAACCTCTGCAAATGACAGTGAAATTTTTAAATTTTCACCTATACTTTAAGGAGCAAGAGAAATACTGCATTCAATACTCAGAAACTTTTGAGGGCTTTGCAATGGAACACTGCAAGTTAGGAAATTCTTAACATGGGCTTATTCACATGGATCAACTTCATTCAAAACCTGAGAGCTGTTTATTTAAAGATTTTAAGCTATTGTTTTTCTGTTCACTCCTGGACTACCAAACATACTATCCCCCCAGAGATGAAATGGTAGAAAGGGCACTTGAAAAATGGTGACTGGAAGTTTTTGCTGGCAACTTCAGTCTAGCCCTTCACCACAGAACACGCAAACCTTGTGATGGATTAAATGACATCCTGTCAATCACAAGAGAGGACAAGAAGCAGAGAGCACCAGAGTGCTACATCCATGCGGTGTGTAAGTCCTGTTTGCCAATCAGTTAGACTAATTTTGTTTGCCTGCAATATAATCCTTTGTAGTGCTTGCTTTTGATGGAAGATTCCAGCACAAGCTGAGTTTATTGATTTTTCTGTCCATCAGACTTGAGTCCAAAATCTTACTTTTAGATGCAGTATTAAGTGACTGATGTGGTGTGGCCTTGAGGGACCACACTCAAGTTTTCTACATTAAGATCTAGCTCCTGACATTGCTTTCTGAGATAAAATAGTTTGCATTCTCACCAAATGAGCTTTAAACTCCACAAATTATTTTAACTTGTAATTGCGATTTATAAGAAGTAAGTAAAAAGAAGAAAGAAGTATCTGTATACCAAGCTGTGACCAACACCACCATTGTGGAGAGCAACATGAGGAAAAATAAATGTTAACTTTGACTGATTGTTGTGGGCTTTTATTCTCAAGAAAGATACTGGTTTTTTGGCAATTCTGAGGACTAATTTGTTGATTATATGCATATTTTTCAAGTGAACAGTTCAAAATATTAAGGATATCTTAGTTTGATGGCTCAGATTGATCTCACTTATTTCAGCATCTGGGCATGCTCAGTCATCAATAAGGGACATAAACGTCTTCCTGTTGGCTTATTAGTCCACTGAAATTTCTGCATCAACTGTTGAGGAAATCAAGGTGAATACAGGCTTAACTTCAGTAGATGTCCCATTTCAACAAGATGCAGTTTGCATCAGTGAGCTTGCAGTCATATACAAGAGAGCAGAGTTTGACACTGCATGGGTATGGTGTCACACCGTAAGAAAGGCATGCAAATTCATCCAGGAGGAAACTTCGCAGTACTTAAAATGCTAATTAAATTACATATTGAAGTCACATATCTTTACCACTACCAGGGAAAGGTATATAATGTTGTTCTATGAGAACTGCTATGTATAGACAGCCTTACTAATATAGGATTCATTAATAATCATGAGGAACAAATGAGACTAAAAAGCAGTGAATTTTTGTTGCAGCATTAAAGTTAGTGAAGCTATCAGACCACTCACTGCAGTGAAAGGCCATGTCTTACTGCTGCAGCACTACATTTGGATATAGATCAAACAGCTCTGCAAGTAGCACAGTTAGAAGCTCCAATTTACAAGTCCTAATTCGCAGGAAGTCATAATTAAAACCAATCCTTATCAACTATCTCTATATTCCTTGCTTAAAATTAAAATAATATTTTATGTACCTGAATAAACTCTAAGAACTATAGATAATATATCTCTTCACTGCCACATGCCTCTTTTCTTGTTCTAGTCCCCTTACCCTCAGAATTTTCTCTCATAGCCCTTGTGAGGAGACCCGTAATGATTTGGGCTAAGAAGGGCTTTACATCAGCATTACATCAATGTGCTTTCACTCTCTTCCACCTTATCTAGGAAACCAAAAACACTACAGAATGCTTAGGCCAGATGCTTATATTACCTTAACCAGGTGGTCTATATCACCTTAACTCTTGGAGCATGTTAAAGGTCAGTGGGATCACTCTACAGGAAGGCTGGAATTTTTGCATGAAAATATGCAAGAACTTGGCTTCCATGATTATACAAGATGTGCACGTAAAGCATATTTTAATGTAATGATAATTTGACATATGTTGACTCCTGCTGATAGAGCTGCCAATTATATGCTGCAACCATGCTACTAGATCAGAGTGATTAATACGTGACATTCATAAAAATTCCTATTTTTATGGATATCATGTATTAATATAGTAATTCTTCATATATTTCTGTAGTCCAGTGAAACAAAGAAATATTGGCTCACCAAGTGCCTATAAAGCAACACTAGTGTTTATGAAAATCCATACTTCTAAGGCCATCTTCACTGCTGCTTTTTATTTTTCTTTGGTATTTACATTTTCAGTGCAAGAGCAGGATTTCAGCTCTTGTGCTGTGAAAAAATAATGCAGTGCTAATTGCAAGCAAGTGGCAGGAACAAATGTAGATTTGACACCTGAACAGAGAGTTCAAGCCCTCTTCCTCCAATCTGTTCCTTAACTGCAAGAACTGCCTCCAAATGGAAAGGGATAGTTCAGGCTACACAACCATTTACTACTTAGTCCTATAACTGGGATTACAAACAAGAATGTAGTTCTTGGTCATTTTCGTGATGCATCCAAATGTTCCTGGGGAATTATGCTGCCAGGACCAGAGTGATGCTTGCAAGCATCAATTAATAAAGACCTGGGTAAATTTCAGTCTACTGCCTGCAGAGACCTGAATGAATCTGCAAATATCTGAGATCCCCAAGATATCCAGACTGTGAGGAACCCTGTTCATATAATAATGAAAAGTTTCCAAGTGCTTCATCTTGTGGAACTTCAAATTTCTTGCTGCTGTACTTTTAATACTGTCATGGGTAATCTGACTCATCGATGCTCCAGGCTCTGATACGCCTTTGAGAAGACTTTATTTTTCCAAAAGTCAGCTCCTAGTCCTGTAATTACAATTTCCACTATTGCAGGTGCCACTGTCTCCAGGATGACAATGTTTTTCATAGGATAGACCCGTTGCCTGTTTTCCTTTCCTCTAGGATCACCATAGATGGTAAGCAGCTTCTCTGGAGTTGGAAGAAAGCTGTGAGTGCAGGACACATGCAAGTAAGCACAGAAACCCAGGTGCTGCAGATGGGTAATTTTTAGTGTTAATTGTCATAAATGTGAACCTGGAAGTTGTCTCCCTGATGCCACACATCATCCAGTAGGCTTAGGTCAGGACCCTGCTGAGGTGGAGGTGGGTGTTTCAGAATGGCAGGTGCACTAAATCCCCGACCCCTTAAAGAAAAGTGATCCTTACAGAATGAATACTGGTCTTCTCTCTTCTTAAAGAAAAGTGATCCTTACAGAATGAATACTGGTCTTCTCTAGACATTATATTTCTTATTTCTTTGCCAGCTTTTCCATTTTCCCAGACCTCTCCAATCTGAAAGCTTTCTGCCTGGGGAAACGGAGAACTTCATAGTATGAGTCAGTCTCAGGGGCAATCTTAGCTTGATGCAGTGACATGAGCACAGTCTAAACTGAAATATTTGGAAGTCACCATAAAGGGCACATGAAGGGATAATCCCTCATTTTTTTCACATGGTCCTGAGAGATGTTTGGCAGGCCTCCCACAAGTCTGTGGCAGTGGGCAAGCAGAGTCTGGCCAGCAAACATAACAATATTAAGGAAACAATTAATCTTCATTCCAAATTATCTGCCATTACTGACTGCATACATGTGCACAGTAATTAATCCCCTTTCTTGCTGAGGAACTGATTCACAGCAATTTAACTCAAGTTTCTCCAGCCTTTTGCTCCTTCACTTTTTGCTGCCCTCAGCAGCTTTGCTGGGGCTTTCTTGTGATCATACTCTTCTTTTTCTCCTCCTGATGCAAGGTGCAAAAGTGATAATGGAGATTCAAATACTATCCCAGAATAATCCCTTATTGATAAGGTAAATATATAATCAGTTGAAAAAATCTGTTAGAGATGATTTAATTTGTTTCTGTATCCCACAGTATGTTGATACATTAGACAACAATATGAACAATGCAGACACGTCACTAGAGAAGCCTTTAAAAAACCCGTGGAGTGAATTTCTCCCTGTTTTCATTCAGATGAGTAAATCTTTCTTACATTTAGTCACATGTGATGATGGAAGGTGAATTTGGATCAAACTCTCTTCTTGAACAGTTTAAAATAATCTAAATTGATGTTGCTTAGGTATTGTTGTATTCCAGGTAAGCCATCTTCCCCACAGGTGTGAGATGCAAAAACAACTTTTAAAATGTTTGGGGTTCTTTATAGACTTATTGCTCTCCTAGCAATAATTTAAGATTGGGAATTTGTCACCTTGACATTATTTATTTGGTTGCATTTTTGTAAACTGAGGCGGGAATCTATGGAAGAAATTATTTAAATTATATGTTTAAGTTATTTGAATGATATATTTAAATTATTAAAAATTGTATGTCTATTTCATTTCTTCTATTTTTAAGTCAGAATTTGAAGTCTTGTTTCTACACATTTTAGCAGAAATTATTGTAGAACTAATGTCCGATTACAGTAAAACATATCTATCAACTAATTATTTTATAGTTCAAACTATGATTGCCAAAAATGGAGGAGTCTCTTCCAAAATTAGAAAAACTCAGTAATTCCTGTGTGCAGAATACAGTTAGCACAAAGTAATTACTACAACAAATAGTCTTAAAAGTTTCACAGCTTAGCAGTTGGATATATCCTGAATATAGACAAGGAGGTCCACACAATTAGAGGCTCCATTTTTTTTCCTTTAATACTCTCAGTAGCATTTGCATAATTAAGCAACGTGGTTGCAATATTAAGGAATGCCACCTGGGGAGGGATTGCTCTCAAATTACACTCTCTCCTGTTAGTGCCACACAATACTGTTTTACACACAACAGCTTACATGTAGTCAACCCGAAGAACAGTTTTATGCTGATATCCGCCACTGATACTCAGTTAATTATGAAGCCAAAATAGGGGTATGCAGGTGTTACCTTGGGGTCTGCAATGTCCTGAGATGTATTTTTGTCATTCAACTGTTAAGGGAAGTGCATGATGGAGTTTTGCATTTCCTAGTCTTATTTTCCCAGAACATACCTTCTCAGAAAACTTCTATCCTCTTTTATCTCTAAATACCACCTTCTATTTTAGCTAAATTATTATCCTAAATTAACTGTTGTTAAGCTTTTCAGCCTAACAATTCTTCTGTTATTACTACGCAAGCATAAGACTAAAACTCAGTTTCATCTGTCCTCAAACTTTTTTTCCCCAAATGCTTTCAGCTTTGTAAGAAAGGAAAAA
>VXBB01020593.1:342164-403832 GCA_013399915.1 Illadopsis cleaveri | reverse complement strand
TGAACGGGGCGGGGGGTGGGGGGGGGGGTTATCCTGTGGGCTTTTTGGGTAGTTTCGTCAGTAAACTGAAAAACTTGTCATACTACAGTTACCTTAGGTCATGAAAGAAGAAATAATTTTAGCATTTGTTAGTGTAACTTAAGGGAGGGAAAGCAAAACATCTAAAACATTGAAAGAAAACCAGTAACCTAATCTTGCCTAACCTTTCTTCTATTTATCTGTATTCAATCAAGTGGATTATTCTGAAGATGTTCAGATAGCTGGGGTTTAGCTGGTATGGGATTTAGCAGGAACATCCATCATGCTTCTTTTCCTGTCTGGGAGATGCTTACTGTAAACATTCACAGAGTATGGGTAAAATATAGCTTAGACTAAGCTGCTTTTGTAGAGCAGCACAAAGTGACTGCACAAAGAAAGGCATGTGAGCCAAGAGTAAGTCAGCTTCTTGTTTGAAGCTTGCAGATGATATTGTGCTTGACCAAACTAGCCACCCTTGATCTCACATTGGCTTCACTGCCACTAAAAGTCTGGTGCAGTTACTATTGTTTGCTTCTGGCTGGAATGTGGGAGAAAAACACTTCAGTGCATGATTGAACTAGCTCCAGACATCTAAGCTGGACTCTTAGACAAAGGTCCTGTTTGGGTTCTCATCATCTCAAAACTGAGGTTTCATAGAATGCTTCTGTTTGGTCTTGGCAGAGCAGGGCTGCAGACAGCACTCTCCTTTCTGGTCTCCTCAACAGTCCCTCCCTTTCTTCCCTCTTCTGCAGCACAGCATGCTTGTCCTCCCTGGTGCAGCTTCCCAGTGTTTATTCCACTTCCCTATCTCTACTCTTCCTCACCCCCTGACAAATTTTCCTTTCCCCTTAGGTATCAGTAGGGGATCCTCTGTTTCATCTTAACCTTTGTCACTGACTGTCAAACCAGGTCCTTCCTGTGCACTTTCCTGCTTGCAGGATGCTCCATGTAACCACCCCTGGATCTACCTTGTCATCCTTTTATGGTCCCTCCCTTCACCCTCTGCCTGGCTTTGATAGCAGTAGCAGACTTGGTGACAGCCATGTTGCAAGTGTTCTGTATTTTGTTGCCTCTCTGCAGAAAAAAACCTGAACAAACCTTCTGCAAATGAAACATTCCTCACAGAGGAGGGTTTCAGGGAGCATGTATTTTTTACCTGGAACTACATGGAGATTTGTAGTATATTCAGTAGCAATGGCTCCATTCAGAGTCAGGAATATCCTGCCTAAAGATATCATGGATCAGCTCATTCTCACTGCTTCTGAGGACTGGCCAGGGAATTCTATCTCCTGAGGTCACTCAGACCTTCAGGAGGCTCCTAGCGCACAGGCAGGCTGCCTGGGCGTCACATGAGCTCCCTGAGGAAGTCACAGCCCTCTTGGACAATAACTGCCTGTGAATAATGGATCACCCCAGCCAGGCATGCTGGGGATATATTATTCAAATGGCAGTAGTACCCAAAAAAGAAAAAGCCACGCTTGGATTCTGTATAATCACAGGATAGCAATCGACCTCCAAACACATGGGTGGCTGCTTTCCTGGCACTACATGTCTGGTAAAAGAATGCCAGGCTTGCAAGCCTTAATTAGTACTTAATAAACTGAAAAGGTGTAATTTACACTGCTCATTTACCTCTAGAGGCTTATTCTTCTTGCTCCCTCTGTGCCTTTCCGGTTTTCAGGCCTTCTTATTTTCCCTCTGCTCTCAACAGCAGTGGAGAGAAAATAAAATGGCATCTTTAAGCTGGGTAAGACAGTTCTTTTATTATGGTTGGTGACACTGTTCTTGCAGCTAGCAAGCTAAGCCAAAATCACGTCTTTTTACATATAACACTCAGCCAAATCAATTCAGGAGCTGTATTTCAGCAAAAGATGCAATATTGTGAGGGGAGTACCTTCCAATAGCACAGACACAGAGCCCTCCCAACAAAGAGAGTCTCCATTTGTCTGTGTTTAACCCAATGTGAACACGGTCTTTAGACACTTTATGCAATTATTTCAAATTGTTACATCTATCCAGAGAAATGCAGTCCATGGCTACAAGGCAGGTTATATTCCAGTTGTTACATAAAGTCTGAGGACTCAGGACTTTCAGTCTGACTCTGGCTGTGCCCTTTCCACAGCTTCACCAGAGCTGGCAACTTGTATGTTTCCTCTCCTTAAATGCGGGTTGTGCATACAAAAGTAGGTCATGCATGCATACACATCCCTGCAGTCCCTCCTGAATGTCAGGAAACAGTCATTTCCATTTGCTCTGCAAAGACAATGCCTGGGATGATAAATCTTAGCTCACAATCCTTTTGTATAATGGGACACCAATCACCAAGTAAGGGGCATTAAAAAAGATATTCACTCAGCTACAGACAGCAGAAGTGTGTCCTTATGTCCAGCGAAAGCATGAAGACTATTGGCAGGGTTTCTTTTGAATGATACAAGAAAAGATAAACTGCTAAATGTAATTGCAAGAAAATTAATGTGGAGAGCAGTATTATAAAATATGTGAAAGCTTAAGAAAAAAATATAAATATTCTTTCTGTCCCGGAACAGACATTTTCTGAAAAACTATTATAAAATACATTTATTCTGATACTACAGTAATTCTACCATTTTCAAGAAATGAATTCATCCACTTGTATCTCTAAATGCTGACTTTTACTCAGCCTTAATAATGCCCCTAAATTAACTATCATTAAGCTTTTCAGCCTTGTCATTCTTTTCATGTTACATGTCAGCATAAGACTACCCAGCCCTTTCAGCTGACCTTCAAAAAATGAAGCAGTATTGCAGATAAGGACCTAGAAAATCACAGTCAACGCTCTTGTTGACTTTAGCAGTGCCAAGGTTTCATCCAGGTGTTCTCTAATACAGTGCCTTTGTGAAGCTATGAAGGCATTTGATTGTCGGTAGCAAAGTATAGGCTGATGACCTCCAGCTGAGATGCCAATATTGTGCAGTGAATTTCAGCCTGTTGGCAATAGATTTGCACTCCATGGTTGCCTTTTAATCCATATGTACCTGTGGACAGAAGACCAAAAACCTGATCCCCACTGGAACAGCACAGACCCGTATCTGAATGACAGGTTCAGCAAATGGCAAGAACTGGTGGTGTGCAGCTACAAGACTCTAAGGGCAGTCTTTGTACACCACAGAAGGTCATGTGGAACTATCTTTTCCACCAATTTTGTATTGCTGTTTGCCATTATGACTGTGACATCTTCAGAAGCCACAACATCCTGTAAGGGTCTGAGTCTCCTTAGGTTTCACTCCTGGAAGTCTTGAAACACCTCCAAGCATTGCACAGAGGTCTTTCCCAATTAGTTGCCAGAATTTAGTGCATCAAAGGAATGTTGAATTAGAGATTATTCACATATTTAAAGGTATCTGAGCTGACATCTGCCTCTCATAGGCTGTTGCTGATCCTTCAGCAATGCATCTGGGATCGGAACGCTGGCTCATGCAGACGGACTTACTTTTCTGACCTATATATATATAAAAACACAGATGGTTTTGTATAAAACCAAACCAAAAGAAAAAGTTGCAAGCTTGCCTTTCCAAGTATTCTGCCATATCCAGATACTGTATCTGCAGAATCCCAGTCTGCCCACAGAAACAAGTCAACAGGGACTCCCAGGGCTCAATGCTGACTGAAGCATGTAGAGGTGTTATGCTGGATCTGGTGATGGGAGAGCTCCTCTGGTCTCCAGTGGTCATGGAGAGGTCATGGCTAATGTAGCAGAGGAGATGAGTTTGCAAAATGCAACCATTTGGTGACCACAAAAGAAAATCTTTAATATGGATTTTGATGGAAAAGAAAGAAAAATTGAGTCCTGAGCTTCCAAATACTGAACTGAGATAAAAGAGAAAGGGCTTCATGGAAGTGACCATTAATCAATTTGCAATATATTCCATTATTTAAAACATTAATTACTTTCCTGCTAAATTAAGCTGAATCAGTAGCTCTGTTTAAATCTGTCTACTGTAGCAAAATCCATCCTCATTTTCTGATCACTCTCCTATCCTGCAATGGGAACCAATCTGTGAGGTGAATCTTTGATCTAAAAAAAGTAAGTAAGCATAAATACTTTGGTTATGACCATCTCATTTAGAAACTCAGTGCCTTCAGAAAAATAACACTGAGTTTTGATCCTGATACATTTGAGGAACAGAATGATATATTCATCCTTGTGGTTTGCATCTATAGAATGGCTTAGGTATGTTGATTTTTAGGTGAGTTGACTCTGGAGACATTATCCTCTTTATTCCATCTCAATTGGTTCTTTTTTGTCTCTTCTTTTTCTTTATTTCCTTTTTTTTTTTTTTTATAGGAACCTTGCAGGATTTTTTTAATGTCTTTCACCTTTTTTTTTTGTTGTTGTTGCAGAGTTGCCTATTAGTTAATGGACAAAGTTTAACAATACTTGTTAACCTCAATTCAGCCCACTAAGCTTGGAAAGTAATAAAATAGAAGGCTGTAATATGAATTTTAAAACATCTGAGGATTGTTTGCAGTCAATGCCAAGATATTTATTCTAAATAAATGAAGACCCAAATTGATTTATATTTTTAATGCTTTCTACTTTAAAAAAGTCAAACAGACAAAAAGCACACCTTGTTATTGCTCTGGTTCAGACAAGCAGTTTCTAGTTTAGAATGTAAAAATTATCAGTAAAAAGCTAAAAAAATAATTTCATTAATGGAGAATAACAGAAAATGTTGGGTTTCCTATAACTGTCTTTAGAAATTTTATATAAATTTAAATATTCCTAGTTTTGAACATTCAGCTGCATTTGCAAACATTCCTCACTCCCACCTGTTTCACACAGTAGTCTCTTGGGAATGTTGTGTGGAGCAGAACTGCCTTTATGGAAAACTATACCAAACAGATTTCAGCACAAATCAAGAAATAGTGATGAGAGGGGCTCAGGTAGGGAAGTGATTGCAGTGGTATCACTATTCCTGGCAAATCAGCTGTGTTTGTGCTCTTAACAACCAAGGAAGGTGGAAGTGGTGTTAGGAAGGGACCTGCCCTCCCATTCTCTTGAATATCAATATTTAAAAAACAAAAGGAAGTATTTTCTGGTGGTTCTGTGAGCCATAGCTATGAGAAGGTATCCAAGATGTTGCTTCTGTGGATGTTTCTCACTTCTTAAGTTAGCTCTGGTGTCTGTACTAAGACAGTACCTGAGCATTTTGGCATCTTCAAAGCACAGAGGATCACAAGGACACTCTGAGGGAGGAGATGGTAACAGGCAAGGGAAATACACGTGCCACAGTTTTATTCCCATGCTAATACTGGCTCAAATGTTTTTATCAGACTTCAGCCTCCCACTCCTGCTCCCCATCATCTTCTCAGGTGTGCCTCCTCAGCTGGTTATAGAGCCCCATGTAAAATTGTATCAGATAATGGATTCACAATAAAAGCTAGCTTGCATGAAAAGAGGGAAGGTTTTGTTTTCTACCTAGAGCAGTTCCCTGGTAGTACTCATTGCTCAGCCCCACAAACAGTGATGGCAGCTTGTCACCAGGACATGTCAGGGAAGGAGAGCCTGAAGCTGACATTGTCGCTGTGGAATGTGAAGGAGAAATCAAACACTGTGCTTGATATCCACATTTCTCCGACTGCACTTTCTCCTGGCTGAAAGCAAGATAGCTTTACTTTGGTTTGTTGGAAGCCTAGTGAGCATCTGTATATTGCAGCCTGCTGTGGTTTAATGAGGTGTTTTACACACTTACCTCTAGTTAATGTGGATCAGTTTCCTGAGGACGTATCTATACATGAAGTTGCTTTACAAAGGGAACCCCTGAGTGCTCCTGTGTGTGCAGTGCTGCTCCCAAAGATGCCCCAAAGCCTTGCAGCAGGGCAAGGGCTGCTCCCAGCCTCTTCCCCAGCCCCAGGCTGGCCATTCTTTTCCTACGTGGGGCGCATGGGTGCAGCAGTCCCAGAGCATTGCTGGGGACTCAGATTTGCACCCTCTCCACCGAGTTTGTTCTCCCTCTGGCACCCCATCAGGGCACAGACTGCTTGGCAGAGACAAAAGAAAAGTTTCTGGCCCAGAGACAACTTGGCCCCCTGCAATATATCATGGAGGAAATTACTTTGTTGTAACTTTGTCAGTACGAAATGAATTCACCATAATTATTGCATTCAGTGTGAATCCCAGCGGAAGCAATAATGATTTTCAGTTTATTCAAAAAGGTTGCTATTTTCCCTGACAAAAAAATTATGACCTAAAAATATCTGATGTATTTCTCATTACTTTAGTGACTGTAATGATATGTTTGGAAGAAACACCAATTTTCCTGTCTACTGCTTTTGACACAACAACAATTAGTCATAAGCAGTGAATAAAAGACATTAGTTAAGAAGTGGTAAGAAATACACTATGTTTCTGTATTGGTAGCTATTGGATTACTATTTGCTTACATTAGTCTAACTCGATTTGTAGAATCAGGGATTTAGAAAACACACCCAGTAAAAATTCAAACCTGTTGATTATAAAGAGGCAAAAGAATTGTATCTCATCAGTATAGTCCTGGTAACAGCCAGGTATCACATCATGTTGTGAAAATAACAATGCAGTTTTCAGGAAACCAAGCTAGGCTTAGGATGGTAGTGTTTGTCTAATTACAGGGAGACAATGCTATTCTGTGCTACTTCTGTGCCTTATCACTAAGTTTGGCTGCTATATCTCTAGTTATTCAAGTAAATATATGGAAAAATATATTTGTAAAGGTTCTCCTTAACCATTTATTTTATCAATGTTTGTTGGTCACTGCTTTTATTCATCTATTTGATAAACGTAAAAAACTATTATGAAAATAGTCTCTATTAATATCTCAGAAACCTAAAACCCCTTCACTATGACAACTGTACTGCATCGATTTTGGCCTTTATTTTGCCCTTCTTTACTCTTCCCAAGTTCTTTCCCCTCCAGACACTCCAGTGTCAACTATTTTCTTCTCACATGTTATCTTACCCATGCTTTCCAATGTTGCATGTAGCGTTTTCTGTGAATCCATCTTCATAAACAATGTATGGGGAAAGAATCTACAACTTCTCTGCCAGTCCTTATCCAGAGGGTAGGTTCGTTCTCCAGCACCAACAGGTGAGTCACTGACACACATCACCCTTGTCATACAGACTGGTTCTCTCAGACTGAGCTGCATCTTTCTCAGCTTTTCCTAGCTCCATGTGCTCATGATATAATTATGAATTTACTGCCTGTTAAACATAAATCCAATGTGGTTTGGAAGTCTAGATTGTCAAGGCTACCATCTATACTCTTAAAAGAGGAGGGAGAGTGGCTGGGGTCTGGGGCTCTGTGAAGGTCCAAGATGAAGGTTTTACTGCTTCATTGGAATTTGGACCCTTCTCATTTAAGGATGGGACATGGGTAAGGCTACATATGCTGTCTGTCTGTCTGTCTCTCTCTGTTACAAGAAATCCCAAATCTGGCTGCTCTCAAGCAGGATATTAATCTGAGCATGAGCTAAATCTATGTGGCTAAGAAGACACATTGACATAGGCTCAGCACAGGCAGCTGTGACAAGAGCTAAGGTTTGGCTCCTGTAAAAATCAAAAGGAAATTTGCCTCTTTCTCAATGCAAAACCAGATTCTACCACAGCATGAGGCTATTTCTCCATTTGTTTCCTTTTCTTTCAAAGGTAGATCATTTTCCTCCTCCACTTCTTCATTTCTCACAAGTTCTGGTAGACTGGGAAATATAATTTTGGTAATTTTTATATCGTGAGCACAGAAGAAATTGGTTTTCTTTCATTACTGCTCACCCTGCATAAATTTGGTTTCTGCTGTGCTCTTTGCCTGGCAGTTTCCAATTACACAAAAAGATACACTATTAAAATGTAGAATAACTTGCACTGCTTGCACTTTTCTAAACCTTACTGCTTATAGGAGTGATTTAAACTGCACCTACTGCATCAGCTAAACAACTTGGTCCTATTATTTTCTACAGATAATGGGGATCATCTGTTATTAATGAAGCATAATTTATTCACTTCATTTTCTTTGCTGAGTTCACTCAGCAACAGACCCCAAACAAGAAAATGAGCATGGTAAGGTTTTTTAAATGACAGCCCAAGCTCTCCAAGACAGAGGCTATGCAAATTCTGCTATGGTAAGACAAGTCTTCTTTGAGGCTTCTTGTTTACAAAAGTCCCTCTGAGAGTGTCTTGCCTCTGATGCATGGGGTCCAGTGAGTCCAACAAGAGCTAATGTCCAGCAGTGCTGCAGTTTCACCTGCTGACTCTCTTCCTCTGCCCTTTCTCAGAGGGTTCTGGGCATTTGGTTTTAAATGGCACCAAAATTAGGAAAACACACTAAAATGGAGAACTGCCTGCACATCTCTTTGAGTTATGCTTTGAAATACTGTACAAAGTGTCACACCCAGTGACTATTGAGGACCTGATTTACTGTTCAAAACTCATTTTGTTTTACTCACAGAATTGCTAGCTTCTCATTTGGAGCAGATACATGTGATTATAGATCGCAAAATGAATGTATATGAAAGTTTCCAGGTCTCCTGAGCCCCTCTCCTGCTTATAAAGTTCTTTGAAGTTAAAACAAAAACAGGCCTCTAATTATCTGGAGAAAAATGGTGAACAAGGAACCTTACTATCAGAAAGAAATTTTCACCCATCATCTGTTCTATGCTGGTATTCCCATGCAAAATCTTTGTCTGCACACTTTCTAAGATATCTACTTCTGTGTGACTTCTGAAAGTCTTCAAGTACCAGGAGCCCAGGACATCATGATTTCTCTGAGTTCCTTGGTTTTAATGTGGTCCCTACTGAAAAGTGGAACTGTTGGAATACTCTGTAATAACAACACCAATTATGAAATATTTGCTTTAAGAAATGCAATGAGAAAATCTTACATTTAAGTTCATCAACAGCTCAGACTATTTCACACATGATACACCAAATCTGGATTGTATATTGAGACAAGTAAAAAATGTGTTTGAGGGAGAGCTCTCTGCTAGTACTAATTGAATTTAACAAACAGTTTGCAAATCCTTTATCAGATTCTAAAAAAGTTCCAGGTGTTCAGAGAAACCTCCAGTTAAAGGCAGAAGAGTGATTTCTGTCTCTCTGTGGGTAAAAAAGTGATCTCACATCCATAAGCTGCCACTGCTGTGGATATACCAATGTTAATTTTCACTAATTTGGAAAATCAGGTCAGCTGTGTAAATCCTTCATGATCAGTGCATCCAGGGTCACCAGTCATGCTCAAGAAGCCCACCCGGCTTCAAAAGGCAGTAGTGAAATGAGCTGCCTTTCTGAAGGATGGAGGTGTCTTGATGGACGAGGTAAAGCTGTACCATTCTCTCATTTGTCAGAGCATATTATGCTATTTCTGAAGTTTTACACTGGCTACACCCTCTCCTGATCCTGTGGGCAGCACGGCAGACCCCAGGAGCACAGATGGTGAGCAACAGGAGGTGAAGAGGTACATGGCCCCCATGCCACTCCCTGCTGCTGCAGAGCAGTGCTGGCCATATCTTAGCTGAAAATGAGGAAACTTGATGGTTGCCATAAATTACGTTGCCAACCCCAGGGGCTGTTCCAGCAGTGCTGAGGGCTGCCACCTTGGAGTGAATGCCAAAATGCCAGTCCCCAGGCTGTGGGGGCAGATGGAGTAGCTGTGTGTCCCCTGGGGTCTTCCTGATGCTGGAGATATCTTCAGAGAGGCAGCTAAACCATATTAAGGGCTGATTTGCATGTCAGTCACCAATACCACTACTTCATAAGTAATTATCTCCTTCTTAGCATCTCCTTCTTCTTTGAAAATATCAGTTGCTACTGAAAATAATAAACATAAGTTTATGCATCCCAAGCAGCTAATGCCCATAAAGAGATCATAGAGCATAAAAGGGATTGCCAAGGAAAGGATGCACCCATTTGAAGCTTTTGGCAACAGTCAGACTGATTTGCTTAGGATTATAGCCCCAAGGGCAGTTGAGAGCAGTTCCATATATCCCATGTCACATGTCAAAATTTTATTGCCTAAAATGGAAATGGTTCATAAATCACAAGGCATTGCAAGTCTGTGCCAAGCAGAGGACCATTAACTGCATATTAGAAGAAATAATCTTTTTAACAAGCAAGTTTACTGGGGCTACTGTAACCAGAAGGGCAAAAAAGAAATTCTTTGTACTATCCTTGGAACTATTTGCCTTCATATGTTCTGCCCTCAGAAGCCTCTGAGTTTTCCTTCACAGTGTAATATTTCATTCTCCTTAGCAGCTGGAAGGTCGGTGTTCGATTTGTTAGTGTACAAGGTGCAGAATCAGTGACAGCTGCGTCTGTGCCTAACCAAGGGCATGGCATAAGCAAGCATATGCTACACAGAGCATGTTCCACTTGCTGAGGTGACAGCAGTATTGTAGTACTTCAAGCTTTTTACTATTAAGCCTCAAGATAACTATATCTGTTGGGCTTGCTGTACCAAGTATGCATTGAGGATTATGTCATGTGCAGGTCAGATGTCTCTCTAGGAAAATATGGGTTAGTTACAGACGATGAAATGCAATAGATTGTCCACTGTATGTGCATGTATGCCTACATGTGCCTGTATATTGCATGTAATACTCTAAAACCTGTTGTTTTTGCAGACAGAGCTGTTAACTCTGAGTACTTATGCTTCTACATGGGAGGAGAACTGGTGTGACTAACTTACATGTCAAGAGAGAGGCATGTGCATGCTTGTAAACTTGAAATACAGAATAAGGATCTACACACACACAATCTCAGACAGGACTAAAAGCCTGCAGACATTTCAGGATTGACAGCATGCCAGGCTCTCTGGAGATGTGGTTTGGTGGAGGGCTTGATTTTTTAAAGCTTGTAAAACAAGAATTCCCAGAAGGCAGCCAGTCTGCAGGCAATTATGAGGAGCCTGCAGGACCTCTGCGGGGGTGCTTCACTTGTACTGAGGCCATGCACAGCCGAGCAGACATGGGTGGTGGCACATGGGCTGCTGCACATGGGACAGTAGGAGCACACCAAACTGCTGCCTGAGCTTCTTCTGCAGGGCCCCACTGGAGGGTTTTCAGCATCATTTTTGTGTGCAGACCAGCCAAGGGCTGCACACCTCCATGCTGTGCCTGAGAGAAGCATGTTGGGGAAAAGGAAATCTCTGTCTTTCAGCAGCTTTAAAATTTTTCCCCTGGCATTAAGACCCAATAAAAATGTTAGCACCTCCTCAGATATCCTATTTTCTCGTGCCATCTTTCGGGTGTGCTCTATGGGCTTCCCTGCTTAGTACTTGCAGGATACATTTTAAGAGCCTCATGAATTATTTTGGGTAAAGCAAAAGGAAGCAAATTCGTGGCTTTGGAGGGAGGCTAATGTGGCAACAGCTTCACAAATGGGTATCCTGGACCTCAGCCCAATTCTCTGTCCTTCTCAGTCTCCTTTTCACTTAGGTATGATTTCCAGGCAGGCAGCTGGAGCATAGGAGGCAAGGGACTCGCTGGAGCTGCTGTCCCAGGCCAGGGAGATACCTGGGGTGCCTGAGGTGCAGCCAGTGCTGAGTGCTTGCCTTGAGGGTGAAGGGCATCCCTGGGGCTCCTGCCCTGCTTGGGGCAGAGTTCGGGTTCCATGGAAGACGTAACATGGAGAGACCAGAGGCGATTTAGAAATGTGAGCAGATGATGCTGGAGAAAGTGCAACATGCAGAGAGAGGACGTCTCCATGAACAGTGTTTGTAGGAGGCAAAGAGGGGTCCTACAGAAGAAATCCCATTGGATTTATCAGCTTGCCTGCCTGTGTCCTTGGGGATTTGTTTCACTTTTTCAAATTCTGGACTTTCTTTTGAGGTTTATTGCTCCAAAGGGATAAAAACTAGAAAGCCAAGATTTTACAAAACTAATTCCAGCATTGTTCCAGTATAAGAACTTTCTCCTTTCTTTCCTTTTCACTGCAAAGATGTGCATACATTTAATTACATCTATTTATTTTGCATTAGCATATCCCTTCCCCCTTTGTCAAATCACCATGCATTGGATTCTCAGTTTAGGATTTCTTTAATTTCAGAAATCAGCACAAAAAAGATCATATTTTCAGGGGGGAAAGGGCATTAAAACTACCTTAGAAAAAAAGAGTTCTCACACAAGAACATCTTTGCAGATAATCTTCTCTTTTGGAAATTTTTCTGGTTTTTATCACTTGAAAATTAAATGTTTTTGTTAGCAAGTAGGATTTGGGTAGGTTTCAGAAAAAAAGCAAAAGGGGGGGTATGTATTTTTTTATTTCTTTTCCTCAAACCTCTGGAAAACAATTGACATAATAAGCTAGTTAAGAACTCAGTTTGCATCAATCTCAACAGGAATAAGATATCTAAGCACTAGACATCTAAATAGCTTAACTAATTGCCTCCTGACAAAGAGACTTTTTGGAACAAGCCATTCAGCCCACACAACTGTCTTCCTTACCTTCAGAGAACACAATTACAGCTGTCAAAGGACTCCTAGACCTGGTATGAGTTAAGGATTAGTTGATGATAGAGGGATTGCTAAATATCTTGATTTTTGTGCATAGATCTCTGTGAAGAACGTGAATCTCTGCTTTCCACAAGGTTTTTTGTACAGAATTAATCAGGCTAACAACGGAACAGCAGATGCAATATTGGTACCTTCCACAGGTGTAGCTGTAACGATCGGTACTTTCTTCTCTTTCCTCACTGACAGAATAACACCAGCATGTTAAAACCGCTGCAAACAGCAGCACATCTTCTGGATGGGTATAAATGACCCCTCTGTAATGAGGCTGCCACGCAGCTAGCCCAAGGTGCCATTAGTTAATCCAGTGTTCATCTTTGGAGGACATTTGAGACATGAAAGTAGGAGCAGGCACTGTCCCACTGGAGACTGCAGAGGTCCTTATTGAAGACAGGTACCAGGGGATGGGGAGAGCGAGATCTGGAAATACCCCAAAGCTCCACTGCGTGAAACCTCTGCATCATCATCTCCATGGGAGGGGGAGCTGAGAGCTGGGAGGATCACAATCTGGGGCTGCCAGATGCTGCTGGGGAAACACATACTAGGCTGAGATCCCTGGCCTGCTGTGGATGTTTAGTGTTCTACCAGGTTGTTTCGGTCCTTATAGCAAGGCTGAGTTCATACCTGAGATCTGGGACACTGTGCTACAGTGGCACAACCAAAATCACTGCAAAAGCTGCACTCAATCCAGGTATTGCCAGGAAGTCCAGGCTGGGCATTGGACAAGAGAAACAGTCAGCACACGAGAGCAGAGGACAAGTCAAGAGCATGGTCAGACATTGCAGGTGGAGAAGACAAGAAGCTCACACTGGACCAGGTGCTGAAGTAAGTCAAGGGCAGAAGCAGGAACCAGGATAAAATAGGGAGAAACATAGCTTCAAGTTTTGCCAGAAAGAGCTGCAGCAATGGTATCTTCCAGTGTCTGGGTGGAGACAAACCTGGGCCACAGGTGGATACGAAGTTTAATTGTGTCTTCAGATAAAGCGGTGAAAAGGAGGGCACTGGCAGCCACTGGAGACAAGGACTAAGGGGAATTGATACTGCCAATTGTCAACTGAAAAATGGAAAGATAACACCATCCTGCTGAAGGCATGTTTAAAAATGCAATATGGGTCTGAAAAGCACAGCTAAATAAAGTGTTGTTTTAGTTAATTATATATTACAAGCAGAGCCTTGTTTAAATTAGCGTGTAGCCTGATAATTAAAAAATTTGCTACAATAACAACACAACTACTCAAAACCAACATTCCAAAAATAACTTTCTGAAAAAGTTTTGACTTTCTCTTAGGGTCATTAATTAGAGTAAGTATGTCACATGTAGTCTGTTAAGTTAGTGGCAGTGTAAACCAAGACATAGATACTGAAGGTGAGCAGAGATTTTATGTGATATGAAAGGAAGGCATATTACAAGCAGACTGTGAATACACATCACCATAATAATCAGTGTGCACCTTATGTATTCTGTGTGGATGTGGAGTGGAGGAATTAACTTTCAGCAAATCTAGTTCTATGACCACAATATTTCTTCTGGCCTCCCATCCTGGAATGTATTTACACTTATTTTTTTTCAGTCTATGATGCCATGGACATGACAGGCCTCAAAGGCCATTCCAGAACTGGTTTTCACTCCTCTTTGCTTATTTCTGCACCCATTTTTGTGAGACTGAGTGTCCCCATGGCGCAGTCTGAGAACACATCACCTGTTCTTTCTGTGTGGTGCACATTTTGTTCAAATCCTGCTCTGATACCTGCTCAGATGACCTCTTCCAGCACTGTCTACTACAAACTTCCTGTGGGAGTCTTTTTATTGCTTACAATTTTACTGTCCTTTCATGTAAGCATCATTCTGTTCCTTAATTTAAAAAATACAGTTAAAAGGACCAATTGATCTGTGCTATAACCATCATAATCAATCAAGTTCTCACCGCATTGTCTTTCTCCACAGGATAACCATTCCCTGGTTTTGTATCCTCTTTTGTAAATGTCAGTCTCACCAAATCTCTAATTATGTTATTCTTTCTTGAATCTTTTCTAAGTTATGTTTTTTCTTGAAATAAGAAACAGTATTGAAGAAAACATTCCAGAGATTCAGAGATTTTATAAATATATACACATGTTCTGTTTGTACTACTCAGCACAGTAGTTTCTACTGCTATTTAATGAGCTTTTATGAGCATTTAATCAGCATTAATGTGTTATGTTCCCTGCTGCTGTACACTTCATTGATATCCAAAAACACTTACAGTGTTTTCCACAGACCCAGCCCAGAAAACAACAACATATTAATATCTGACTTTTTTTCTAATATTCACACCTTTTATATTTAATCAGATACAAACCTGACTTCACTTACATACATATTACCTAATATAAAAATCTGTTTAGACTCTTTTAATGAGTTTCTTAAAATTTGCCCTGATTTTTACTAATCAAATTATTTAGAATCAAAGTTCCTCACTTTGTGTAACAGGCACAGCAGGAGGGTGTGAATGTAAGATCTGCTCAGCATGGGACTGTAAGTTATTATCTGTGTGGTCATGAAGGCCAATGTGCAACCATATTTCTAATTCTCTAATGCTGATTTACATTAGTGTTTTAAAAGGGAGGACATGTGCGAGAAGGAAAACCTTGCACTTTTGGGGAAAAGATGCTGTCCTCTCTTTCTGCTATTTAAGCTGTGTCCCCTTATTTCTTTCATGCTTTTTATGTGTGACATTTAGACGTGCCAAGTCTTTCAGATTTATCTTCTTTGAAGATGGTCGTGGTAGATTTTACTACACATTTGTGGCATGGGTTAAAAGGGTGAATATATGCACCCAGGAAGGTAATATTAAAAAATTAATTACTTTGTACTGTAAGGAGTTCTGGACCTCAGGGTTGTTCATCAGGACAGATGGAGCAGAGGATTCATTTTAGAAGACAGACATAACCCAGGTCTTTCAATACAATTCCCACAGACATCTCTCAAACACACGTTTGCCAAACGAACTTCCTTGAGTAAACACCAACTTCATCATCCTAATTACACTCCAAAATTCATATGCACTTGCTCAATATTTGCAAGTGATCTCCTTGCAGCAGAGTCCTTTTTCTTTTTTCTTTCTGAACTGCACACACACGCATTGTGGCCCATAAGAATGTGTACGCTAAAACGAAATTTAAACACCAGCTGTTCTGAACCTATATACATTAGAAGAGCTGCAGTTTACCCAGCTGAATTCATTTCCCACCAGTGTATTTAAGGGTAGAATGCAATTTCAAGGTCTAATGGCTGATAAAGTTAATGTGCACATGGGAGAAACAAAAGGTGCTGTCATTGCTGCAGATGATTCCAGTGCAGATCCATTCACATACATTCCTGTCCTGAAATTATTCTCCTCAAAACCATGACATACTCAGCCACATTCCCCAGGGAGCACAGGGGCTGCAGGGGGAGCCAGGAGGTTCAGTGGGGTGTGGTGAGTACTGTGGGGAGGAAACAAGTGGGTGAAGGCACAGGCAGCCAGTGACTGGAGGACAGGGGGGACAAATGGGAGAAAAGAGCTTTTGCACAGGGGGTCAGCACAGAAAACATCCTTTTGCACACAGATGGAAGGAGAAAAGAGTCAAGGAGCAGAGGGATGTGAAAAGACAGGGATTAACAGCTGTGCAGCCTGTTATCCTGTTCCTGCAGTGAGGACAACCCCAGATGACACACGGTTGACTCGATGCACCCTGAAAAGCCACCATCACTTGATGGCCTCACTGCACTAAAACTGTTCTCCCTTCCAAGGGGACCAGCTGGCTGCTCATTGCCAAAGCCTGCATGAAGATTGATTTAAAAATGAAGTTCTGCTCTTTTTTTTGTACTTTTCTTTCATGAAAACTCCTGTTCTCACATGATTAAAGCTGGGAGCTGAGCAGATGTCAAGACAAAAGAAAGGCTTTATTAGAAGTATTCTCTTCAACTGAGCTGGAAAAGTGTGTTTTGGGCAGTTCTAGCCCAAACAATTCTCATTTTACTGAGCTGAACTGTGAGAGCTTTCAGATATGATGGTCAAAGCAAATCTCTTATCTTTGTGTATGTATTGAGAATGGGAATTTAGTTTATAAAGAGTGGTTCAATTTGGCCACAGTAAAGAAAATAAGACCAGTATTGAAACACCAGGGAAAGTTGCACTTCAGCCACTAATGTAAAGGGCCAAACCCATGCTGAGATATTGGACAGACACTGCCCCAAGGAGATCCTGCTGCCTGAATGGAAATGTGGCACCTTAACCCCAAACCCTGATCTTCTCAGCTGAACTCCACAGCATTTTTTCTGCAACCAGAAAACTTTCCTGCTTTCACCATTTGCCCCACTGAAGCATTTTTCCCTATGTGAAAAAAAAATAAAAAATGAGAGCTTATGCCCAATGGCACAGCCAATGGACTGAAAAGGCACTGTCTGGATGCCTTCTCCAGCTCACCCTTCAAGTGTTCCCAGCAGACATCCCTGACCCCCCCCAGGGCCCCGTGCCCACAGTGCCTGGGGGAAGCTGGTAGAGGGACACAGATCCAGCCCCTTTTGGGAATATCACTGTGCCATAAGAGTAAACAAAGACCAGAAAGGAAGAAGCACAGCCATCCCTGTGCACAAAGAGGAGCCACCGCATCAGAAGGGAGCAGCCACTGCAAAAGCATCACCACAGAGCCACTCTATGCTGCAAATACTCAGTGCTGAGCCTGCAACAGCCTCATCCAGGGAGCAGGGATGTACAAGAGTGCTGTGCTGCACATCCTCTGCATGGCTCTCTGGGGGAGGAGCTCTCTGAGACCTGTAAATGTTGTGTCGTACGTGCCCCAGGCCAGAGTGCCGTGGCTGTGCAAAGAGCCTGTCAGAGCTATGAATCATCACATCAAGCAAATGAATGTTAATCTCTGCTCATAGAAGGTTTCAAATGCTGTTGCACAGGGCTGGAGGTGGCAGAGCTCCTGTTTAACCCGGGCAGAGAGCAGCTAAGGCGGGGCTGCTGAGCAAAGGAAGCAGCAGATGCAGATTCAACAGCAGATAAAATAACTAGACCAGCAAATTCCCAGCAAAACCCTGAATGTTTTCTGTGCTGAGCCAGCCACAAAGCCTTGTGCCAAAGAAACAAATCAGACATAGGAAAGACAAAAAATTAAACCCAGGAAAGCAATGCTTCTGATGCATATAGGAAAGCCAGGGGCTGGAACTGAAAGGTTTGCTGCATGCTCACCTGAGGACCTCGCAATGGGCCTGAGAGGTGGAGGTGAACAAGAGTGCTGTCAGAAGGTGTCCTGCACCTAGCAGCACAGACAGGGCTGCCCCAAGCCAAATAGCCAGGATATGGCTAAGAGAGCCTCTTTATCCTCTCAGGGGCCCATGGGAAGATGCTGTTTCTAAGCATTTGTCTATCCCACCAACAGACAGAGCTTCAGCCTGGCTGCTCAGCCTCTCAAACCAAATCTGGGCTAGAACAGCAAGGCACTCATAGCCTGCAATGTCTGAAAACAGTACCAAAAATAGGACCTGAGGTCTCCCTCTGAGCAGAGGGATTTTTAGGTGGGACAGATGAGTTGAAGAAAAACTGGCAAAGATTCATTTAGCATAGAATGTTGTACGAACCAAGGATTTAAAACCAGTTCTCTCTCTCTGCAGAAGCATTTGTCATTCATATAAAAAGGGTTGTGATTAAAATCACATTCACAAATGAAAAAGTGGGCAACTCGCTAATCCTCACTCTAAAAGGGAGGGAAAGCAATTTTGAGGGGAAAAAAAAGGAAATCAAGTAAGTTATAAAACAAGATAGTGGCAGCTGGTGACAGCTTAGGACTGTCTGGCAGTTCATCCGCTCAAAATCCTCCTGTGTAATGGAGATGTCTGGCTGGGCACCCTGGCCTCAGTGCTGCACTCAGAGCCACAGGCTGGGTGACTGCACAGAGACCTGTGTTGTCTGCCTGCCCTCATCTGCCAGGGTTCTGTCTGCTACAGAGGTGAAGCCCTCTGCACTGGGCAAGGTATTGCCTCATTTTTTGAGCTCTCCCTTGCACACTCCTGCCTTTGTCTTCTGTGGGGCTTCTAAGCTCTACAGCCAGGTAAGGTAAAGCACTTATTCTCTGCTACTGAGATTCACAATTAGGTACTGTAATACTACAGTTGAACAGTCAGAGGAGACCGTCTCATTATGCCATAAAAAATGTCATTAAAATGTTGGATTTAAAAGAAAAACCCTTAGCTCTGGAAAAACTCATTAAAAAGTCATTATTAGGTAGAACCACCATAGCAGAAGTAGGTGGGTGTTTGGGTAATGGACCTTGCATATGCACAGAAGGACCTCCTGGTGATACCATTATGATGCCAGATTACAGTGGCTAATCAATTTCAGTGCCAATCTATGGAGACCCCATTGAGTTACAGAAATAAAGCAAGGTTCTGCTGTGCAGATGTTCCACTACTTATTACAAAATAAGAAAAGAAATAGATATACATTGCTATGGTTTCATTCTGCTCCAGAGGTAGTCTCATAAAGAGAGCCTCCCACCTTTTTCAGGGTTCCTGTGTGCCAGCTGTAAGAGAGTGCTGCAGAACAGCATGCACTATCAGTACAAAGCACACACCAGCAGCACACGCTGGGCAGGATGTCTCAGTAAGGGACAATACACCTAAATACACTGAGGCATTTTTAGTCTATCATCAGCAAATGGGTAGGTGCATAGAAAAGAAATATATAATATTTTGCTAATAAAAAATGCTTCCCCCATAAAATACTGACCTGGCTTCACCGGGAAACAAAGAGTTTGAGTGTTTGAAGTAGCCTCCACCCTGTCCTCACAAGGAAACAGAAACACCTGATGAACTGCAAGGAGTCTGACTGTAGTTTGCTAGGGAGAAAAAAACCCTGCATTTCCTTACAGTACTACACAGTAGCTTCCATCCATCAGAGACCTGTAGCCAAAGAATGTGCTAAAATCTGTTAATTTTTGTTTTCAACCAAAATGTTTGTTGCATGCAAAGTCACAGTTGCATTTAATGCAAGTAAAGCCTTTCAGTTTCCCAGCTGAACTTCATTCAGCTGTGGAGGTTGATGGAGGGAATGGAGGGCCCTGGAAATCTGCAGTTACAAGGTCAGAATCTGAGCTAGTGTGTGATGCTCCCAGCTGTGACCCTGCTGTCTGCTCTGAAAATGCTCTCATGTACATGAAGTAAAACATCTTTGATCAAGGTGTGCCTGGTCTCAAAAATTCCCAAATCAGTAAAAGAGAAGGTAACATAGAACCCTTTTCTTTCCTGCCCTGGGCACTGAGGGTGCCCTGCTCCATGCAGACGTGGCAGCCCTGGCACAGCAGCAAGAAGCCCAGTGTTGCAGGCTGTGTGCACCTGGAATTTTTTCCTGGACAACATCTGCGTCCCATTAGCCTGCAACAGAGAGTTTACATCTGTTTTACAGAAAACCAGAAACCATAGCATCATGGTAGCTGGAGTAGAGTCTACTAAAAATCCACTTTCAGGACAAAAAGACTGAATCTTCTTTTGTTTTCTATTTCCATCCAGCTGCAGCCATCAGGATAAAAACTGTGCAAAACTCAGGCAGACTTACTGTTGTACACAGAGAAACTCATTAAGCCATCCTCCAGTTCACAGGCATATTTTTCTACCCATTTTCAAACCTTGTGGCATATTCACAGGAAAGGTCACGATAAATGGATTGCTCGGTCACCTCTGTTGCAATGACCCAAATCATCATGGCCACTGGCAGCCAAATTGCTGAAATCCTTTAGCAAGAATTTAGGGTAAAGGACGTCACTTTTTGCTGGGTTTGGCTGGGAGGAGCTTCCTCTGGGCCTCAGATGTATTTCATGTGCTCACAGAGGTAAACATTGTCTGAGGTAGGAGCTACCAAACTGCACATATAGTGCAGGCTGTTGTTCCACTTTGAAACATATTTCTAACATTCCAATAACGGTGTAACTAAATCTGTAATTACAGTGGAGCCAAGCTTCTCAGAGCATAATTTTCCAATTTAGCTTTGACCATAGCCTGAAATAGCTACATGCAGGCAAAGCACCATTTGAGGAGAAAACCTTTACTAAGAGCATGTGCCTGAGAACAGCCCCAGCCCAGGTGGCTCAAAGGGAGGGCTGGCCTTTTGCCAGGATTTGTCCTGTTCTTTGGATTAAATCCCAGAGTAACTTCAGGAAACTTCCTGGACCTTCTGCATTAAAAAACACCTTTTGCTATAAAAGGTTAAGCCTTAAAATACCACTGGGGAACAGATCCTGGAAGCAATTGGTATTACAGGCCAGTAATTGTTGGCCCAAGGAGGAAGACTGAATGGCTGTAAGACATAACACCTCCCCTTGTGTTTCCTTGGGCCCCTTTCTCTTCACTCACAATAAAGGAACTCATAGTGCTAAGTTAAGACAGATTACTTGACTTTCCTCTGCAATATATAGGCTATTTAGTGAACTGGTGAGCAAAGGTGTGACTTCAGCCAAGATTATCAATGTGGACAAGCTGTGCTTGGATTTGCATGGAATCTACTCATCTACCACATCTGAGGTGTGAAGCTGGTTGTGTGAACCTGACTGCTGCATTCAGGCCACAAGTATTTGAGCTTTTCACCCTGATTTCTTCAGGGAGAAGAGCATCACTGCAGGAAGACTCTTGCTAGGTTTGTTGAGACCAATGACCATCTGTCAAAGGATTCCTCACCAAAGGGTCTAAGAACAAATACCTCAATTATGGCTTCAGATCCCACTGTAATATTTACCTGCATTAGCTTTGGTTGCCGTTAAATGTTAAGAAAAAAATGGAATAAATGGGAACTGCCTTCATGCCTTTAGGGGTGTGGGTGTGGAATGAACATGATTAGCACATAAAGGGGACTCTAGATGCAAATATGGGCCTGTATTTATTTACTGTTATTGTGGAACCCTATATGCCATATCTATACTTAAACTTGCTAATTTTAAGAGTTCGGAAAATCATCCTAGGCATAAAAATATCAGGACATTCTGTTAGAATTAATTACATTATTGACAAAATTATTTGGTCACATTCTAGTTTGAAGGTTTTGGTTAATCTCAACTCAGGCTTTTAGGGCTTTTTGTGCTATCAAGGAAGAAAACTGGATACAGTAATATAAACATGGACCATAGAGCTAGGGCTGAAAGAGGTGTCGAGGATCATGTAGCTGACCCTTGGCTCTGATGGCTGGATTCTGTGCTCCCTAAATCACTTCTGCCAGATGTTGGTTTGGCCAGTTCTTAAGTATCTCCAGACATCTTTGCAGTGATGCCATAATTACAATTTATTCCTGTTTGACAGAAATGCTAAGTCTGAATGAAGAATAGACGGGATAGTCCAGGAGAAACAGCAGAAGAATGGCAGGGGTTAATAGCACCTTTCTTAGCAGGTCATCAGAATCCCATGTGCAAAGAATTTCTCCAGACATCAGAACTAAGAACACAAGAAGATACCTAACACAGGGGACAGCCTATGATGGGACTAAGGAAAGTGATCTAGAGGTGATCCCCTTAACGCCATTCAAGGTGGAGGTCAGGGTGGTGGCTGCAAAAGATGGCTCATGCAGAGACATCCCAGTTATCAGGGAAGAGAAAAAAAGCAGATGAGGCAGTGGTCTAGGCTTGAGTGCTGAGCACCTCCCACCCAGCATCACTCACATGCTCAGGGTGAGATCTGGGGGTTTGTAGTTTTCATCATAGCAGGAAAAAGAAAACACATTTGCATGTATGACAACTAATGACAACAAATGAATTGACAATAAATTCAGCACTTGAAGCCACTCTCCTCTGTCCATACAGTCAGGTCCCTGTGATATCAAGGTCATTACCTGCTGTGAAATTAGACTCCAGTGACACAAAACATTTGTATTAGTGGCAACTGAATCTCTGGCATGTGAATATTCATCATCAGACACTACCCAGGAAATTTATCAAGAAAACCATAACCTGAGGACTAATATTTCTTTATTCTATTATTCACATATTAAGGTTATATATGGAATAGGCATGATCTTCAGTCATACACATTCTATGACTTTGCAAGCAGGGGCTCTTGCAGTGCTCTCAACCACCTTCTTTGCAAAGGCACATTTTCTTGTTGGGGTAATTTCATTAACCTGATGTAGAGGATGGAGCTATAGTGCTGTAAATATCCTTGCTCCTTACTATCAGGCACTGATCCAGTGCTGAGTGCCAAAATCACAGTGATGGGCACTTAATTTTCTACTGCTGTGAGTAAATCTAGATGTTCAGAAAAATGTTCTCAATTGCCGATTGGTTTTGCTGTATTTATGGGTTTTGTACCTCTGCCAAAAATTAAAGTCCAGTCTCTCAAATACAGGCAACTCCATTTTCACCAGTATCAGGCTTGATGCCTGTAAGTTTACAAAGTAGGGTAACAATAGGACTGGAGAATAATACCTTACCTCATTTACCATCACTTGGTTCCTTTAGGCCACAAATGTCTGCATTATAAGTCCAACGGTTTTATGGATTTATGAGGTATTTTATGAGCTGCTAATTACTTGATTGTGCAGAACTTTTTGTATAACACTGCCTGCCAGTGCATTGCTGTGAGCTTTGCAGCACAGGCCAGCTCCCAGCCCCAGCTTAGCAAAGCTACTTGACCAGGTGGCTGCAGCATGAGGTCACCCCTGGATGCATTCTTTCCTGGATGCAGTCTACCCAGATGAATCTATCATGCCCCAGCATCCATCCATCCACCCACCCATCACAGCCTCACTTGTAAGCCCAAAGCAGTCAGAGTAGAGACCTGGCAGCTTGCTCTGCCCAGCGTGGAGGATCAGCACAGAGGCTGTGGTGCTTCCAGGCTGCCTTGTGGCCCCAGAACAAGGGGGTATATGCAGGAGGTATATCTGGTTTGCTCAACAACAGGAGTGCTGCTGTGTGTCAGGAGGACACACAAGCT
The DNA here is from genome assembly GCA_013399915.1 of Illadopsis cleaveri. Taxonomy (NCBI): domain Eukaryota; kingdom Metazoa; phylum Chordata; class Aves; order Passeriformes; family Timaliidae; genus Illadopsis; species Illadopsis cleaveri. The sequence continues at coordinate 380,360 of VXBB01020593.1, read as the reverse complement.
GATGTGCAGCTGGGCCAGGGCAAGGAGATAGCCAGGGTGGGCAGGATGTGTCCTGCAGAAGGAGGGATGCCTGGGAAAGGTGGGTGGGAGATGCCACAGCCCTTGAGTGAACATGTCCAACCTGTCACAGTGTACTTGCCCAGCACTGCATTGCTTTGAGGGGTACTTCTTCTTGACAGGTTGCACCAATACTGGTAACAGCCCAAGGCTGTTTCTTATCTATGTAGGACTGATCACTCCATTACACACAGAGCCCAACGTGCCAAACTCAGCACTGCTTCCATGACTGCCAATACCTTACCTGCATATGGAGAGGACAGTGAAGAGCCCAGCCCCTGAAGTGGTATAAAAGTGGCATGGAAAGTTACAATTTTTGAGCATTGTTTGCTTTGACCTCAGAGACTACTAATATATGTTATTAACAGGTGTTAATGTTACAACCATTTTCTGGGAAGTGGAAGGCACAGGTGTGTTATACACACGAAACTCAGGATTGCTGCTGCTATCCAGAGGCAGGGATAACACCAACAAGGCTTTGTGCCACCAAGCAAAGCACAGTCAGGAAGACCATCCCATAGGATGTGGAATAGATAGAGTGAAGCCCTTTCACTTCTTGGAAGCTTGCACACAATCCAATTGCACACAATTATCATGTGATAATTTTCAACTCTACTCTGCACCACCTTTCTGAAGGTGCTCAGCATGGAGAAATAAGGCTTGGCATGGCTCCAGCATCAGCAGACACCTGGAAACTTTGTCTGGCATGGCTTCTAGCAGGGGAGAAGCTCCAGCCTCAGGAAGAGTAGCAGGAAGTCATTCCTGCATCTCACAGAGCTGGGACCTCCTTGAGCACTGGAAAACTCCATAGAATATCCTGACAAATGCCCAGTAAAATTGTCACATTGCTGTTTCTCATCTCCAGCTTGGATACATCAGAGGTTGTATCAGACTCTACTGAAGCGGCATGCTGTTGCAAAAAAAGCATAAAACCAGCACCAAACATTTCACTCAAAGGCTGTGTCATGGTTTGTCAGCTGCCAAAGCATCACCCAGCTGTCACCCAATCCTCTCCAGTGGAATGGAGGAGTAAAGAGTAAAAGTTAGAACTCATTGTTTCAGATAAGAGAATTTAACAGGGCAGAAAAGGAAGAAAATAATAATTGTAATTGTAATAATAATAAAATTATAGGAGTATATAAAACAGTTGCTCATCACCTGCTGACTGATGCCCAGCCAGTCCCCATGCAGTAGCCCCTGGCCCACTTCACCTCCAGTGTATGTATTAAGCGTGATGTCTCATGGCCTGGAATATCCCTTTGGCCAGCCTGGGTCAGCTGTCCTAGTTGTGTCTCCTCCCACTTTGTTGCGCCTCTCCAGCCTTCTCAGGGCATAAGAAGCTGAAAAGTGCTTGGTGTGGTATAAGCACTGCTTGGCAACAACTAGAAGCATCAGTATGTTATCAACATTATCCTCGTATTATATTCTAAACACTGCACTCTGGCAGTTACTGAAGGAAAATTAAGCCTGTCCCACCCCAAACCACATCAGGCAGCCATTCATAGTATTCTCCTGGAGACAGACAGCTGTTTTCTCATTATTTAAGCCTGTCCCACCCCAAACCACATCAGGCAGCCATTCATAGTATTCTCCTGGAGACAGACAGCTGTTTTCTCATTATTTAAATAGGACCCAAACCCTGTAAGAGAAGCTGCAAGTAATGGTCTCCTTATGTCTCTACACAGGAGGCTTCCCAGTTCTGGCACTAAACCACCTCTTATTAGACAGCCAAGCTATAATTACATCTGGGTCAGAAGGCATAAACTGACAAGTTTTACTTGGAAACAATAATTGGGAAAAGAAGCAATAACTAAGTTGAGATAATAATTTGGGATCCATTTTGCCCTCCTGAGAAGGCTTTTCACAGATTCTTATAACCACAGGAATTAATATAAAATCCACATCCTGAGGAGTATGCAAAAGAAATTGTTCTAAGAAAATAGCATAACCAGAAATATATGTAATGAGTTCTGAATTCTCAGATGAACACACTGGAGTGGGAATGTGAAGTAGTAGTCTGAGGGTTGCTGTAACCTGTGGGGAATTTGGCTATTGTGTAGGAAATAAAAAGTTCCCTTTTCCAGATCTTTGGGAGACAAGACACCAATTTAATCACCCATTTTTATTGTGTTCAATGCTGTTTCTGAACTCTTGCTAGTTATTATACTCTTAAGGAAGCCCATTGTGAAATGCAGCCAGGTGTCTAAGCACTGGCTGTCATACATTAGACCACAAGATACTTGAGGAAGGCAGGTTTTCTTCCATATTTTTGGAACTTCTTGTAGTTCAAGCAGATGCCTAACTGAATTAGATCATCAGTGACTGAGCTGCAACTGTGACACATGTTTATAAAAGCAGTGCCAAGAGGCCAGCAAGAATCAGGAAAGAGGGTCATAATGGGATTACTGACTGTTTGGCCTGACTTCCTGTGATGGATGCCACTCAGTCATTCCAATGTACAGGCCACTTCTGATATTTGTGCTACAAAACCTAAATTTGGTCTAATGAGTAACAAACAGACATGGAAATGAGACCTTCCAGGGAAAAGCTTCAGACTGCCAAGCTTTTCACTCATGCCAGCTGTCTGAGCTCTGCACATACCTGCATGTAGTGGTTTGAAAGCAAAACCAATGAGAGGCTCCAAGTCAGAAATACAATTTAATAAGAAGAAAGGAAAAGAAAAGTAAAATAAAACAAAATCCAATAACACAAAAAGCCCGCGGACAGAGTCGGAATACAACCTGAGCAGGGGGATGGAAGCAGTCCAGGTGAGGGGGTCTTCCTGAAGCAGTGATCCCATAGCAGCATGATGGAAGCAGTCCAGGTGAGGTGGTCTTCCCGAAGCAGTGATCCCATAGAAAGGTCTGGTAGCTCTGGTCCTCTGGGAATCCAGTGGGTAAGGGCTGTTGTACTGTCTCAGATTCCAGATTATATCCAGGTGAGAATGCTTGGCTCCTCCCCCTGAGTGGAGCATCTCACAATGGGATGATGAGTCATACAGGGGCTCCTTGATGGCCCATTAACGAGAGATAGCTTATCTATGAGTCATGGGCAAGGCATTGATGGGCCATTAACAGAAGACACATTAACAGAAGAGGGAGGGGGGCCTGGGAAAACACTGCTTCAACAATGGGATTCAACAGTTCATGAAGATGGTGATAGAATACTTTGTGCAACATGTTTTACTACAACCCAGGACACTGCTGCAGACCACATGTTCCCCCGGGATTTTCAGCACACCTACCCTGGCTTCAGAGCCACAAGGTGGGGAGAGTGGGTGGTCACACCACGTGGGTAAAGCTAAGCAGTGTGGTACCTCTTGTGTGACACTGTGCAAGAAAATGTGTCCCAAATAAATGGTGCCATCCTGAGTGTGCCACAGAGACCAAGTGCTTCAGCAGACTGTATCAGAGAAAAGCCCTTCAACATTTGATACACTGCAGGAAGGTCATGATAAGCACATCCCTGGCCCTGGCCTGGGAATAAAGTGGAGAATCCTTCAAATTCCAGGCTAAGGAAAGAACACTTAGGAAAAACTATGAGCTCTAGCATTTCTGAGACAGGTTAGCTTCAGATGTGTTTCGAGAAATTTCCCTTTCCAGAGGGGATTTGCAATGCCAGGCAAAAGATCCTCTCCCCGCTTTGTTAGGGAGGTAGACAAGACAAGCAAGTGAAGAGGGAAGTGGTTGGTCTGTCTCCTTTCACTGTGGTTGTAAAGCAATGCAGCACAGGTTGTGTCTGTGAGCTGCAGAGAGGGGTAGCAGCCTCCCAGCTGTGGTGGCTCCTGGCCTGGAAATAGATCAAGCACAACAGGAGATCACACAACAGAGGAGAGGACACTCTTCTCCTTCATGCTCTCATAAACCCAAGGATCAGGCTCAGCCTGGAGAGAGGCTGTCTGGGGAAAGAATAACAGGAGAAGGAGGATGGGGCTGAGAGGGCCAGAGATGAACTTTTCTTGGAATTAGAAGTCATTTTCTTGGGGGAAAAGCCATAGATGTATAAAATGTGGAAGGTCATGAAAAGGAGAGTAGAGAGTAGGAAAAGCCTGGGCATGGCTGGTTCTGGGGAAGCCCAGGGAGAAGGAGCATTTAAGAGCACAAAACAAGTTTTATTCCTAGTACAGTCTATCACATTTTCTTTAATGGATTTTAGGTTAAGCAAGGTATATCTAAAATATGTTGAACACATTGCATGAGGTGAGCAAACTCCTCTGATGCTCCACCAAGGATGTAACATCTTTCTAGCATCTGGTTTTGTGCCTACATCTCCTCATGAGCAGTTCCTTGGTCTGTTCAGTTCTGTTCTGGGCAGGGCAGGCAAAGCTCACATGAGACTGTGACCACCAAGAGCCAATAGGGTCTCCCAGGTGGGCTATGCCTGGTGCAGAGATGTGCTGCATTAACACCTGCTGGTGCTCTTTGGATGCAATTGCCTATGAAATGAGGTAAAGATCTGTATACGTGCATACCTGCAAAATCCTTCCCAGGGTAAGAGGACTGTGCTTCAAACCATTCAAATTCACATTGAAAAAAAAAAAAAAAATAATAATTTAAAAAAAAAAAAATATATATATATATATATATAATCACCCATATATTTGGGACTATGAAGCAATTAACAGATAACATTATTTAAGACCAGTAAGCTAGGCTTGGCATACTTCTCCCATTTTTTAATAGAGGTTCAGAGAGGTCTGTCTTTCTAGTAAAGCTCTGACAGAGGTAAAACACCCAAATGTTCCTGAGATGAGAAGGAAACTCCTTGTGGTCACCAGTGTGAGGTCAGATCCTGGTACAGTGCATCTTCTTTCACTCTTCCCAATGTTCCTGTCAATTTACTGATACCACTGGAAAAACCTAGAAAATATCAAACGATCAACACATAAATCCTGCAACAAACAATACTTCTTGTCCTCACGCAGTTCTTCTCCCTCCAATGGAGGGATTGGGAGAATTTAATGGGACAATTGAATATTTCAAAATGAACAGTTCATTATGGTATTTTCATTGACAGTTCAGTGAAACTGTCAGCTCTTCTCACTCTAATTGCTTTTGATCAACAAAAGAAAAGCATGCACCCTTAAAAAATTATTTTGATGCAGCTGGAACAGCTTCCTCTTTAAGGAGACTGATATGGAAAAGAGCAAACAACAGACAATGATGAGAAAAGAAAGAAAGGAGGGAAAAAATGGACATTTTTCCAAACAATCACTTGTTACTTGAGTATTTCTGCAGCCAAATGCAGTTACTCCAGTGGAAAACTTTCCATGTCCTTCAGCAACCTCTGCCAGAAGAATAATTTATTTGGATTGGCTCCTGCAGGCACTCAAGAAAAAGCCAATTCTCAACTATTTAAAGCAGAGCAAGTGGTTAGCTTGTGTTGTATGAGTCAGGTTTCTTACTGGTGCCATTTAGTCAAGCTACAGAGATTAACTTGGATATACAGTCTAGTAAAACCTGCCATAGAATACCCATAATTGAATATAGGTTACAGCACTAGTCATAGCATCAGTAGCAGTGATGTAATCTTTAACTTCAGTGGAAAGTATGATCTATCAACACTCAGGGTTTAATGGATTTCTGTAAAACACCTTGCAGAAAAAAAAGACTTGGTTGCTCATTTCTTGCCCTTGGTAACTCATTAAGCATTACTAAGTCACACAGAAAACTGACTAATGACACAGTCCTTTAAAAACTAAACAGAAATTTGTGTCTGTTTAATTCACTTCTCTTTCCCAAATACTGAAATATGTAAGAGAGAAAATAAAATCTTGAATTCCAGTCAGATTTGGAATTGGATTACAAGGAAGGCCTTGTACATTCAGAAAAGGCACAGGAAAGCCCCCAAACACTGGACAACCACCAGCTCGCACTTTCAAGGGACTCTGGGATGGTCAGAGCACTGTTGCCCCACAGAGTGCTCCCCTACATGAGGCAGGACATGGATTCGAGGCCAGGTCTCACCTCTCCTGCTCATCTGAAGCATTCACTGCCCAAACATTGTCAGCCCTTCCTGACTCCTCCCTCTCATACCAGTGCTCTCTGGGACCCCACCTCAGCCCTGGCCTCCCTCCTGGCTCTAGGCACCAACTCCCTTTCTAAGGCCAGGAGCACCAGGCTTTGTCTCCAGGAAAAGCCCCTACCAGAGACTTAGTGGGAGTTTTCTAGGAGGGTGATGCTGATGAGAACCCCATTTGGTTCCTAGCCAGAAAAGTTGGATCTGGTGTATGAACTCAAGAAAAATAAAGCAGCAAGACCCACTGCTGACCACCTGGGACAGGTGTCAGCATGCTCTCTGATAAGGACATGGCTGCACACCAGGCCAGTAACTCATCCTGGTGCTCCTTTCTTCTAAAAAGGGCCTTGCGGTCTAAAGATGTAAGATTAGAATTTATTTGATTTGTTTTCAAAACGTCTGTATATAGCATACATTCTCTCCTAGCCAAAATGGTCACCCTTGGGATTTCAGCAGAATATGTGAATGCTCAACTCTTCCAGGAACTGAATCACTCTTATTTGTGTACCTAATTATGGCTTTAAAAGCTTAACTTGTAACATGCTGGTTTGAAAAATACAGTCATCTCTTTCCTGGTTATATGCAGCAGACATGGAAAAATCAAAATGATGAAATAATGTCCCTTACCCTGAAAGAACTTGTTTTAAAAGCCAAACCAGCATCTCCTGGGAGTGCATGGAGGATATCTGTGTTTAGATGGAAGAGATGAACTGACCAGCTGTGAGATGGGGAGGATGGGAATAGACCTTGATTTATCATGTGAAATCCAAGCTTCATGGGAAATTTCAGTCCCAATATAATCCTCTGTTTTGAATAGCTGGTACTCAGGCACACAAAAGCTTTTGAACTGCAGACTCCAAAAGAGCAGAGGGAAAGCAAAAGTATCCATCACCTCCCTGATAGCCTCTGCCAGCTCCCTCTACCCATTTTCGTAAAACATGTTCACCTTGCAGACCCAGTGCAATTTAGAAAATCACACTGTGCTTCATGTGATCACATTTCCCTCATGGCCTTGAAGAAGACAAGACGAAAAACCAGGGGCTTCACTATGCCTTTGCAGCTTTGTCTTAGCCCAGCCTGTAATGATCAAACCAGGGAAGGTTTAGATTGGATATTAGCAAAAATCTACTGACAGGGTTGTCAAGCATGGGAACAGGCTGCCCAGGGAAGTGGTTGACTCCCCATCCCTGGAGGTATTTAAAGATCTGTGGATGTGGCATTTGGTGACATCACTTGCTGGTGAACTTGGCAGTGCTGGGTTTATTCTTGGACATTGTTATCTTAAAGGTCTTTTCCAGCCTAAACAATTCTATGATTCTGCAAGTGTAACACCTGCAGGAAGCTGCAGAGCCCACATGCTCTATGTAATCCTGCAGCAATATCAAACTTTTTTACTTTCTGACATTTTTTTTTTCTCCTTGTTCTATATTTCCCTAGAAACCTCACAGTTAAGTTTATTCTAATTTTGCCCTTTTTGTTATCAGTTTATTTTTACTCCTGCTTTCCTAATGTAGCTTGAAATTAATGCAGCCTTTTTATTTATATTTCAGCTTCTTCAATGATGTATGCACAGTTTGAGGAGAGATATAATTACAGGCTGCTGCGGAAGAGCACAACAGGCTGGTGTCATTATATCCCAGGCAAACTTCAGCTTTGTTTGGAATTCATGGCATATGGGATTTTTTTTTTAAATGTGTTTGATCTGAATGTCATTCTCCTACACCCCATAATAATATAAATCAGATCAGGACACAGGCAGTTTCCCTGTGCAGCATCAGAAATCACAGAAAAAGGGATGAGAGAACACATCCCTGCTTTCTGACCAACAGGACAGTTCTTCATCCAGGGATTTTTGAGCCCAAATGAGGAATGGGTTAGTTTTGACTCATACTTTAATTAAAAGCACTCCAGACAAACACATCTAAAACTAAATGATGGAGGTACAAAATTGATGAGAAATACCTAAGTCGCCTTTGCAATGACCCCACTCTTGGGTTTGTAATGTGTTGCCAAACTGTGGATAAATCACTTCTTCCAAAAAAATGGTAAACCTTGCATTGCTATTTGAGAGAAGAGGTTTAGCTGTGACCCACTGGGGCCAGGCATGGCTGTATATTTCATATGGTGAGGATTGCAAATGAGGAGAAAACCAAGGAACATTTTTCCTGGAGACTGGCCTGAAGCAGCTACTAAACAACAATAAGAAGAGGAAAAGAAGAGAAGAAGGATTAAAACTTTCTAGTGTCCATTTTTTTGCTGGGGTATCTTGCTGTGGCCTGTAAATATTTAGATAGAAAATGTAGTAATAAAATTAACATGCTTTTATTTTTTTAAATAAAACTCACCTCACCTTATCAATTCCCCTAAGGGTACTGTGCTTGAGATTACCTCTGGCTGGAAAATGGCTTTCTCAAGCTATGAAACCCCAGAGTTTCTTAATCTCAGGGTCCACCAAAAGAGAGGAGGTGGAGGGGAGCCTACAGAAAGTACCAGAGGACAAGGCAGAGGAGCAAAAAGAAAACCCTCAAACTTTCAAAACCTTCTTTTTATACTAAATAGAGCCTCATCCAGGGATGCTATAAATCTTTACTTTATAGGAGAGACTAGAGTTTAAACAACTGAGGTTAAGCCTTTGGATCTGTCATTTCTATTCTTGCCTAAATTCAATTTCCGTTGAAGAATATTTGTTGAATCTCCTTAATTTGTTCTTTGTAAAAATGGCATACATAACAGGGATGAAGGCAGGAAAAAAAAATGAAACAATTGCTTCTGAAAATGAGATATTTTAATTAAATTTAAACATCATGGTACTTAGTATTATTTAAGTAAGGCAGCACTTTTTGTTTAACATTGTTATGAGATGGTTTTTCCCTGAAGTAAATTTTGCATTCCAGTCCAGGTATCAAACCAGGCTTATTCTGAGCATTCTCAATGAACGCTCTGGCCAGTGGGACATTGCACAACCCTGTAGTCTAAAGACCTTTGTAAGCGTACCAGTAAGTTGGTAAATTGGGATGGCGCTCGTTTCACCTACGTGTAGGCTACATTTGTCTAATCTAATCATGCAGGTTTTCTCCTCCGGCAAAGGGGAAAGAGAGCATCTCCAAATGTCAGATCATCTCCTTAAGGGGTTCAGATTTGCAGGTTAAATAGACTTCTGTGGGTGCCTCTCTGCCTGCTCTGAGCATGGAGCAGGGACTAGAGGAATGCTTTTGACATCTGTACTTACTACGAGATGAACAAAAATAGAGAGATGAATAAAAATAGAGAGATGACCTCATGCTTTAGCTCAAGCCTTTCATTTACTAGCTTTGGCATGAACTGTTGCATTAATTACTAGGAATTACTCCCACATTTCAGGGAGAAAAAGCCAACAAAATGAAAGTGGAAATAGTAGAATGTGTGGCACTGCAAAAATTACTGTCCCAGGTAAGCAGTTTTATATAAAATGGGAGATCAGAAACCAATTTAAAATGAAAGAGAGCAAAAAAATTAATTTCTGCAGCCTGCACAATTTCTGTCTCATAAGAAACCAACTATAGTTGGTTTGGTTGTACTTTGAAAGGTACACAGAAACATCCCAAAAGGAAGTCTCATTACATTATGACAACAATAAAAATACTTTTTAGTTGACCAGTGGAGCAATTCTAGAGAAATACTTATGAAAGCACTGAGCAGAGAAAAAAGTGGATGGATTTGCTCATTTTAATGCCAAAACCTCACTGGACAGGTCTGGTTGGAAAGAGGGGGAGGCTCAGCTCTGCAGACCTCTCCATTTAGCAGGAGGGAGGACCTGTGTCACACTGTGTGCTCTCCTGCATATTCATCAGTCATCTAGGAAAAAAACAAAAAAGATTGGGGATGGACTTTGCTGGATGGCACTGAAAGGCACTGGAAACCCCTCAGTAACCACGGGGGGATGCAATGAAATGCTTGAGACTAAAACCAAGGAGTGAGGGACCTCTGATTTGATCTGTTCTTCTGATGATGTTGAAGTAAGTGCTCCTCAGGTCTGAAACAAGATTTAGCCTTTCCACAACACTGCAAAAGTCCAAATGATTTTTCCAGCGAATACCAAGAAGAAAGAGCCACTGCTTGTTAGCCACAGACACATGAGAGCTGTATCCCTGCCCCATGGCACTGCCTTGGTAGATGAATCATGTACCCCATGGCCCTTCACCAAAAGCCCTTTTGTTTCTCGAGAGCTGAGTGCTGGATTTCACCAGCATCTCAACCCAAAATCTCTCTGACATGTTTTATTTCTTTTCTTTTAGAAGGCAGAACAAAAAATTCTGCAGTGTTTGCCCCTATCTAGCTATCAAACGAATGCACAATTACACATTTGAAGTGGAGACGGGGAACATTAAGGCTATTCCAATTATAAAACCACCCTACTCTTTACTGAAACCTGTCATCTCAAATAAAGGGCTGTATTTCAATGTGACACTTTGTAAAATGGTAATACTGTGATAGTGATATGATTACTGCAAAGGCTGTATAATTGGATGATATAGGATATGCAGGGCTTTTGAAATACATTGGGCTTGTTCCTCTCACTAAGATTGCTAACACTTTCTTTTAAGTCTGTCATTTTACATTAATGGATTCATTTTACAAAATCCCCTCTTATGCTAGTACTACAAGGAAAGTCAGTTGGGCCAATTTGCTTTCTCTGTACTGTTTGTTAATGCACATCCTTCCACATGTCCCTGCATTCATCTCCACTCTAGCTGAAAAAATCTATTTTTTCTGTTGTATTTCCCAGAGATCTGTTCCTGCTCTCATTAATTTTTATTGCCTGGTCCAGACCACTCTCTGCTCTGCTAAACAACAGGCAAACAGAACAGAAGTCATGTTTCTAGTAAAGTGGGCAGCAAATTCCTTGAAAGGAAAAATAATAACCCCATGTAATTTTTTTCCACTCTGTCCCTTACACAGTCTGGCACTTGAGTTGTTTTTTTAAATCACTAACTACATCAGCTGGGGGTTTTCTGTGTTCTGTCATCAGTCACATCTAGCTTTTTCCCTCCATCCCATCTGCAAATTAATTCAGCATCCCCTGGGGTAAATTCATGGTTCAAATCATTCCTGTCAGCAGCTTGTGAAGGTCTTGGCTGGCTCACCAGTGAGAACACTGATCCCAGACCTTGTCACCTCAGCTGGGACACAGCTGCTCAGTGCCACGCCAGGCTGAGTCCTGTCCCACAGCCAGGGCCAGGCCAGCCCATGGCACAAAGATACATCAAATTTTGTCTCTCAGCAAGAAGTAGGATTACTGCTTGCTCTCATTCATCATCCAAGAGGGACAGAAGTACTTCTTGACTCCACTGCATGTTGAAACCCGGAAGGGTTGTGCTCCCCCCTAACACACACGAAAAAAAAGACCTTAGTTAATTGTTCTTCCCAATCTGGCTGCTCTAAGGGGAAATAACTGGTGCCAACGAAAAATAAATTGAGTATTTGCATATTTTCTTTTTTTTTTCCTAAGTTAAATATTTGATATCATTTGCCAACTATGGATCTATTGTCTTATTGCCCCTTTTTGAGATGATTTATACTCTGACCAAATAACTCCATGGCTCACCTACAGAAGGTGGAAGTCCTGGGCTGCTGAACAGTGCCAATTTCAAAACCAATTATTTCCTTTCTCTTTTGATTAGAAGAAAAAGGTGGCAAAATCTGTTTGCTTCGTCTATTGCCTACCTCCTTTATCTGAGCCAAGTTATTTCCACAATCCGTTCAAGGAATCACAGCTGTTCAGTTTAATGGAAACCCTTCCCTCTGAGCTCACAGAAAGGACACAGCCACAGCTCCTGAGGAGCTCTTCCCCTTGGAAGTGTGGAGACATGGTGACCACTGAGATATTGGACTCACTTCAAGCCTCAAAGCCTTGGCTCTGTGTGACAGAGCCTCAGCAGCCTCATGGGAAAAGAAATCCTGCCAGGCTGGCTGAGTGCAAAACTGACAGGAAAAACACTCTGATCCATTTTTTTATTTTTAATCTGAATACCACTGAGGTGAAGCTCAACTAAACAACATATAGGCTTGGCCTCAAGTAACTATGTAGAATAAGAAAAATTGTTCTCACTGGGATTTTTAGGTTACAGGAACTATTTCAGTGCTTTTACAAGATTGTAAGGATAATATTTGAGAGTAATTCATTTTCTAATTTATCTGCAGAGTGCTTGAGTAGAGGTAATTGTGTTTTATGGTGCTTGAGAGAATCCAGAAAGCAGTTCAATGCCAACTTTTCTGCTGAGGCAATCCAATCTTCCAGATTAAATACTGATAAACACACCAAAGATACATAGCTCTTGATAAATGCTAAAGCCCATCATACTGTAAGCAATTTTGATGATGACTACTTTGCCACTAATTCAAAACAACGCCTGTCATTGTGTTTGAAATAGGCAAAGTGCTGAAACGACTGTGCTGGAAGCTGTGCTCCTTTATTCAGAGACGCCTGACAGAGACACAAGTGCAGCATCAGCTCCTGCAAACCGACTCATCTTCATGCTTCCTCGTCTTATGGGAAAGGCTGTGGCTTTCAGAACATGAAAAAATCTCTCTTTTCTCATCCCTGATCTCTCTGCCAAAACAGGGAGCAGAGCAGCAGAGTGCTTCTACAATACCAGCTTTTGCAAGAGACTTCCTTGACTGTGGTTGAATAACACAGCATAACATCCATGATACTGTGTCCCATTGTGACAGCTGTGGATGAAAACTCACAAGGGGCAGCAACCTTTGTTTCCAACCTATGCAGAGGATGGTTCATTCAGTGCCCTCTCATGCTCTGCCTCTACAAAATCCTGCTTGCTGAGCATTCCTGTATCACCTGTTACCTTCCTTAATGACACAACTAAATTCTCTGTTCCTATTTGTAATGTATTAGCCACTATATGCCTTTCATATTCTTCCTGACCAATAAAACCCAAAAAACTAACTTTGCCTAAGACATGTCAAAAGACACATACCAAGAACCAGTGGGCTACAGCATCCAAGTCCACTGCTTTTCCCTCCACATCAGATCAGCCATGGGTTTGCCATGCTCCTCAGTGCCAGAGCACACCCTGCTCACAGCCCTGGAAGGAGAGCAGGGTGCTCTGGCAGGGTGGGCCCAGAAGGGCTCCCCATTCCACACTCATACACCAAGAATCTGCCCCAGGCAGGGCTGGTGAAGCTCTGCACACCCTCTGCCCTCAGCTTTGGGTGGTGTCACTGCACACACCAGCAAAGAGCTCCAGAGTTTTCATCGTTCGCATGATCAACACTAATTTACTGCTTAATTACATCTCATTGAGAAGCAAATGCATTTCTCCCAACAGAGAATATTACTAATGTCAAATGGGGCTAGCACTGGCAGGGGTGCAGAAATCTATACTTGAAGTGAGACATTATCAGAGCAGATTGTTTTCCCTTCTTGTTTTCTCTTTATCTATTTTAAATAATATATTGTTCTTTAACTAGAATTTTGCAATCACAATACAAGTTTAAATACAAAGCAACAGTTGTGGATTAATTTAAAGGCACATGATTAAAACCAATCATCTTGAAGACTGATATCTTTGCGACTAATTTTATGTTTCATAATTCCTGTTCCCCAATATTGTTTGCAAAAATCAATTGGCAATTAATTAACCTTATATCATTCAGTCAAAACTAAAAGAACTTTGGACATTTGATTCTATCTCTTAAAAACTCTATTAAACAAAATAGCCAAAGCCCCAACTACATTTTCATAACAAAATTCCTTGAGGACAGTTTCTGTCCCCAGCTTCTTGCAAAATGAGAATGAGTTGGAAGAAGCCAGATTTATCCTGAGCAACAAAGGAGGTTGCCTCTGTCACATGAAACTGCTCAAGGATAGTGTGAAAAGATGCTGGTCATGTCTACTGGCCTTCACCCAGCCACAACCTCCCCAGCAGTGAACAATGATCTCTCAGCCTCTGCTGCAGAAAAATAATTCCCAATGGGCCATTTTACTCTGTGCACTGAGGTGCAAAGTCAAAAAGCTCCATTAAAAAAAAAAAAAAGATCAGAAGTCAAAGAGAAGAGGAGAAATAAGAAGTCATTACCATGAAAAAGATATGGCAACTAAAACTGTGTCAGTTAGGGGACTTTGAAATAGCAAATTAAAATACTTCTGGAACACAAGCAGGCAAATGTAATACCAGCTAACGATAAAAATGTAACACCTGAGCCATAATTCCAACAGACAAGATCTGGAAACCATCTGACCTTGTACTTACCTTTGCCTGCTAAAGCACCTGATGGACAATCAGAGGTGGTTGTGGGGGCTCAATGCTGAGCTGCTGGGCTGGAAATCTCCAGCATGGCTCAACTCACCCCTCCCATTCACAGGGCCAGAGCTGCAGCCTCAGCAGGAGCACCTGCCCAGTCAGAAATTTCCCCTCACCCACACATGAAAATCCCAGTACTGAGAATACTGGGGATGATGTAGCAGGCAATAAGTCTAGTAATAGAGGTATGCAGGAAAACAACTTTAAAAACACTGGAGGATTGAAAATCTTCCCTAACTAAATGCCAGATGTCAGCCTTAGTTGATTAGCATTACAACTGAAATGTGCTCATAAATATGTCATTTTTTTGTGGTGCTCAGAAACCTCGGCAGCATTAGACAGTCCTCAGGACACTTTCCCTAAAATGGAACCTACAAAAATGTTCTCATTTTCCAAAACACACTGGAGAAAAAGATAAAAGTTTTATTGGTACTCAGGCATCCCACATAGGTCAAGGGGAACACAAGGGCAACATGTTATTACAGTGTTTATGGGCATTTTTCCCAGCAACATTTGTAAGTATGGAACATAGGACACTGACCTAGGTGTAGACCTGGGATTATCCTGGAGGCCAGTTCCTACATCCACAAAACAGTGACAACAACCCATTACTGAGAATCTCTCACAGACATCTGTTAATTATTTTATGACACAGTGCCGCCATAGTGCAGATACTGACACCCACACAGAGGGGAGTGCAAGGTGGAAAGGGCAGACCCAGCCATCCCCCTGCACTCTTAGCTTAAGCACATCAAGGTAGACTTGGTGAAGATGGTTATTGGAGAAGATGGTTATACTGACACTTGGGATGTCTCCAGTAGCATTCTCTGCATTGATCTGAGCAACCACTAAATATGTCCTCATTGCTTCTGTGATGAAAACTCAACATTATATAAATTTGAAACAAAAGGAATAGCACTAAATCACTAAGAACATGTACCACACAAGTGCAGTTGGCTGAAAGCTGGATGCATTGGCTACCAGTGAATTTTAGTTTGTGTCTGTGTATACGTATTTTTGTGCTTTTTAATGTAAAGTATGCAAGATATGCAAGGCAATATTTTAAGCAGAGGGCACAAGGCACACTTAGAAGTTAGACTTGAAAATAGGATTTAATTGTATTCTTCAACGTATTTGATTATGTCATCATCAAAAGTCAAGTTTGGGATTGTTTCTATTAACTGATCTAAACCTTTTCTTACGTGTGAGTCTGTATTTTAAGGACATATTAAGGAAGAACAATTATTAGCCAAAGTTGAGGCAATACATATGATCTAATTGTTAATTGACTCAAAATACAGATTAAATAACATTAAGACATCTTTTCCAAGCCTTGTTTTCTCTTACCCCTGAAATGAGTATAAACACATATCTGTCTGTCTCATCTCTAGGGGGGAGATATACTTAACATTTCTCATGTGATTTTACCTTTTGGACAATGTCTATGTCATTATATATATTATGATTTTTCACCTGATTATTCCTTGTTATTTCAGAGTTATCATACTCTGCCTGGATGCATGTTTGGCAGTCTCCCTTTTCAAGGGTATACAGAGGATTAAAAGTTTATTTTCACAAAGTATGTGGAGTGGCTTTCTCTGCTAAATACCAAAACAATATTCAGTTGGGAGAATTAAGCTTATGAAAGAGATGTTAAGGCAATGTCAAAGATCTTTTAGGAAGACAGAACTTCTATGCAATAACAACATGGTTGGATTAACTTTACAACAAAAGGAAATTAGACTGGATTTCTACAGAGTCAGTTTTGTTATTCTAGCTAACAATATGATTAACGTTGAATGAATAGTAAAGGCCTCATTCATGCTTCGCTTAGCCCAAATTAATGTGACTGATTACCCAGCCTCTCTACCGGCAGAAATTCCCGTGCCTCCTAGGCTCATTTATCCAGAAAGTTTCACTTCTAAGGAAGTTGACTCCAGGTAGAAAAAAACAATAGCTGAAGCCTTTGAAGCTTTTGCACTTCATTGCCTTTTCCTCTGTACAACCAGCTCCAACTTCATGTTTACTGGGGCAAAAGTCTACAGCCCCAAAGATCCAGCTGAGCTCCCTTGCAGACATACAGTTTGACAGTGTTCAGCTCTGTCCTTTTCTTACCCTCAAAACTCGTGTTATCCCCCCCCGTCCGAGATTTGGCCACCTCTTTGTTTCGGTTAAGTACTGTTAAGTACCCAACATTTGGTCTCCTTGGTAACTTATGGGGAAAAAATTCTTAGGAGAGAAAAAAAACAAAAAACAAACCTAACCCCTAACAGACAGTAACTTCAGGAATTGTTCCTTTCTCAAGGAGACTCATTTTTTTCTTAAATTATTCCCAGGCTCCACATTGCCAATGACCAGACCATCCTAGACAGAGGTTAGTACTAGGCCTGGGATTAGGTGCTTGCCCTGTTGAGGACCATCTCTGACCCCCCAGGGTGCCATGAATTAAAGCTGCTGCTGAAAAACCTCTTTCCGCCAAGCACATGAGGAACCTGAGAAGACCATATGGGCTGTGAAAATAACAATATGCACATCAAGCGGTGTTTGTGTTTGCGGTGAAAAAACCAAGTCAGCACAGACTCACATCAATGTCAGCATGATGAAGGCTGCAGAAAAAAATGTAAGCTGTAGATTTATCCTAAGAGGCAGGAAACCAGGCAGGAGCAGTTAACTCTCATCCCTCCCACTGCCACTGCCCCATCGCATCAGTAGTCCTGGAGCAATCCACTGCCTAAACGTAATCAACATGAAGAGCCTTGACTTTGCCTTCTCCTCATCCTCACCTAAGTACAACACAGATGAAAACTGAAAGCAATGGAAACAGTCCACATGCATAAGCAGGCAATTGTCTCTCCGGGAGCTCACATACTCCTTACATTATCCCTCAAAATACCTTCCACATTCCACCAGAGGAGCCTGACTTTCACAAAGGCACAGAAGGCACCTGCAAGACTGAGTGCCTTTTGTGGTTTCAAGACCTGCTGGGGCTTGAATCCAACACCCACCCCCCACAAAAAAAGCCTTCATCTGGATTTCTAGAGCTGGACTGAATGTGGAACCGAATCCTGGCTTTACCCTT
The DNA here is from genome assembly GCA_013399915.1 of Illadopsis cleaveri. Classification (NCBI taxonomy): domain Eukaryota; kingdom Metazoa; phylum Chordata; class Aves; order Passeriformes; family Timaliidae; genus Illadopsis; species Illadopsis cleaveri. Next base: position 362,906 of record VXBB01020593.1, on the reverse strand, counting down.
AGGCATTCGTGGCTGAGTCAAAGGGAATCCATTAAAGATGCAATGGCGTTGCCAGGGTTCTCACTGGGGTGTTGGCACTGACCAGCGAGGATCTTACTGGCCACCCTTCAACTTCTGTCTCTTTAATCACCAGAAAAATGGCCATACTCTCTTAAATGGCACTAATTCTCCTGCTGAACACAATGCAAGGCAGTGCAGTGCTGCCTTAGGGGCAAAGCAGAAGTGGCTGACCTGAGTGCAACTCGGAGGGCACAAAATGAGAGCAAAAGCATTGAGTCAAACCAGCTGCAGCTTATTTGGCTTCTGCTATTGGCAAAGTACTGGGAGGGCGACACCTGGAGATGGCTTTTGGGAGCCAGAGGAAGATGGGAATGTGGGAAAAGGAGGACTGAAGAAGACTCTGATGATCTGTGGGTGGGAGAGGAGGAAAGCAGGTTGCTCAGAGTGAAAATACAGAGAAAACTCTGACGCACCTAGGGGGAGTCACGTAATATTGTCACAATACTTCCATTTTTAAAGACACTCAAAGAAGCTGAATGCCCTACATAGTATAAGGAAGTTTATCCAAGCTAGAGAATAGAGTATGGATCCTACCACTGGTGAAGGCAGCACCTCCTTTTTCAGTGCATTTGCCCACCAAGAGTGCCTGAAGAAAACTAATTCTGGTACTAGTCATTCGGAAAATTACTTTGAATGCAATTCTTAACACTATAAGCTAGGTAAAGCTTAACTGCTGTGTTACTTCAGCTAGACAAAATCCAAACCCATCTCATACCAAGGCTTGACATTAAACCAATTACTGCTGACTGTGAAACACATGCACATCTTGAAGGCTTTTGATCTTTCCAAATGGGTGACAGAAGCTTCTCCTCGCAACACGCTCCCTACTGAAATGATCTGACTGTGGTGCCACAACCCCGAACACTGGCATGTGCTGCAGACAATTTGACTCACAAAAAAAAGCTTTATTCCTCTATGTTAGTCACTGGTTTGAGAAGTGGAAACCACAATTTTGGTCCATTTTCACAAACCCATATCAGAAGAACAGGAGGAATTACTGAATACCTTCTCTAAATCACATGCAGTTGTCACTACTGGTATCTCCTGTATGACAGTGTCTGAGTCTCCTGAAGGTCCTTCTGGCATCTGCAATGCACATGACACTGGCAACCAGAACCAAACCAAATCAAATCCCCCAGAGTCCTCTAAGACAAACAAGAGAAGAATGGGAAAGTATCCCAATATTCTTCCTGGCAAAACTCTACAGAGGCTTAATTTTTATCGCCATCATGTAGACTATGTCTGTGAAAGTAAACAAAACAAAGAAAGGAAAAGAAAAGGTTTCTCCAAGAATATGCATGTAATTTTTCATAGCAGAGTAAGTCCTTGAGTCATGCAAAGGACAAAGCTGTGACAAAACTAGGTGCTATAACCCCATGTTTCAGCCCTACATGCTCTAAATATTTCACATTTAGCAACATTTATGAATATTCCAAAAAGTAAAAATCAAGAAATTGTTACAGAAATGAGCATTAATACATATACATATCTGTTTGACTCTTGACTGGGAATAGGATTATATAGGATACATATGGGATTAATGACACAACAGGACAATATACACAAATACATCTGCACACTGCATTACATACTATCTTTTTCTAAATCTAGCAAGTTTCCCTGCTTTGTCATGCACGTACAGTTTTCCAGGCTGGCTACTACAAGGACAGAAGTCATTTACCCAAGGTAACTCTGCCAGGAAATCTCTCTGGATAGATGAAAAGCAGGAGCTCTCCAGGGCCTCCTGCCTGGAGCCCTTTGATCTCAGCCTCATGTTCCTGCTTGGCAGCAGGCAGGTACTGCACACGATGGCCCTGTGCCAGCAACACTGTGCGTCCGCAACTCCTGGCAGAGAAAGCATGTCATTCTCGGGAAGGCAAACCTCCTCTGGATGCCAGGGGAACGAAAAGAAATGACTCCTGGCAGGATGCAGAAAGGGGATTGTTGGAGCACAGCAGATCCAAGTATCAGTTTGCAGAGTCAGAGATTGAAAACTGACAAGGCAAACACGACCGGGAGGAGGAGGACGGACAGACAGATACAGAGCGATCCCCCCCTTGCAAGCCAAATATACTCCTTTTGGCAAAAACATGGTTAAGATTTAATTACTAGGTAAGAACAATCTTAGAATCCCTAAAGAAAAACCCTGAGTTGTTCACAGCAGGAATAAACCACCAAATTAATTTTTGTCAGCGCTTGCATAATCCAGGCTAAAGCAGAACTAACATTAGACTTAAAATTCCTTGTAGAGCAAATCTTTGCCTTATCCTGGAAGGGATTAAATATCCATGAACATGCTCAGTTGTGGTATCATAAACAAATAGGTTTTCTGGTAAAATAAACATATGGAATAGGTTTTATTGAGCTTATTTCATAAACCAGAACAGGCAACAAACTCAGAAGGGCTGCCACTGAACCCAATCTTGCAGCTTCACTCTAAGATGGACAGGGAAACACACTGAGTGCCAAGTGGGAACATCTGGCTTCCATAATCAGCAAACTCTTTTCCCCACAGCCTCAAGTTCTCCTCCAGAAAGATGCAAAGTACTGTGTTTTCCATGGTTTTGCAGAGGACAGAACAATAGAGTAAGACAAGTTTGTCAGCTAAACATCTGTTTGCCTAGTATCATGTAACATTCAAACCAAAAACTTTCAACAATCTTAAGAGACAGAGATACTCCCTGTTGAGCTTCATGTGCCTTCCAAGCTTGGGCAACAGGGACACTGTTTCAGTGTTTCACCACCCCCATCATAGAGACCCTCTTCCTTATATCTAATCTGAAGTTTAAAACCTCTTTAGTTTAAAACCATTACATCTTGTCCTATCACTACAGGTCTTACCAAACAGTTTGTCCTCATCTTCCTTATAGCCCTCTATAGGTATTGCAGAGCTGTGATAAGGTCCCTGGAGTTTGGAGCCTTCTTTTGTCCCAGATGAATAACCCCAACTCTCCCAGCTTTTCCACATAGCTGAGGTGCTCCAGCCCTCCGATCATTTTCATGGCTGTAGTCTGAACTTCCTCTAACAGGTCCATATCTTTTCTGTGCTGGGGACCCGAGAGCTGGATGCAGTGTTTCAGGTGGGGTCTCACCAGAGCAGAGGCAGAATCCCCTCCCTTGCCCTGCTGGCCACGCTGCTTTGGATGCAGCCCAGGATATATTTGGCTTTCAGGGCTTCAAGCACACATTGTTGGCACATATCCCACCTCTCATCCATCAGCTCCCTAAAGTCCATCTCCACAGGGCTGCTCTCAAATCTATTCATCCATCCAATATCCTGTATTGGTACCCAGGTGATTATGGCAGTCAAATAAACACAAGCTGCAAATAATAGAGATTTTACAAGAAGCTGCACACACATGTAAGCAGGAAAGGACCATGAAATTTGGGATACTTCATAGTACAAATGTATAAATACTTCACCAGCTGATGCAAGTGAAGCTGTTTTGGCTTGCATAAGAGCAAACCTGGCTGCCACTGCTTCAGGCATGAAAAAAGGCTTGTGGATCCAAGCCCATGTCTGTTAGATCAGTTGATACAGCCAGAAAACACAGACAATACCTGCTCTAACCCCCAAGCCTCACCTTGCTCACATTTACTGTGACAAAGCCCAGAGAAGTTCCAAGAACCAGGCACATAGCCCTGCCAGGACTTGCAGGGGAGCCATGGGACCTGGGCAATCCTAATGCCCCACAGATGACATTCCACTCTGGAGACAAAATAGCTGTGCCAGCCTGAGGGCTGCTCTGGACCAAAGCACTGTAGCTATTTGTGAGGACCAGGTTCGGACAGCGAGTGTTGGCACCCCCTCCTCAGGCACACACCAGGCACCTCAGCAGCAGTTTGTCTAGTCTAGCTCAAGCCTGCCATCTGCACCCTGCATGTGTAAATATGCCCTTTGCAGCTGTGCAACCCCTCTGGATGCTTCAATGACCTATATTCCCACGTGTACAGCTCACAGAGCAGCCCCAGTGCTCTGCAAGCACCATTTGTTCCACATATCACAGCAGTTTCCCACTGTGCCCACCCATTATCGTGCACACTGCAAAAAGGACCACTTCCAGCATAACCTCCACCCTCAGACAAAAGCACAGCTCTTTGGCTGAGAATTTAGGCATCACCTCAGCTCTAACACACTCACCAAAGGGGTTTAAGAGATGGAGCAGCACAGCTCAGTTCACCAGATGTACAACTGTGCCTGAACAGCAGCAGGCCAGTATGTCAGGCACTGCAGGAGCTCACTAAACAGGCCCATTAGCCAGAAAAACAGGGCACTCTGCCAATTAAATTATTAACCTCCAGGCGTATTTGCATGCATCGAACATACTCAGCTTTTCCAGTTTTACTCCTTTTGCTACACTCAGTGACCCATACATGTCACAGCACTCCATGTGGCTAGAAAAACATTTTTATAACATTTTGTAAGTGAAGAATAGCACAGACTAAGTTCTGCAGAATATCATATGGTGAGTCAAGAGAAGAGCCTGGAGAAATGCCTCCTGACTCACCATACAGTGCTCTGTCCATCACATCACATCACATTCCAGTGTAGGGACATTGCTGTGTCTGCCACAAGCTGATAAAATTGTACAAGTGCAAACAAAGGTACTAAGTATGAAATCTTAAAGTACATGGGATTTTTACCTAAGTGAATGGTCTCTTGGTTTTCTGTTCAACTTCTTATATGGATGAAGTTTTTAGCACCTTAAAGTCTTCATAGGCCATGCTTTAAAAAGTGTAAAGATCTTACATTTCAAAATCTGTAAAAATAGGAAAAAAAAAAAAAAAAAAAAAAAGGTTCAACTTTGCATGGTACAATTTCCCTCTCCTTTCTTCTCTGAAGCAAATGCATACTTCCAAGCAAAGGCACTCTGTGCTCTGTTGCATGGAGTAAATCACTCTGAAGTGCTATCAAAATGCACAGCAGCAGCAGAGACCCCAAGTGGCATTATTACATCCTCTGACTACATTTACGGTCACAAATTTTTGACTGTAGTTACAGCTGAAGGAGTGACATTCTTTCATTCCTCAGGTCAAACTAATTCACATTTTAAGCATGTCAAAACTTTTAAAAATCCCTTAATCATTTAAATCACAGCCATGGGTGGTTTTTTCCGTAGGTTTGAACAGGGGAAGTACAGACACAAGCATGCTGGGGGAAGTTCTGCAGCATAGGAAACTCCTAAGTACAGCTCCCACTGGTTTTCAATGGGAATCACGCCCTTCAGTCCCACAAATGCTTTTGAACACTTACTCCACAATGCACACTCCCAAGCTCCATGCCGAGCAGCACTGCCCTTCGGCAATGGGGAATGTCTGACTGTTCTCCTGATGTAATACAAATAGAGAAGTGAAAGAGAGAGACAAAACCAACCTTACTTCAAATCACAGAGCAGCGTTGTCTGTATTAATCAGTTCAAAATAAGAATATCAAAGAGTAGTGCAAAACAAGAATATCAAAGAGCGGTTTCCATAAGTTGACATATTTGACGGGGCATTTTGAGAGGCTCAGGGATGTAAAAACAACTTTTATACAGTCAGAACAAAAAGCAGAAGACAAAACCAGGTGTTAAAAAGCCTCTAACACTGCAGAGATTCCCTTAGTAAAGTCTGTTTTGATCATCATAATTTAATTTCACACAGCTGTTAGGTGAACATCATCTTAGCCATATGCTCTAGCACCATCTAGCTTGTGCCTAAGGTACTTTCTCCTCAAGTAGGGAAATGGTTAATATGTCATAAATGTGTCATTTCCTTCAAGTATGACTGTCCATACTTCAGTTGTTTTAGTTATTTTGACATTATAATCCAAGTGAAAGCAAAGGTAGTGAGTACAAAGCAGCCTCACATGTTAAAGAGGCCCCTTCATGGATCAGTTCCTTCAGCTGTATCCTTTTCCATCTGTCAGTTTATCTGTTCCCTCTTTTCTGTGCTTGAATTCTGCCAAAGATACATATGTGTGTTAGATATTTCTAAAGTTTACACTTCAAATTTTGTTTGCTTAACAAGGTTCCTTAGAGGAACTCATTAAGAAAAACAACTAAAATGGGTCAAAATAACACACCACCAATCTTATTAACAAAGGGAAAAGCACCAACAATACAGAAAAGAGAGAAGAGTTGCTATTCATCACAGGCAAGGCTAATAGTCAGTATTGGGAATGGCTTTTCTCATGGAGGACTGAGGTGGCTTCCAGCGACCTCTGTGCCCCAAAATCACCGTGATAAACTCTCTGGCTCAGAGCTCAGATGCAGCAATGCAAGGAGGAGAAAACCCCACCACTTGGTGGTGCGGGAACTGATGTTTAACTTGGATCACCCAGAAAATTATACATTATTCTATTCAATACTTGAGCTGACACAAACTGTCCTGCCAAGATTCCCTAAAGTAAAATTCAAATTTCTGGAAACTGTGATAAGGACCACCATTACCCTGCAGCAGATGTCAAAAGACCTCTCCTAAGGAGTCAAGAGGGCAGTTCTTTCCCTTATCCTTGATGGAAATGTCAGGAGACTTTTTACAAGTTGTGAGGGCTCTCTAGCTACACTGCTGCAGGGCTCATCAGCAATATTTGTAGAGACCTTGCTAATATTTTTGGGGTGGCCTTCTAGCCAGCTTGCCCACTTCTCCCTGGATAGCACCACGTAGCTGAACACTCACTCTTATGGCACAGGTTCACACTGCAGCAGAGTGTAAGAGGCTGAGGCTTGCAGACAACTGTGTGCAGTGCCACTGGAGGAGGTCACATGGAACTAGTGCTCATGTTATCTCCCTCCTGAACGAGAGCAGACAGGTCCTAATACACGGTGTCTACTCTGACAGCCCCGGGGAGCAGTCTCAGCTCCTGCACTGCAAAGGACTTTGGCAAAAAGCAGCTGGGGTAGGCATTGATTTGGGTATTGTTCCCATTTTTGCTGAGCCAAACCGATAGGGAGGAACTCGGTTTGTTTTCCTGTCAGCAGCTTCATGACTAAATTAGCTAGTGAGTTACAAAGTGGTGATGCCAAAAGTGCAGCAATGCAGGGAGCCTGGTCACAAGCAGGTGTATCTGGAGACCAAGCAAAATCCTATTCTTCTGCCAAAGCTGCAGCATAAATTTATGCGTTTATGTGAAAAGCCCTTAAGGCTGTCAGTCAGGAGCTTTCAACTTAATTTTGCAAACATCATAAGTCTCCAAGACTTGAGCCTTTTTAATACAAGGCAACAAAAAACACAGGAACCATGCTCAGCAGGGACATTGCCCTTCAGAGGGAATTAGAGATCTCCAGCTCAGCACTACGCCAGGACAAACCATTTTCAAAAACCGCATTTTCCTGCCTGCAGGTTACAATATGTTCACAGAGGCAGAAAGCTCATTACCGGCCCTAATCTAAAGGCCATCCTCCCCGACGCGGTGTCCGCACGATATGCTCGTGCCACCGTTTTCCTGCACAAGGGGCCGGGTCCTTGGGACCGCTCCCTCCCCTGGGAGCTCCCGCGGTGGGCGGTCAGAGCGCGGGCACCGTGACAGACCGGCGTGTCTCTGCGGTGTTTGGCAGCACCGAATGATTTCACAGAGGATGCTCCATCTGTCACCGTGTTCTGCAGCAGAGCTTGACCTCGCTAGCATCAAGGAAGCCCCAGCAGATTAACATTTAATGATGCTTTCAGTTTCAGCCCTTGTAGTTTTTCATCTCTCAGAGGGCAGACATGGAAGACAAAGAAAATCATATACTATGTACAGCATATGAGTCTTCTTTCAGCCATCTGCTTTAATATGCATGACTTTGATAGATTCAGATTTTTTAGATTATTTCTATGTTGAAAAAAAAAAAATCTACATCTATCTTATTCCAGAAACAGAACATTGTTGCTTCTTGTACACCCAGACCGTTTTTGTTTTGATTTGTGTAACCATCATACCTAATTCAGTTTAAATAAGTAAACACAGGGTCTGAACAGAAGCAAGGAAACGAAACCTTGCCAAGACAGATGGATTAAATGAGATCCTTCATGTCTCTCTTTGTTGTCTTGAAAAACATATATAACCACACGACTTAATGCAAAAATAAATCCTTATGGGATAGTAAAGTGAACCAGAAACCAGAGTTTCCATTCTTTTTGATAAGCACTTCTATTCTTTTTATTATTTTCTGCTTGTGAAGCATCCAGCTTGTGCTCTGTGCCCAGGAGCACGTGCAGATAAAGCACCTGGAGGTCTGCTGTATGTTCCCAGAGGCCCATCAGTGCTGCCTGGAGTACAGGCTGAAATCAGTAAGATCATCATAAACACAGAAGATGTTGAAGAAACAAAACTGTGGTACGAAAGTTCATGAAGCATATATTTGGTAGCATGGCTGAGCATTTTATGACTTAGGTTAGTATTTGTAGGAAATAGTGACCTGGAAGAGGGATTTATATGAGAAAGTATAGGGACAAAAGTGATGGTCCAGAAGGAAGGAGAAACACAAAAGTCAGCAGCGAGGTCCCAAGCCCATTGAACATTTCTGGAATATAAAGGTAAGAATTTTAATTTGGGGATTATAATCACCAAGAAACAATGAAATAATCAGATCCTTATAGCAAGCAGATCACCTAGAAGAATGATAAAACAACTGACAAGAGGATAATTGGTACTGCTTCAGCCATGATGCTGTAGGGGAAAGCTGGATAGGGAACACAGGAGGCTACAGGGAGAGAGAAGGAACCAAATACCATTACAGTCACTTCAGCAGCCAGAGCCCAGCTGTTATTTGCACTTTAGTAAAGAGAATATCTGAGATGGAAAAAGTCCAGCGAAAGTAAGAGCTGTGCAGTCATGAGGGAAAAAACAAGGCAATTAAACTGTTCCACACAGCAGCTTTCATGGTTTGTTTAAGTAGTGCCCATGAGCCTTCAGCCAGCAACCAGCACCCTATCAGCAATGAGGTTACCTCAACAAGTTGTTACTGCAAGTTTCTTTACCTGAAGAAATCACAAAACTATTATCAATTTGGGGCCTTGACTCTTCCACCTGCACATCTCACACTCCCTTGCTAAAGCTCAAAGCAGATAGTAATGGTACGAAATCCAAAAGGAAATTTACTCTGAGTAGTAAAAATGGGTGTTTGCAGTTAAATGCAACTATGGAAATAAATGCAACTATGCAGCAAAACCCTGATGTATTAGTAGGCATTGTTTATAAACATCATCATATTCTGCTCTTTCTACCCCAAATGTATGCACTGACGCACTCCCCAACAGCAACACAGAGCAGGGAAGGGAAGAGTGCAGCAAAGCGCTCTAAGCAGATCTGTTTTCCTGTGCAACATTTTCAGAGTATCGTCCTTAAATGTAGGGTCTTGACCAATGTATGGGTGGCATAACTACAGGACACAACAATTATAACCACCACTAGATGTAAAGATATCCAAACACATCAGCAAGAATATTCACAGTCTCTAATTAACACTGTGAGAAGTCAGAAAATACAGATCATACTTAGCTACTGCTGCATTTTGTTAACAAGAGATAGTTGAAGAAATACATGCTAAAGTGATTGCCTAATCATCACATCAAATTTGTTAAAAATTCAATTCACTCTGATCAAATAGTTATTTACAGAAAAGCAACAGCACACAGAGCACATTACTTGTTTGGCGTCTATCTCACTAGGTCTGCACAAATAGTCTTTGTGCAAGGAATTTTACAGAGGAAGGAAGACCAAAACTGTGTCCCAGCAGCTTTTGGGCTAATTTTTGGAATCAGAGTATCCTTCCTGCTGCTCCATCACCCCCAGTTTGAGAATTATTCTTGTCCCTTTGCTGTGCATCTTGAGGAACCTCTGATGTTTGCAGCACTACCCTGACCCCAACCATTCACCCTCTACCATCAAGGTAATGTAATGAAGGTCCACAGGAAGAGCTTGCATGACTCTCTTCCTCCAAAACGCAGGATTAGGGCTATTGACAACAAAAGTCCTCTGTCACCTTCACCCCCTCATGATATTCTCTTAATCTGGGTTTTCAGTGAGGATATGTGTCATCCAAATGCGTAATGAATTATTTGTAAGTAATTTAACACAAAGAGCTTTGTTCCAAATTCATGTCAAGCTCTGCAGACATAACAAAGTAGTCAGGACACAACTTATTTTAGGAATCAGCAATATGCTTTAGGCAGAAATCTCAACTTGTAAACACTGCATTCTGGCCCAGCAGATTTCTTTCCTGATAGACCATGACCACTTCATAATTCTAGGGCACAACCATGAAGATTAATATAAAGCAGAAAAAGGATTTTAATCAACACAGCCAGCTGGTCTGTGGTTTGGATTATGTTGTGGAAGGCAAAGTGTAACATTAAGATTGAATGAAAAATGCAAAGCGCTGATTACCCTGCAGAGTATCTACCAACTAAATTAACATTAAACTCAAATTTGCAAATCCTGTGCTTGTATTACTGCATGTAGGCAATTGTGATATATTTAACATCAACTAGAAATTTTAAGATCTGTCTTTAAAATAACGAGTTTTGTTTCAAATCCTGTTCATAGAAGACATTTTCTATCCGTTACTAAGAAGATGACCTATTTTAGATCTCATTCTTTAAAAGTATCGTGATGAGTTCCTTTTCTGGAAGGAGTAAAGCAGGACACAGGATGTCTGGAAAGCAACTAGTGAGGGATGAGGAGAGGGAGCCAGCTTAAAACCCAGGAGCAGGAAGATGAAGGTTTATCCAATACAAGGGCATGCAGCCAAAGGAAGGGACTTCTGGTCTGCAGAGGAACAGCTTTGGATGCCTGGGAGAAGGTGCCTCCTCCAGGACAGACCCAGAGAGGTATCAGAGACTGCAGCCTGACCACTGCTTCTGATCAGCAGATGTAGGCTGCTGTCAGCTGCTGTGGGGTGGAGAGACAAGGGGGGAAACAAGCTGGCTGGACCCTGGCCAAGCAGCAACAAAAGGCTTGTGCGCCATCCCCACATCGTCCTGCCCCACTGGCCACCCAGCCTGCAGAGCACCATAGCAACCAGGGTTAAAATTGGGTCAGGATTGCCAGTGCAAAACCTGTTATTTTGAATACAGGGTTTGCACTGAAAATGTTCGTTCATGTGCCGCTTTGACAGAAAACATGCTATTTGGTGAAGCTGAAGAGCGGAGAGGAAACTATGCTTATGAGGAAATCAGTGCCCAAAGTGCTGTGAGTGCCTGAATTTTTCTTTTTTTATTGTACCTGGACAAGACACACTAGGACTAACTAAAGTATCATTACATGTCTTGAATCTCGCTGAGGTTCAGGCAATGCCCGCGGTGCCCTGGGAGCATCAGCCAGGCTGCTCCTGACCAACTGCCAGCACGGCCCAAAGATAAGCAGGAGGGGAAGCAAGTCACTGGACAAATGCATGTGATCTAGGACTGGGACATACTTATGCCATGGCCTTTCCTTAGAAAGCACAGTTCTTTCAGCTAAATGCATGACTCATAGCCAGCAACTGCCACTCCAGGTATTATGTGATGGTTTGCAGATGTTAATTAAAATTACTCTGTCCATATTAGAAGAATTTAACAAATATTTTGCATGCATAAATGCAGGGGAGGGGGTGTGGAAGTATTACAGTGAAAACAGTTTCTTTCAATCCCCACTACACAGAACAAAAAAATCATACTTTTTCTGGAGAAATATTTTTGTAGCTTGAAAAGGATATTGAGTTAACATGCCAGAATCAAAGCATTTAAGCTGAAAAGCTAAATCTACACCTAGTACACTCCTCACTGGTTCTGATTTTTCTAAAGTGCCGAGCACATTGTTTTACTAAAACAGGACCTGTTTGATTAGTCCCAGGCATATATAATCCTGACACATCTGAGCATCTCAGTGTGCCTAATTCATTTACCCTTATAACACTGACCCACTTCCAAATCCTCTTCCCCTTCATGAAGTAAAAACACAACTAGCAAAGTTTTATTAGTGAGCAATGGAAGCATGAAGGCTTCATCAGTGGTCCCAGGTCTACAGAGAAGAAGGACTGGATCGCAGCCTCCTCGTGTCAGATATTATCCAAAGCTTTAGAATTACAAAGTAAAACTTCCCAGATATCCTGTTTCAAAAAGAAGCATCTCCCTTAAGAAACCTGAGAGACATTACTCAAGATTCTTTTGTCTGGAATAAACGAAATCCTGGCTTTTAACCCAACATCAAATTCACAACTGATATGATCAACTTCACTGTTCTGTTTACTAATAATTTTAAGGTGTTGACTGATTACAATCAAATTTGATGGAGGCTCAGCCAAATTATGTTTCTTCAAGATGCAAGAAAATCTGAAGGCAGGAAGCTGAAAAATACGAAACTTGTGCCCACAGAAAGAAACACATATGAACAATTTAATATTTCCAAAGACAAGTAAGAAATCCCTGTGTGAGAGAGAAGCCAGTTATACCCCATCAGTATGAGAAAAAGTTCAAATCAAAGCCAGTCATGCCTTCTGCCTTGTCCAACATGTAGGGAACATGGGAGAAGCAAACATCTTGTGGAGGAGCAATCCACAAAAACCAGCAGAGCAGTTGGGATTTTTGCAGCAGCAGACTATCAGCAATACAGGTCACAAACCTGAAGAAAGTTGTTTCTCTGTAACACAATTTATCTGGGACATTAATAAAATTATTCCAAGATGAAGACAAGATCAGTAAATGATTCCTGATCATGAGTTTCCAGCAATTGTTCAGTGCTTCTCAATGTACTATAATGTCACATATAAGAGCCATGTCTTCATATAAAGCAACATATATAAAAATCTTACAGCACTGCAATTGAAAAAATATCATTAATTTTCTGTGTATTTTGAAAGTAGTTTCTATACCTAAAATGAACTGGCTTATTTGAAGCACACTGTAGCACTCATATCAATAGAAAGAGTAAACCTGATATAAATTAGTTTTGCATTTTGCACATGGATTGGCTCGGGTTCTATGCAACATATTTGTAGTTCAGGAAGTCAGTGACTCCTGAGTGAGGAACTTCTTGTACTGTGAGCAGAACTTAACCCAATAGCAAATCCTAATGAAAGTATTTTTCTGATTTTATAAAGCAAGCTAAAATCTTAGAAAAATGTAGATAATCAGGACTTAATCAAAAGCTCTGCCCCCCAGGTCTCCCTTCAGACCTGTGCTATGCAGGACTCCAAACTCACTTTTGGGATTGTTAACTGCTCAGGGTGTGCTACATCATGTCACCAGGCAGCCTCCTCACTACCTACCAGGCATCTTCTGAACTGAAGAGTCACTTGAGCTGAGCTGCAGTAAGAGACTCAAATGCCTCTTTGCTCACAGCTGTCTACAGCTGTGCCAAAGGCTATCAGCAATTCCAGCTGCAGACTAGCACCTCAGAACTGCTCATTCTGCTCCTCTGCCTTGTCCTTGCCTTCCATGAAGTGGCCATGCAGGATTTTTAGTCTTTACAGCCTCTTGGCTTAATGCACTGGGCTTTGAAGTGATCTCTAGTTCTTACTTCAAATGCTGCTGCCACTGCTAGATCAAACTTAGTGAAAGCACAGCAAAGCAATTTGTGGTACAGTCAAGTAAAAGCATGAATTTCCACATCAGGTTCTTGGTATGCACAGCATGGTTTGAAACCCAGATCAGATGGTACAAGATCACCCCATCCTAGCCCTTCATTGCCTTCTGCAAGTTACAGCGGTGACTTTCACACAGCCTGGCAGTTTGCTTTGCCTCAGCTTCCTCTTAAATTAGGCACAAATATTCCAGTGATGGATGTCTGAAGGTCTCTTACAACCACATTGTGGTAAAAATAGATAAGGGAAAGAGAATTTCCTGTTCCAACTAGAATTTGCGTAAACCATTAATAATTCATTATTCAGTATTCACAAAAATTCTTTCAACTTAGAATGACCACTATTAAAAAATGTTGTAACTGCATTACTGAGGACACAGAAAACAAACAAACAAACAAACAAACAAACAAACAAACAAACCAACACCACACCAACCCAAAACAAAAAATGGACATGCTTCTTAAACTTTTTCAAACCTTTTCATTTGGAAAGGTCAATCCATACTTCCTTTGGCTGTACAGGATGGAAAACGCTGCTGGCCATGTTTTCCCTGTGGTATTCTTCTCCAGTAGGTCTAGTTCAATGCCATATAAGGGAGAAGGACAGCAAGAGCCAAGAATATCACCAGTCCAGTGCTGTCAAGATGAGTTTCACTTCTCCAAACATAGTAAAGTGAAGTTAGGCAGTTAGAGGAGTGAGAATCATTCCTAGAGCTTCTATATTTCCAGTCCAAAATGGATCAGAATCTGGTCATGTTGGTCAGTCACTCACTGGGTCTCTGGGTCTCTAGTGGGGCTGTGTCACAGTTTAACCCCAGTAAACAGCTAAACAGCACCCAGCCACAGTTATTTTAAAACCAAGTATTTAATTTCTGCTAGGTCTTCCCTAGCTTTTGCTAAGATTGATATTTGTTATCTCAGACATGTTAAAACACAGTCTTCATACAGCCACATGTCACCTAAAACCTGAATGAAATCTTCAACAGGATCTTACTACAAATATATGACAGGACTAGAGAACTAGTTGAAAATTCTTAAATGGGCAAACTGATGTGTAATTAAATCACCACAAGCTTTTTAAGAAAAAAAATAGTTGCTATCCCACATGCACCTCACCCTACACTCTAATCACAGAAAGCCTTTTGATGACAGGAAACACTTAGAGTTTATATTCCCCCGCTGCAGTGCTCTGTGCCACTGGGAAGGGTATTACAATCCAGAATAGTGTGATGAAAACCAAGTGTGCCCAAAAAGGTGGGATTTTTGAATTTTTGTCCAAAATGCACATGCATTATCACCTGTGACTGGTTGACTCTACTCTCAAGTACGGACTACAAAAAATTAAAGGCGCAAATTTCTGATTCTTTTGTATCCACAGTTCCAACACAGGTTAGTCTCTGGAATATTATAGAACAGTGGTTTACACCACAAATACCTCCCAGGAAAAGAACCCACACCTTAAAAAAACCTCTAAACACATAAGGTCAAACAAATGACACATTTAAGGAAAAAAAGCCAGACATTGTAATTTACCCCAACAAAGTGCATGCTTCTAAAAAAAATGAGTGAGAAGGAGATCCTTAAAGGAAATCCCAAAATAGTGACAAAAGAAATGCCAAATCAAGGCATAGAAACAAACTGAATTCTCCCATCACATTGTCAGGCAATAAATATACAATTAAGGCACACTGATATTTACAAAGACTGTGGCAAGATCTTTTTTAGACATAAATTTTTCTTCATAGTGTTTCCCTTTCACTACTAAATAATTTCATTCAGGGGACAGTTGTTCAAATGTAGCTTTCACATCATAAATCTTTAAAACCCTACAGTCTCTCTATTATATTGACTTTCTCTTCTCTACACAAAAAAAAAAAAAAAGCATTGATCTAAATATACCCTATAATACTATTTACACTTTAGTTGATTATATCTGATTTTTTTCTGAGCAACTAATGTAAAATTTCTTTTTAATAGCTTTTCCTTAAAAATGTATTTCCTAAATATAACCAGAAAGAATTTTCCCATGCAGGTGTGTATCCATATGCAACTTAGAAAGCCATGAAGGCAAGACATTCTTCTTCTCAATACTTCTATTCTTTCACCTTACTAACACAAATCACAAACACTAAGAAAAAATATAACCTGAGTCTAGGAGTAAATAGTTCATTCCTGGTGTACAGTTTCAGAGGGGGAAAAAAGGTAGCTAAAATATAACCCACTGAAATAGCAGTAGCATTGTTAAATCACGCAGCTGTGGTGGTAATGATGGGACTGCTTTCTGAAATGGAAACACTTACACAGACAACTGAATTGACCTGTTGTTTCCTAACTTACACTTATTTTAGAGGGCATTTGCAGAGTGCTGTATTTCTCTTTTAGAGTTTTGGTTTGTTTTGGTTCTGTTAGCAAAGAAAAAAAAAAGGATTTATATTTTAAAAAGGGCAGCAGATACAAAAAGAAGGCATATGCCTGTAGGACAGAAGTAGGCCTCCTTATTGCAAATAACATTTAATCATCTTCCCATTTTCTGAAAACTGAAGGGTATCTCAGTTCAGCAGTGCTCCTACCCATTTGCTCTTGTCTGCTTCACCATGATCCATACGATCATTTTATTTACATATCTGTAGCAGGATGTTCTGTCTGCGATGCAGTAAAAACTTGAGCAAAGCAAATTTGGCAAAGCTATCTATCACTGCTGAACCAAGAGGAGGTGCCATGCTGCTTTTGGTGTTGAATTACACAAAACCAAATCTGACTCATCAACCCCAAAGTTAAACATGCTGAGAGTGAGGTGAAGGTGTGGCAGATACTGTAAAGTATCCTCATCTAAAGATGCTGAGCTGACACAGCTGACGTGGTGACATATGACTGACAGTGAACCACTTATATATACTATAAAAGGGCCACTTTCAATTGGCATGGATTTCTAGAATACTCCTTGGAGTGTGTGTGGAGATTCCTCCCTTGGGTGAGGATGCCTCTTAAGGTGAGCTAAAGATGTTTGCCCACAATCATTGGTATGGGCGAGTAACATGGATCTCTACTCAAAATTAGTTTCTTTTATGATGTCTTTAATATAATTGCTTTGATACAGTACATTATCATATACTATACTAGTAGTGTTAGCTTCTATACCATGTAGTAAATAATTCTGATTAAGATATTTTTGTCTAATCATTTATCATAATAAATAATTCATTTTTATACATCTGCATGACAAAATTTTACAACCACATGTGTATAATTCCTTAGACTTAAACTGTTGATCAAATCTGGGGCTACAATTGGATCCAACTACATCTAGCTCCCTCACTGAGGAGTTTAGAAAACTAGAGGTCATTCTGCATCTTGTGACCCAACAGGATGGCTTCTTTAGTAAACTTTGAAGCTCCCACTCCACCCACAACAACATCATATACTCCATCATCTTGTGTCTTTTTAGAAACAGTTTCTGGAAATGCAGAGCTATGGTTGTTGTCAAACACTTTATTTTTCAACTTCTTTTTTTTTAATTTAAAAGTGAAAAAAACCAAGGAAGTCCCATACAAGCCAGAAAGAAGTTTAAAAATATCCAGGGTTATTTGCAAGTCTCTTTTTTATATAGTTTCTTCATCTTTTCCCCAAAGAACAGAATATTTGCAACATTTTAGTTACACTGCCGATAAAAGTAGAAGTAGTAATCAGTAAAAAATATTCCAGCAAAGTAACGATCTGTTGAGCAGCTAGCAAAACCCTGCAAAAGAAGAATAAAGGAGATTCATATAGGAACTTCTTTCAGTTCAAATGCAATTTGTCTTTTGCTGTGTTGTCATTTGGAAAGGCTTACCGGCACAGCTACGCGGAAAGAGTATGCGCTGTCATACAACTTAGCTACGGGCAGAGCCCAAACGTGCTGGCGCCCCTGGGTGATAAATGAGAGACAGATTAGACAACCTCATTTCCTGGGAAACTGGAGACAAGGATAGACTCTGGAAATATTTAACTGACAAATGCAGTGCAAGGTAATTATGATACCAAGCCTTGATAACTACAGTCAAAGTATTTAAAGATCAAGTGCTGACTTTAAACCCTGCAAATGTGGGTTTACTCTGATCAGCTCCACATGGGAACTGGCAGGCATCTGACTCCCAGTGACACTCAGCTGGCTCTGAATAACTGGATTCCTTCACTTGTTTTCTAAGCAAATCCCCCAATAAATAGGGATTGTTCCTGATGTGCCCAGTGGCCTAAGACCTTTAATTTGTAATAGTAGCAAATGGCAGTTCTTCTCACTTTGGGACAGCAACTTTAGCAGTGCCCAGAAGACAGGAAATTTCCTCCATATATTCTAAAGATTTCAAAAAGAGATACCTGCAAGATTTCATGCTAATTTTTTTGCATGGTAGTGTTCTGCCATGCAAAAGTGAAACAACATATTTGTACCTGAAATTTTTATGCTACAATGAATAAAACAAAATTCAATCCTTGCCTTGCTTTTACCTAATGATCCACGGTAACTTGTATTTCTAGTGTCTCAACTCCATCTTTCTTTCCTCATTTCACTTTCTGACACATTTCTGTCTCTGCTGGAGATGTATGTTCACATGACAAAACTTATGTGGGACTGGTGAGTCCAAATCATTGCTGTTTTGCCTTTTGGTAGGGAATAAGCCTTCCCATCCCTGGAAAAATCCTCTTGAAAGAAACCTCTACAACTAGGCAGCATTTCTATTCTGAGTCACATCAAATCTGAAAGCTCACTGCTGCTGGAGGCTAGTTAGCTTTAGTCTTTTGATGTGGATTTCAGCTTGACACAGGAAATCTCTTTGACTAGTTCTGTCAGTAAGCTTCAAGGACATTTCCGCATTGAGAAACTCTCTACGTCTGACTTAATTTCAATTCTGTTGAAATTACGACAGGTCAAAACTTGGAAATTTTGGGCTTTCAGATGACTTAGCCACTGTTACAGAAAAGCCAGAAACTTTTTGCAAAGACATTTGAAAAGTTGAGCAAAAAGTTGGCTTAAGATGGGAGGTATCTCAAGTGCTGTAATTTGACTAAGCACAAAAAAAATTTAAAATCAACTAAAAACATGTTATGTATGGGAGCATAGATCAGAATTCTGAAGACGACTCTGAAATTACTTCCAAATTCAGGGATATTTCTCCTACAATGTGTTCAGAAATGCTATTATCATTGCTTCTGCCTTTCCTACTGTTTTAACCAGAATAAACATTTCCAAACAAACACTGACAAATGGAGGCCTTGAAGGAGTTCTGTATGTCCAGGGAGCTTGAAGAGAGTTTAAAGCCTTCATCAGTTTACTGGAGATGCTTAAATATTTGCAAGACCTGGTCACTAAATATTTTTTAATTGGAAAAAGCTAACCTATTTTACCAGCTTTTATCCCCATTGAGGCAATCCAGAGAATGACACATTAACAACTTTTGCTTTTAAAATGAAAAATTTTCCCTAGAGGGATTTATTGGTAAACTCCTGTTCACACAGAAATAAAGCAGAATACTACCATTGTTACCAGCAAATTCTAGACTTTAAAACTGGAATTCATTACCCATAAGATAATAATGGAAACTGTAAAGTAGATGAGAGTTTGGAGGACTCTCCTAAAGCTCTGAGTGCTAAGTTATTCCCATTTCTTTAAGTATCTCTGAAGTTATAATGAGTTGTAGTGGTGACTTCGGCTGAAGCAAAATCAACACTGTCCTTGCAGAGAATCATTGGATAGATTTTTATAAAAGTCAGCAGAAAACTGGCTCCTACAAAAAGACTGCATCTCATTATGGTCATGCCAAAACCAGCCATGACTGACAGATTCAAAGTACCAGCATTTGGATTTCTAGCACTTCAACAAAGATCAGAATTTTGCAGCCATTAGTTTTATCAAAATGATTCCCAAAAGCTGGAGTATTGCTACAAAAATCTTACCTGTGTGGTTTCTTGGAAATCCTTCCTACTGTTTTGACTTGAAGAATAATGGGAGCAATAATTTCCAAATGTGACTTTGCAGAGAAATATAATTAATGGTTCTGTGGTGCTTCAAGAAAGAGAGAAAAATAAGGATAAATGACTTTATTAAAAATAAAATCATTTGTCCCCAAACCACAACCCAATATTCAAAATAAAATCATACTCAGTGAAACTCTGAATATGATGTATTAATCCCTGCATGGGAGGGCTGTACTATTGGATTATAATGGCATACATTTAAAAGACAAATTTTCAGTGGCTGTAGAAAACAAGCAGACACTTCAGGAGTACTGTTATATTTCATCTTATCCGAAAAAAGCAGATTTTTATAGGGATAACACTGAAGATCAAAAGACTGGACAAGTCCTTTCTTGCAGAGACAGGAGTCAGACTGTTGTCAAGCAGATAGTTTGGCAGCTGTTCTGGCTATTGCTGGCCTTTCTCAGAATAAAAGTCTAAAAGAAAGGATTTGTTCTCTCCAGGAGAACATGGTGGAGGTGGGCTTTTGAGGAGAAAATACCTGCTGCAAGGAGTAAGTCTGCTGCTTTTCCCTGCTCTAAGTCACAATTTTATGCAATACCAGAAGTTCCTGCACAAGAATCCCCCTTTTATAGGGCTTGGCACAACAGGCCCAAATAAGGTACTCTCTGGAGTTACTTATGTTATATTCCTAATAATGTTTCTCTATGACAAACGAAAAATCAGATCCCTAGGCCAGAGACAACAATCCTGCCAGTACATTTGAGCACACATACATGTCTGCTCAAATGATTATTAGGATAGAAGCTTAAGACTTCTGTATTTCAATACCTGCAACTTTGGGTGAAATTTTCCTTGAGCTCAGACTGGTATTTGGCCTATGTAACAGCAAGGAATCTACCCAAAAAGCCTACATTAACAATTTAGTTGTGCGCAGATTTTTCTCACTCCTCTGAATAGGACAAATTTGTGTAACAATAGATATCAGGCAAGAATTTCTAACAAATAAAGAATCACTGTTGTCTTTTGTATGTATTCTTTTTAATTGTACTTACTTTATTTCCAGTGAGATTTCTACATCCATGGGTGTGTATTTGTTAATAGGAATAACATAGCTGTAGTTTCCAGAGCTGAAAAAGGTTGCATTAAAACACATGGGATTTTGAGATAGACAGTATCTTCACTAAAACATGGAAATTGCATTGAAA
>VXBB01020593.1:153620-335183 GCA_013399915.1 Illadopsis cleaveri | reverse complement strand
AAAAAAAAAAAAACAACTAAACCAAAATATAATTCTCACAAATGCTGTGTACTGGCATTTTATAATAGCCCATTATGTGTATGCAGACCAGCAGAGACACAGTACCTGCTGTGGTGGTAGAGGGAGAGACTACAACAGAACTTGAGGTACTGCTGATGAAGAAAAACAATTCATTAAGAAATGGACATTAGAGTTCAAGACCAAAACAAATTGATCCACAGTCTATTACTGATTCTACTAATTTGAATTCACTAATGATAATTTAGCTACTTGCCTGTAAACTGGATGTTTTTCAAAACGGCTGTCATGAATGCTAAGTAAATATAGGCTCCATATTGTCAAAGCACTGTAGAAAGAGAATTGTTCTGTAGATTTACATCCATCTTTTATGCAAAACAATATGAATAATACCTTGACAGTATTGTGGCAAAATGCAGTCATGCAAGTGTTAACTATCTGATCACTTTCCCTTTAGTGGGAAAAATTTAATGGGGTTAATAGATCAGATACTTGTGTACAGTATTGTGTTAATATACTTGTATCCAACACAAAATATGGCCAGTTTCCAACCTAAATAGAATCACATCACCAGGTCAAAGTACTCAGGTCACAAAGAGACTGTAAGCCACAGGTTTGTGGACTGAAGACAGAAAATGGCAATCTCAGAAGTTCAGAGTATACTTTCCTTTTCACAAGTCCAATGTCACAAGTTAAATTTTCAGTCACACAATTGCCCAACACAGTGGGATTGAGTTCAGCTTCATTTCACACAACAGAATCACTTTGTACATCAGAAATTGTACTTAGGCACAGAATAATTGGATAAAACATGCAGAGTCCAGTTTTGCACCTGTAGTACAAGCCACTGAGGTACACTCAAAGTGCACCATACACTGGGACATGGAGGGAGATCAGCTGTGTGTCCATCACATGAGTACCTTACTTTTATACAGTGGTTTCAACTTTTCAGTATTACCAGGGATATTCATTGTTAATTTTAATACATTGTGTTCTTCAAGTAGGAAGGGAAAAGAAGAAAAAGTGCTATATTCTTTCAGATAAGTAGAAAGGGGAAAGGAGAAACAAGTCAAGTTTTTGTTAATTAACTGTTACCATAGTGCCATAATAGCAATCAAAGCTATTATAGTCACCCGGAAAATCTTCACGGAGCAAGATTCTTTGGTCTTTGACAAACAAACCTAGGGTAAAAAAAAAGTTTGGTTAATTCAAGTGGCACATATCTAACCAACTACTACTAGATTAAGAAATGCTACACTAGTTAGACTTTACATCACCCTTGTTTCTTTCATGGTCACCCTTATATAGGGGCCAACATCTACAGAGGAAAACTTTAGTAATTAAAAGGTCCCTAAGACTGTGAGTGCACTGTGCATTGTTGATAGTGTAGGGGCACAAACATTACAGCGGAAGAAAAAATAGATAAAAATAACAGGTCCTTGTCCTTTCTTCCTGCCATTTTCATAATTTTGAAGTATTTCAAAATCAAATTAAGAGCCCAGTAAATGTCCAGAACTAAAAGCTCATCAACTTTCAGTATATGCTTGCACTGTGTTAAAGCAGGATTGGTATAAATAGAGAAGAAAGGCACTTTCCAAACAAGTAGGATAATCTTAGATGATGGAGCATATGACTGTCATTATGGTACAAAGTGTATTTGACCTATTATTCTCTCTTTTGGTACTGGCAAAAGCAAGGTAGGCAAATGAGCATTGGTTCACTTTAACAGGGCTTGGCAGCCTAGGAAGACTGTCTTGAAAAAGGTCAATATATGTATGTCCTCACTCATATGATCCCTTTAAAAAGGGGTATCCACTTCCTATACCACAATAGAGGCAAGAGAAAATGAGAGCAAATCACAGTGAATGACTCAGACAAGGATTTAATTTCACTCACCTTCCTGGATTTTAGCGGGACTGATTTTATTGATGGCAAGAGACTATTAGCTCGACTATACCTGCTGTAAGAGACAAGATCTCTAACATTCAAATTCTTCAGCAACTAATTAATGAAGAAAAGACATTTTTAATGTGTTAATGTCACTTGCTTTTGCAATTTTAACATTTACAAAGGGAAAGGCACAAGAGTCAGCAGATTAATTTTCAAAGACAAAGGTCTTCAGTTAACTCATTCACGTGAACGGTCTTAAATGCTACATTTGATTTCAAAGACAACCGGGGGAAATGGCTTAGAAACAGGAAATGTTCATCACTTCCACTGAAGCACCAATGAAGATTCTTTCTTGAAGAAGAAGCTCTGTAGATTTGCCTTGGAAGCAATTTCCAAGTCCCAGAGCTGTAACTGGACATAATCTACCTTTTACTTCATGCAACAGAAGCAATCACAAAAATTACTGCAATTTAACAGCCATTTCAAACATTAATTTTGTCAGTGACTAAAAAAATATGGGAAATTTGGGGTCTTTTGTACAACTTAAATACTGGAAAATAGCTGAACTCTACTGTCAAGCAAAATCCGTTTTCACTTCTATCACAGACATCAGTTTAACAGTTTGTGTAACAACTATTAGAGAACATTCCAGACAGAGGTACCTGACTTTGCTCTCTTCACTGACTGTTGACTTTAAACTGTTCATCCGTTTCAGCCTGGCCAGCTTCTGGTTCCACTGTTCTAATTCTTCTATTCTGACTTCAAGATTGTTTGTTAGTTTACAAAGCTGCTTTACAGCACCAACATTCTCCATAAAGATCTGATCCTGAGAAGACAGCAATGACAAAAGTAGGTACATAGTAGATACATAGTATATTCATCAATCAGATGTAACAAGCAGAAATGAGCACAGAATTCAACTATATAAATACAAGTTATCTCACTGTAGATGGCATGCAGGTATAACCATAAAACCCTTTTGCTAGACATTTAATTTGGAGTAAATTGAAAATGAGGACTTGCAGAAAATTTTGAAGAGGATAAAAGGCCTTTTACACTAAGAATTTAAACTGTATTTCACCTTCATACTATGTGGAAACCTTAACACGGTTCCAACAAGCATCTACTACTTAATTTTCAGTGCTGCAGCTGAACACAGATTTTAGAACCCCTTAGCAAAGTGTACATCCAACCATCTCCTTACAGGCATTAGGTAGGCTCAGACAAACCAGAGTTTCTATCCATGTTGTACACATAATGTTAATCATACAGAGTTAAGTGAAACAGATTAAAAACCAAATCAGACGTCAAGCTGTGATTGTATAATATTTTACTCTCCCCTTCAGCCTCTCCAGTCTCTTATAGGAGTCTTGGAGGTTCTAATACCATGATCATCTCTGCAACTAAAACAGTTCAGACACCCTCCATTTACTCCTGGATATTTTACCCAGGAAAAGCCTCCTATTCTCCTATCCCTGCTCATCATCTAGGTATCTATTTGCTGCTGGAGAAGCCCTCAGTATAACCATCCAGGTAGTAAGTATTTTCTCCATTTCTGAGTCCAAAATGGTTACTGATCCACTGCAGGAGCATAGTAGAACAGTACTTTGCTGTGTTTGAAAGAACAGCTTTCTCATACTAATGTACAACCAGACTGGTGCCATTGGGGGAAGCCATTACTGCACTTAACGTTGTTAGGTGTTCCAGTCTAGTCAAGTTATGCAGAAGTAAGGTAAAAGCAGTTTTGCCTTTCACATTGTAAAAGCCATGCACACCTTTCTTTTAAAGGTGACTGCATTCCATAAAACCAGACAGCATTTCATGTAATCAGAATCAGAGCACATTATCAGTGGCAAGTCACAAGCTTCCCTACTGCCAGAATACCAATAGCCCATTTAAATAAAAAGTGACTTCAAAATAATCTCTTGTACCTAGAATTCCTGTAAGTGAAATCACTTATATGGACCCTTGCCTTCATATCAATGATATGCAGAAGCTGCCCTTTCCATTGTCTTCAAATCAAGAATGAATTGCTTCTAGGTGGCTTCAACTAGCTGAGAAAATCGCTCTTCTCACAAATAGAAGGAATACTCTATTTGAGGGAAAAAAACTGATCAGAATTTTACTGCCCCTCTAGTGACGAAGTACTGAGCACAGTACAACTGAGAAGAAAAATTCTGTCTCAGAAAAACAAACTGCACATAGTTGAGACATTTCTCTAGAAAGTAGCAGAGCCTGGTTCAAATGTGTAATGCAACCTATTAATTTTACAGAGTTCAAAATCTCCAAAATGACAAAGAGATGCAACAACAGCCAACATCCTACTTATCTGGAAATAAACATGGAATATGAGATAAAGTTCAAGGTCTCATCACCTGCCAAACTGAAAGAAAAAATTTGAAGCATTGTCCATTTACTATTGAAGCTGCTGGGAACTCCAGAGATTTCAATCAGATGTTCCACCTGAACAACATATGTTCCAAATCTCTGAATTCAATATACATCTTAAACTGTTAGACAGAGATCTCTCCCAGTCCTGTCACACCAAAGGTCATGGAACTGACATTCATATCCTCAGTCACAAGTGTTAGGAGAAAGAAGAGAAAGCACAGATTTATCTGACCATATTAAAGCACCAAAGTGCCTGTGAAGTAACCCCAGATCCAGATCTAGACAAGTAGTCAAGAAAATGCTAAGCAGCAAATAAGCCACTGCTGCAACAATCCATTCCTGCTTGGGCCACATACACAGCAGAATCACACCCTACACGGATGAACAGAAAGTAGGCATTTTCCATTTGTAGATCACATCCCCGGAAGTCATCCTGGCAAGCACTCTCCAGAGACCCAAGGTTCAGAGAAGAAAGGGAATGCTGGCCCCAAACAGCAGTGCTGTGAGGCACTGTTAGAGATGGTATTTTGTGTGATATTTCAACAAGGAAGAGATATGAATCAAACCCTCAATTCTCCAACCTCAACTTCTGTCAGACACAAAACCCAACTACCCCAAAGAAACTTTGGAGGCATTCAAAAATGCAAATGATGCTACTGCAGACATACAATATAATAGTAAGGCCTAAAGGGCAAAACTAACCTGGAGTCACCTACCACCACAGCTGTTCTACTAGCATGTTGAAATCAGCTACAGGCTGGAACCCTGACCAAATAGAGCAAATTTTCTAAAAATCTTCTTTTCAACAGTACCTGCAGAAGTATTCTTTCCACAGCTTTATTCAAGGTATCTAATTCATGCTTCTTTTATATGGAATACAACCTAGAAGATTTAACCTATGAATTTAAATTATTTATAGCCTATTAAAAGATGACAAGTGAATTACAGTATTTTTGTAGATATTTTCTCCAGGTTTGGTGGTGTAAATGTGTTTTCTATAGAATACTAAAAGAATGCATTATGATAATGAATGCAGGATTGTGTTCATCATATCATCCAGACAAGATAAGGTCACCTTTCTCTAAAACCTCCCTCTTCTCATTATCAACTGCAAATGGGAAAAAGCTGGGAAGTGGTCTTTGGCATGCAGTGAACCAGCACTCAGCAGAGGGGCTGCTTTGAGGCAAGAGCTGTCTGCAGCCTTGTGTGACCAGACTCTTGTGACTGACAGTCCCCTGCAGTCATATTTTTACAGGAAAAGGAGGAGAAGCGAGCACAGGACAATACCTCGGCAGTGTTTTCAACCTATGAGCATGGTAACTATTTTGTGTGCCATTTCATAGCATATGATTTTGAACCTATAAAAAGCATTTCAGACAGCCAAAAAAAAAAGCCCCTACACACAGAGCTAGCACTTGGATTTGGTATGTAGAGGTTATACCAGGATTAGAGTAAGTTTTTATTGAACAAATTGAATGCCATCATTGCTCATTGCTTAATTCATTTGTGGAACACTTAATTAACTTGACCACTTAAACACAAAATAATGTTTTGGAGTACCACTTGTTGAACCAATGCTATGAAATCACTATCCACTTTTATTCAGAAAAGTTAGGGCTTTATTCTTTTAACTGTATGTTTATGTGGTATTGTAATCAGTTTTTAATGTAGATATTCCTTTTCATTAAAAGATTCAGCCCTTTACTAACAGCTAGTGGTTCGGTTTTCCTCCATGATTCACTGAACGTCATTTCTGTAACACATGTGAGGGGCTACAGCTTTCCATGGGGCACAGCATGTGTTCATAGCTCCCCACATGAAAGAACAGTCTAAATACACACCCCCACTTTCTCCCTCAAGACCATACCTTGTCAACCATGAGAAAGTTTTCTATTTTTTCTCCATCATTACAAGCAACGTCTCCAACTTCTCTAACAGCTTCAGGTAAAAGTCTCTTCACTTCCTGGGCAATTATTCCTGTTCAGGAGGTAACAAAAACTAATGTCAGGAAGCGCACTAGCATACCTGCTGACTATTCTAAAAACCACAGGCAAAGCAAAAAGTGATCTAGAATTTCTCTGTGGTGGGAAAACCCAGGATTTCAGGGTTTTTTCTCTATTCCACAGGAAAAACCCAGAAACCTTTAGAATTCTTTTCTCTGCAGGAAGAAAAAAATTGTTTGTAAGGACATACTTCATTCTCATTAAACTTCTGGAAAATAAGCATCTCATCTTTAAAAATTGAAACAGAAGTTGTAAAATTACAAGCAATACCTAATTTTGGCATTTTTATACCACAAGAGATACACAGAAGAGTGTGCAATTGCAGTAACCTAAAAAATGAGGATGAAACAGCAGGATATTAAAAGACATTATGGCACAATAAATATCAGTAGATGTTAATGAAAAATGGGAACAGAGATGACTTTATACCTGTTTCATGGGTATCTTTTATTCCCATAACAGATGCAAATTCAGGCTTGTAGTCATATTCCACCAGCCTCATTTGTGTTATTCTTCTCAACTGCTCATTTGTATCGACCTAGTTGGAAAAATACCAAGATTTATATGTTGAAACACTAAGCATGGCACCTAGGACACCACTGAGAGAGCAACTAGCCCGACACAGTCATTTGGCCAATCATCACATTGAAAAATACAGACAATCTTCCTATTCCCCACTACCAGAGTGCTGTTTGTATTGCCAGTTACCCTTCTGTTTGACAGCTCCCAGCTTCTACAGAGAGCCTTCTCCAAAGTCTGTAGGTGATAATTCTACAGGGCACAATGGTACATCTGGTTTCTTTAAGCCAGCTTTTCAGCACAGCCAGGATATAGGAGCTGCTTCATGTGTCAGAACAATGATCCACATGTGCTGTGGTGCAAACATAAGTGCCCTAAATACTGCACAGCCCTCACCTCCCGGATGTTCTGTTTTGCTCGGCTGTCAGATGGGTGCATGACTCTGCCCATAACTTTGGCGTTTCCGCAGACAACCAGAGCTTCATCTGGTGCATCTGTGTTAATCCCTACCCGACCATGATAGGCAATCGTCTCTGGAACATGCCCTCGCTGCCACTGCACATCACTGTCATTCTCAAACTGCCCCGGGTTAGATGCCTGGAAGAAAATTTTTTTTGCTTAAAGATACAGTATAGCATAGATGAACTATTGTTAATTCTGTTAGAAATTCGGGGAAAATGAAAAGCCAAATCTTAAATACTGAAATTGTATTCAAAAGCTTTTTTAGCACACTAACAGAAAAAAATAGAGTGGAGTTACTTCTAAGTGTTTCTGCTCACACAGCGCTGACCTCAAGCTTTTTTCCCTTGAATTCTACTTTACTAGCACCTTAAGCTAAATTGACAATGTCCAAAGCTTTCCAAATTCTAATTTTGACATTATACCATATAATCATTCTTTATCTACCACTAATTTTTAGCTGAGACTGGAAATCAGAAAAGAGAAAGCAGGACAGAGATTAAACACATGTGATTCATAAAATCCTCTGTAACGTTTTAATTCAACTCATATTGAAAATTTCATGTTAAGGAAACAGGGTCTTTTAAAGAACACCAATAAAACAACAGAATGCGTATAACAAGAAAAGGTATTTGATTTCAAGAGTTAATTTTGGGTTGTTTGGGGGGTTTTTTTAACTTTGAATTCAGGCCAAAGCACAATCATGATAGAAAGAAGCCAGGCTTTCACAAGGCTTTGCCAGCTACAAGGCCTGGCACTGTGTACTCACCACTGTTTGTCACAATTAGAGCATGATCTGATATGCCTGAGGAGCACCACTCAGCTGGTGGCTTTGTTGTGTTGGAGTTTATAAAGGGCCAGATGATGAGCTGCTTTTTCTCGCAGTGCATTTGCATGGCTTTGCCACTTTAAGGTAGCCAGTGGCTGACTTGGTTTACCCTGCTACTAAAGCCCTGTTAGACAGCTAAAAAATTACTTCTTTTTCCTTCTGTCTTTCCTGTTGATATTTTCACCACTTCAGACCAGAGCCTCTTGATCTTTCTGCCTTACTGCTTTCTTTTTCCTTTGTCTGAAATAGTGGCCAGGTTTGAAAAATCTCATTCCATGAATTCCTGTTCAAAAACTGTCTCACATGCATTGAAGGAGCCCTCTTCATTGAAATTTCAAAGGAATCTAATATTAAAAATCATGGGAAAATGAAAATTTCTAAATCTTACATTAAAAATATATATCTTGTAATAAGTATGAGACAAATGTGAAAATTCAACAGCTTCCCCAAATTATTAATGAAGTGACATCTGTAACACTGTCAGATCCAGAAAGAGAAAATCAGATGAAAACAGGATTGTGGAAATTAATGGACAAATAAAGGACAATAACTATATAAATATGTAGAAATGATGCAAACACTGTTTCAGCATCCTGAAGCAAAAAAAACCCACAGCAGCAGCCAGGATGATAAAACTTCTCAGCAGGGCAGATGCTGAACTCCACATATTGCTTTGAAAGCCTTTTTACAGCTCCACTCAGAAATGAACTCTGGGCCATAATGCCCCCCAAAAACCTAACTTTAACTACAGAAAGAGGGTTTATGCCACAAGAGGATGCTCAGATGAAAAAGGAGCCAGGACTGAAACCATCTGAAAGCCCCCATCTTCCTTTGGAATTCCCTGAGCAACACCTAAACGTGCTGGAAATTTGCCTTTTTGCTCCCTCCAAACCAAAATGCTAAACCACACCATAGTTGTAGGCCTAGGCAGATGATAGGCTGCCAAAAAGGATGCAAGCAATGGCCTGCAAAAAACAATGCCAGGACTAAAAGCTTTTGACAGCCCTCAGCTTTCTTTAGAAGACTCTTCCCAGCTCTACTTAATACACCAGAGCTTCTGGTCTTGCTTGACTCCAAGCCAAAATGCCAAGCCTATTCCCCTCCATAAGCCAAGGGCTACAAAGAGTCCATGCAAACAAGCAGCAGCTCTTCAATTAACCCACATGGAAGAGCTCAGGGGACTGCAATCTTCCAGAGGCCCCCTTCATCTTTGCCAGCCCCACCACATGGCACCTTACATATTTCCCATCTTTCTAAGCCCTAAACATAATATTCACCCTAGAAATAACTATAACTCTAGACTATGCCCCGTTCAACCATCAGCCACCACCTACTGATCACAAGAAAAAGGGGCCAGGACTGAAAGGTTTCAGCAGTCTCCACCTTCTCTTGACAGTCCCCTTTCAATCCCACTTATTCTGAGGCTCTGTTGTTTTCTCTCTCTCCTAACCCTAATTCCCGATAGCTCTTGTCAACACTACAGATCGGGGTTTTTTCTCTTTTCTGAGTCTAACTGTAGGCTAAAGCTGAGCACTAAAAGAAATATGTTCTGTGAACCAGGCAACTGAAAAGTAACAGTTAAGAGGAAAAGAGATTATTCTTCCTCTTGTTAATTTGAAACCTATATTACTTTCATTGAATTGAGAGGTGGGACACTCTGGAAACACACTGGAAAAGTGAACCTATGGGTCTTAAGCTTCCTAGAGCTGCTTGACCTTCTTTCCTTACTTTTTTTTCCTTCTCATCCGCCTTGGAAAATGAAGAGACTAGCTGAAGAAAGCTTTTAATAAATTCCTGGCCAGTGAAGTAAATTGTTTCACTGCAAATACAAAAAAAGTCGGGAAAAATCTATATATTTTGTATTGGAACTCATAACAACCTTTCTTTTAAAATCCTTTTATAGCTCTACTTATAACATCTCTAATTTCTGATAATTAAAAGGTAACATACTCATACAACATGCAACAGTAGGTTTTTTCCTCAATCTTTTTGACTCAGTGGTAATTTTTATCCCCAAGAATTATGACCCCTCAATCTCCTGTGAACATCAAAACAGTAAATACTTTTACATGAAAGTAATACAAATTTATACCTACCCTCACAATGATCTTTTCAGAGACATTTGCAGAGAGTAAGTAGAACTGGTCCTGAGAGACAGCATACAGTCCAACTACCAGCATGAAGTATCTAATTTGAAATTGATTTAATCAAGACAATAATTGAAATAATTGTTTCTCACAGAAAAAAGTTTTAAATACAGCTGTTATTATTGATATGTAAAAAGACAATGTTTTTTAAATGTATTTCTTACAACATTCCTTCTGTCTTTAAGAAATATGCTCTTAGAAACCTCATTATCACTGCAAATTACCAAAGAATACAATAATTTTTGCCAATTTAAGTAATGAAGCCTCAGAGATGAAAACCTTTCCTGCCTCAGAAGAAAACGATCATTATTTGGGTTTTTTGCTTCCTGATTTTGTCAGCCATTATTCTAGCTATGATTTCCTGAAACTATCTCTAACCATGAGGAGGAAGTTTGGGGTGTTTTATTCTCATATCATTCTGTGACTGTAGAGAAAGAGGCTTTTAAGCACATACCAAGTATTACAGAATTTGAAAATACCCACAGATTTGATAGCAGAGATTTTTCACAGACATTGGCTCCATTCCAAAGTAGACCTTCTCTTTTCTATTTCTAACACACAGGCCAACTAGCTATAGCAATACCTCTGTTCAGGATTAGGTTTCCCCTTTTTTCTCATATTATTTGCTGTTGTTTCACTGAAATGCAGCCGTCCCAGTGTTACTTTAGTTATCTGGTCCCCTGGCAGATCAACTCTAAAAATAGAAAAGGAAACAAGATCAGGGAAGTAAGGCTTTCGAGATCAATCTGCTCAAACCAGGTTTCCCAAACTCATTAAAACAGTTCTGAGAAAAACTGACAAATCAATAAAACAGAGGAATCCCAGTAAAAATGCAGTAACCTTGGTTTCTAAAAATGTATTAAAAACAGCGACTACATCAAGGAGACAAACAGAATAAAGCATCAGCAGTAGGAAACTGTTCTTAGTAATAAGAGCCTTATGTCTCTTGGTCTGTTTGTACACAGTCTTGAATATGATAAAACTGCATGTGTTCCATATGATGGCTATTTGCTACTTGACAGGATTAATAACTGCTTGCTTATTTTTAGGCCTGAATTTTCACAGTAAAATTAATAGATCTTACTGCTTGTCCTTCTTTTCATCTGCACCTAATTTACATGTCTGGAAGCACACAGTAGATACCTATGTTTCAAATACATAGTGGTAGTCCTCCAGTATATGATAAATAATACAAATAAAGAGTTTGTGTAGATAAAATTACCGTTCACCAAATAGTCACACATGAAATAATTTACATACACAAAGAAGCTATTTGTCAGTACCCAAAAGGAAGAAAAATGTAATGAGAGAGACAATTTAGTGAAAATCAAGCTTTTCTTCCAAGCTCAAAGTTCAGTTTAGGTGATAACATGGTGCAGCCTTTATCCCAGCACTGTCCTGTCTAGCTTAACACTGTCTTCTGTCTTTGTATTATAGAGCTTATTTAATTATTTATAGAGAACAGAGCAGCTCCAGCATAGGAAACTTATGCCAGAAGAGTAAACATTGATTCTGCCAGGGAGTTAAATGCTCAAGAATGGCAGAGCTCCAGAAAGATGCTGCATGTGTGTTTCTAGCAGAGGCACTCCCCCTTAAAAAACACTGTAAATGTATCTCAAGCCCATATAGGATAGGAATATTCTGACATTTTTTAAGACTGGAAAGGCACCTGCCTTACAGCTCTAAGCCATGTAAGAAAGCTTCTAGCTGAATACAAATATTTTGGATAAACATACTTAACACATCTGTAAAGCTGTTGAAAATTTTCCTTAATGAAGTGTGATCAGGTACATATTACTACTGTGATTCTATGTGTGCAACCACAATGAATCTGGATAAAAATCAGTAAACTAGTTTAGAGCTACTGTAAGATTTCAAGAAACAACTGCTTCATATTTCAAACCAATCACACATATTGAAACAAAATGGAATAATTTTCTCAAAAATCTTACTTTACAGGATGAAAAGGTTTTTTGCTTCGATCTGATTGCGACTGTTCAATAGTAATAATTTGATTTGGAGCTTCCACCTATAAAATAAAAATAATTTTCAAAAATGACAAGAATATTAAATTTTTCAAACACATAAAAATTGAAATAGACATTAATAGGCAAATTGTGCCTAAAACAGTGAAAATGCACTCATTTCTAATGGAATGACATAGAAATTAATAGAGGAATTAACTCCTGATCAATTGATAATTGACATCTAATCTGAAGACCCAAGTCTTTTTGCAGATGTAATTTGAAAGAGGGAAAAAAAAACCCAAAGGAAAGTAAGTGCATTCATTTACAAAAGAAAAGATGAATCCAGACTGATACTGAATCCAGACTGTTATTGGGTCATTCCATGCCCAAGCATAAATGCAGATATTCAACATGAGAACAGAACCTACATGAGGTAGTTACATGTTCTTGGTCAAAAAATTACTAAGAAAAGAGTTCACTTCAATTATTTACTTCATTACATGGATAATTAAAAGTAATAATCTCAAAGAGGAGACACACTTGCCTTAATTCCATAAGCTTTCAAGTAAAATTTTTCTATTGGTTTCCTCCCCTGCTGAGTTTTGACATATTTTGGATGTCCAGTGATTCTAATATGAACTGTGATTTGGAAATGATTCTTCTTTTGGCACACAAAGGCATCATCTGCTGTTGAAAAATTAAATCCTTTATCTGTGACAATGTGATATCCTACAGCAGGTCTACAA
Organism: Illadopsis cleaveri; assembly: GCA_013399915.1. NCBI lineage: Eukaryota > Metazoa > Chordata > Aves > Passeriformes > Timaliidae > Illadopsis > Illadopsis cleaveri. The sequence goes on along the minus strand of VXBB01020593.1, from coordinate 322,214 downwards.
AAACAAGGAGAAGGAACAGCGACTTTAAGTACTGACATACTTGAGTGACATCTTGAGCTCCTATTTTTTTTTAATGTGGTCCAAAAATCCGTCTGATTTTTCGTGGCAGAACTGGACTAAAAATACATTGTTACAATCACAAGTTCTACCAGAATTTTCTTCTTAGACTGTCAAAGGTGTAAAAATGAAAATACATGTGAAATGCTCTCAAATTCTAGTCTGAAAACAAAATGTTTGGAAACCAGAGGTTGAGAAGCTTACATAATCCTCACTTACAACTCTGATATAATGGAACTCTGTGCACCTAAGACCACAAGCCAACCTTTTAGTGTATTCAATCATTCATTATAACACTGCTGCAAACAGCAGTCTGCAGCTAGTGCTGCAGAAAACAATAAACTAATGAGCCAGCAAGACTCCCCACTTTGCTCACAAATTCTCACAGCAAGTGCTTTTGCAGAAGCTACTGGGATTCCAATAAGGCTTTACTTAAGCTAAAAGAAAAGCTATCAGTACCAACCCTCCAGCCTGACGATAAGCTGTCCAACCTATTCTGGCTAAAGCAACTCTATTTTATTTCTTCAAAGGGCAATTTGTCACCCCAAGAGCAAGAATATTCTGTCTCTATGATTCACAGTAAACAAGGAAAGGTATCAAAAGATCTTTCTATTACAGACAGTGAACTCACCATCCCAACAATATTTCCAGTCCTCTGAATTAAGTGATGGATAATTCTGAAATAACTACATGGCAAGGTTCTCTTATATATAGATCGGGCTTTTCTTGTTAATGAAACTTTGATAATGATAGTCTTGTAGGATGCTATTGAGAACCTCTCATTAACACAACTACTGAAGATGGATTTTCATTACTCCTCCATTATTAGTTGAAAAAATCAAAATGTACAGACTTCATAGGAAATATACAGAGTTTATTATTGTTTCAGAAACTTCCCCTTTCAAACAACTATTGATTACCTGGAACAGGGAATAAAGAGAAAACTACTTTGTAACTACTTCAAAACTACCAAGTTTTGTGTTACTCCATATTTAAAATTATAATGAAGGTTCTACCATCTCCCCAAACTATCATTATTAAAGAAGTAAAACTTACTCAGTTTTCTCCTACAATGGGTATGTTTTTATTTATATAGGAAAATAGCATATTTCATGGTAGGGAAATGAATAGTTTTTCATGTTTTGATATTTAGCTGTCAGCAAGTTCATTAGCTGATATTCTTAATGCAATTTCAGACTATTTGCCTACACACAGGCAAGCAGCTTAAGAAGCAAAATTACAAATGTCCACATCTCCAAGTTGCAGTGTTTGGAACAATGGCTCCCAAAGAGCAATTTCATGTTATAATTTTCTGAGTATGTCATTTACAGTAAATAAAAGCAAACATGTATTTTGTTCTTGGTGCACAAAAAACGACAACTCAACAAGCAGTACAGCAAAATTTGGAATAACTTTTAGGTAGCGACAGATATCCCTGTCCCACAAACATCCCTACTAGTAATATGCTCCAAATTCGTCTTTCTATTCATATTTCTATGAATTTAAGTCTTCAGACATCTTTGGGACAGAGCACCACCAATATCAGACAAGGGCCAATAATGTGCCAAGCAGACACAATGAAGGGCAGAATTAATGGTAGAGTAACCTTTTCTAATGAATCTACCTCAGATAACAGCATCTTTGTTGTGAAAGTAAAATAGCTAAGATGTTCAAGTACTGTATGAATCAAAAGGAAAATAATAATTAACCTGAGAAACACCTCTCAAATGGGTGCAGAAATTTGAAGGCATGGGATCAATCCATCTACGCTAAGCAATGAGAAGCATGAGAGTGTTTTGAGACCAACAGAATACAGGATCACTACTCAGAAAATCTGTGCAATGTGCTGTAATTACAGTGCATATTGGAACAACAGCACTGCCACTGACCTCACCTAAAAGTAATGCTGAATTCCTCTCCAAAGAACACCTCAATCCCCTCCCACATTAATGGCAACAGAGCGTGTATTGGGATACTTTGTTGTTCAGCTTCATATAGTCTTTGTTCACAAAAAAAATGTCTGGAACCTTAATTTTAGCTGTATGGGAAGCAACAAGTAACTGGGTAGTGGCAGAAGAGCAATCTCCCACCATCAGCATACAGTCCTCACATAGTCATTGAAAGTGCAACAGGATTTGGAAGCCACTTCCATTTAGAGTGAATACTCATATCACAAATTCAGCTGGAGGTTTCTGGGTCCATCCAGCTCCCAAGAACCGTAAAGGTCTGCTCTCTTGTCATGTCAATCAATACCTGAGGATAAGGGTTGTGTGGGACACAGTAAGATGTGTAATGCCTCTATCCCCTGTGTGCAAACATCAGTGTCCAGCAATGACACTGATATGCACCCAGCTCCCAGGAGACGTTTTGGCAGGCTGGGCAAGAGGAGCATTAAAATTTACTGTGCTATGTAAGTCCTGTGTAGACAGTGACAAATTTTTTGCATCAATCCAGAAGAACTCACCAGATGCTGTAGAAAAGGGAGAATTTGTTAAAAGGGTTCATATGCTAAATATTAGAATGGAGAAAATCAGGAATGTAAAGTGAACTTGGAATGATCTTTTCCAGATTGTGTGGTCAAAACAAAATTATTTACGGTTTGATTATCACAGGAAAACTCTAAATCTTTGATTAAACAGTTGCATGTCACACACACATGTCTATAATTATTAAGCCTTAAGTTGTATGAGCCCAGAAGTAATACTGGTAACTTCTAATGTTTTCCTTTAATGTTTTAGACCACTAGAGGGAAAGGTGCCATATGCTTAGTAATTACTTGCCCCAATGCATTTGACAAAATAAACAAAAGTTTACCAGGTATCTTAACTTACTTTTGTTTTGCCCCTAAATCCCTGAAGGGAAATCAGAAAACCTGGCATTAATTTCAACCAGAGTTTCAAGTCCATCTTATCTGATAGACCTGCAAATTCATATTTCATCATACCTGTTTTACTTCCTTCTCTGTTCTTATTTCCAATAAAAACAAGGGATGCCAAATGCATCATTTATTCCTACAAAACTACAACAACTGATAAAAAAGGAAAAAAAAAAAAAAACCAGAAGAAATGGATTTTTTTCAAGTGCAAACATCAGTGCTTACAGTTTTTCATAAATAGAGCCAAATAAGCTGTTCCACTGAGAAGTTTGATATGGTTGCCATGTAAGAGCTTGACAGCATTTTTCCAAAGCTGCATTCTGTCCATCACTGTCATATTCTTGCACATCAGCAGCACAGTCCTTTACAGTTGCTGTAGAGAGATAGTGATAATTCAGTTATTTCTTTTGGCACTAGCCAAAAAACCTGCATAGACATTTTTATAAATATATTAACATAAATGCACATACATATAAATCACAAACGCATTGCATACATATTTAAATGTGATTATCTTTTGCAGTTATTCCACAAGATTGTGTTATATTCTCTTGCTCTAGAAAATAAAATTTTCAGCTTTTCTGATTTGCAAAATAGTACACAAGTAGAACTTCCTATTTTTTATTCTCTCCAAAAGGATGAACAGTTTCCTTGGGAGAGGAGTGTGGGACTAAAGAAGGAAAGCTAAAATTCTACTGTACATCTGCAACACTGCAAGAAGCAATTAAGCAAAATAATTGCATTTGTTTCCCATTCCCTCTACTACAGCTTTGAATTGAAGAATATACTACAGGAAGCATACTTTTCTAATAGCAAGCACATTTGCCACTACGTCTGGTCCATCTCTTACTGCTTTCTGCCTATACATTAGAGAATTCTTTGACAGACAGGGGCAACCCCAATTCTCTGAGATATACATTTTATGAAGACAGAGGAGAATGTGATAAGAGACACAGATAAATAGAGTGCAGTAAGGATAGGAGAAAATACATCATGGAGCATATAACTAAGATCCATCCACAGCCAGTGACAGCACAGTAAAACAGAGCCTTCAAAATCACTTCAGGCCCAAGCTTCATTTGCAAGTCCCCACTTCTGACATACAGCAGAGTAAAGATAGATAGATAGACAGACAGATAGATATAAAAACACCACAGTAAAGAAATTCAAACCCCACTTCTAAATTATCTCCATGCCATTTTCATACATGTCTCTGTTCTTTTTCCAATGCACGTGTCACTGAGATTTTATTAAAAATGACTCCAAAAGAAAGCTTGTTTCAAACATATCTCCTTTAGTATTAAAAACAGCAAGAGCAATTTCAGATACAGAAGTGCCTGTTTGCCTTCTCCTTTCAGCAGTGGTTGACTTAGAGGACAAGTCACAATCAAGAAACACTAATTAAACAAAAGATATCAAAGGAAAAGCAACTTACTAAATCCGATTGCTATTCATTACAAGTGTTCTAAAAGATTGATTCAATGCAGACAAATAACTTACTCTGAAGAAATAACAAGCAACTCAGATTTTTCACTAACAGACATGGGTAAAATTCCTCAGGTAAACTAGTCATTACAAACTGTTCATTCAGAGAGAGCCTCAAACTTCACAGAAGACGATTCATTTCTCTAGATGCCTGATAAGGTTTTTTGTATCCGTTGGTATAAGCTCATTATTTTTATCTTGATAAAATAATGAATCAAACCAATATGGGGAAGGGCAGGAAAGAACATACAGCTTTTTCCAATCTTGCTTATGCATAGATTTTGTAGAAAAAAACCACAGAGTGGAGGAGATCACGGGAAATGGCAGTCTCCTGGCTCATCCACCCTATTAATTCCCTGTTCAGTTGACCCAAAATCGTTTCTTTGCCTGGTCAAGTTAGTGCCAAGCAAAGTAAGCAAAATATATTATCATCTCTGTAGTGGATGTTCACATATGGAAAAGGCCAGAATTCTATCCAGAAAAGCCTCAGGAAACATGCACCTCTAATGCTCTTCTCTCTTTGCCAAACATAAAAAAATCCTGGTTTTCCAAAAAGGTAAATTCCTCCAAGCTGGGTAGTGGACTACAGACCATTAATACCATTACCTTTTCTGAGCCAGCAGGAGTTGGGCTTCTCAAGTATTCACTTGTCTATGGCATAAAACATTAAATTTCCTCTTCACACACTTGCTCACCTTGTCTGGAATCCTGAGACTGCACTGGAAAATCAATCCCATCTCCTAGTAATTGGGAGAGCTTCCTTTTCTTGCTTGATGCTGCAGAAATACTTTTGCAAAGACACATGTTGCATTACTCATTTATAAGTTTAAATACAGATATTACAGAATCATTACAAAAGAACACTCAGGTACCTCTTATCTCATTTTAACTCTACTGTCATCCAAATTCTGATTTGCTGAGGGAGGAGATTGTTGGTGGGCTTTTAAAATTGAATTATCCAATTTTTTCCTTCCAAAATTTTTTTTTTTTAATTTCACATGAATAAGGAAGTTGATCCCATTTAAAAATTTAGACAGTGCATAAGTGGCAGGGGTTTAGTTTCCTGACATTTGCATTAAAATCACAGCTTTTATCTTGAATAATTTTACTTTTTACCAGTTAACATTAAAACACCAGAACATTTTAAATAATTGAGCATCCAGAACACATTGGTGGGTTAATATGGCAGATAGAGTATGATTACTGCTTCACTTGCTTACATAGATATGATAATTCCTTTTCTCTTATGCAATTTGCTAGAACACTTAAAAGATCCTCATGCACAAACCTCTACAACAGCTATTGAAAAACACCTCAATATTTTTATAATCCAGTTATGAAAAACCGGTTGATATTTCATTAGCCTTTTATTGTTTTAAAAATTCAAATGCATTCCTACTTCCAATCTAAACCTCAGTCAAGATGTTTTAAAGAACCCTCAACCACAAGTGTCTCAAAAATGTCTAAACACTGCCATCCTGTGGAAAATCCTACACTCACAGGGATTTACAACCAATCTTAAATCAGTTCCACTGTTTTTTGCATGTCTCACCCTTTGCATAAAAAGCTTTATCATTTACCCAGAAATCTGAGATGCATTAGGCTGGAAGTATGAATAATTAAAACCCAAACAGCTGGAGGATGTAGAATGATTCCATGGAGTCACAGCGTTTTCTGACTTCAGGCAGCAGCCTTGGGAGATGGTGCAAGGATACCCCATGGCACTGGGGTCAGAGCAAGTCTCCATGAACCTGCAGGGAAGCTTGCTGGGTGCCACAACAGATGGGTATGGCTGCGGAGGCTGCAGCACACCGGGCCACAGAGCATCACACCTTGGGGCTGAAGGAAACAAACAGATAAGAAAATAAAAACAAGGAAGAGGAGCTGGCGATCTTCCTACAAGCTTGGGAGAGGCCAAATCCATGTCACCTACTTTGTAGCTGTGGTGGGGAACATGGTTCTGATCCAGAGTCTGGTGGGGAGTCTGGCAACTGGCTTTGCCTAGCAATAAAAAAGATATTTTAATTTCTATTGGAACAAGACATGGAGAACAACAACAACCAATGCTGAAAGCAAGTGGAGGGGGACAACCAGGCTACTGACAAGGGTCTTCAGGAAGCATTGTTTGATATCCCTTTTCACAGGAGCACTGTCACCTATGCTTCATCAGACCATCTCCTGTGGTCCTCTGCCTCTCTGCCATGCAGAAAGGCCCAGTCCCCATCCCTTCTTACCCAAATCCCCCCTTCACAACCAGCTGACTTCAATCCTCCTTCCCATGAGTGGTTCTTTAGTCACCTCCAGGCACACCAGTGACTCTCAACGTACAGCGCTCACAAGGGATTTAAGCCCCATTCTCTCTAGACTAAAGTTTAAAGATCTGTGGCATCTTCATCTTTCTTAAGGAAGCAAAAATCCTATGCCATCTTATGCCATTTAAAGGAGCTACAGAGGGTTCCTTTGTCACATTTGGAATAGATGGATGTTCAAGAAATGGATTCTCAATCCTTTCAGGTGTTCCTATGAATTGTCAGTTCAAACACCGCTCTGAAGCCCAATCTGAAACACAAGTCTTAAGAGTCATATTACACTAAAAATGCTGCAGCAGAGGAAGGATGACAGAAATGTAATGAGACACCCCTCCTTTACCAAAGCTGAGTGTTCACACAGAAGCTGAATAAAATAAAATTCCTTAAAGAGACACCCTCATATGCATAAAATACTTGTTCACACACACAGAGCAAATATTTTCAAGTATCAATGGAAAATTTTCACTCTATTGTTTCCATTTCAGGTTTTGTATTTCTGAGCTTGGATAGCATTAAAGAGAGCAGTTTCATTTTTGGTTACTTTTGACATGTGCTTGTGCATTTTTTAATGGTATTGCTACTGGTCTTCTAACGTGTCACATCTACAACCCCGCATTTTGGGTTAGCTTCAACCACATGGCTCCTCTTTAAAAATAAATTTTAAAACTCCACTTTAGAATATTCTTTAATTTCCTTCAAAATAGATTCTCTGATGCTTTTAAATACCATGACTACACTCTAAACCTTGTTTTCAACTTTGAATAGTTAATAATTTTTTTTTCCTGTGGGATACTTGATCCATATATACTGAATTCCAATTGTGCTTTGTAAAATTTTTAAAGATACATACATAAAAGTCTAAGATTTCCCTTCTGCACATTCAGTTCATATTCTAGCTTCAAATGTTGCTTTGGGTACTCGATTTCTGCTTTAACGTAGATTATTTCAGTAAAATAGAGTGACAGACACTCTCTAGGAGTGTCTGTCACTCTATTATGAAGTACAGAGGTAGTAGGGATATGTCTCCATGTTAGAACTTTACTGAAACTGATACTGTGCTTTTTGAAGGAAAGGCAAATAATCTGTAGTTTAAATGATTCTACATTACAAACACAGTATATCAATGAAATGCCTACTTAGCAAAGGACATGGCAACCTTTTTGTCCTTTCACTGATACTGTGGAAGGTGCTTCTGTGGGAAAAGATGAGGAAATCACATCGTGCTTCACACGTGATGTAAGAGAAGAATAAATGCAATGCTGATGGCCTTTCTGATGCAAGATGATCTTTAATGGAAATTTCAAGGTACACCCAAGACCTTGGTGATAACAGCACCCTTTTCATAGCTTATGACACTATGGAGTTCTGCATTTTATATGTATATATGGAGGCTTTTCATATTTTTCTCCTTTGACATATTTTGACATGTTCCTATATGAAATTCTATTCTGTTTATGCACAAATTTTCTGCAGTACAGAAAAATGCTTAATAATTTGACCTGTACAGATCTAATGATTCAATAAATGTCCTTAATCCCATAAATAACAAAATAGGACTGTAGTATTAGTGTAAAATCCTGTTCAGCCTCCAAACCCATAATTTTACAGATTGTTTTCTTGCATGTAAGTACTTTGTAGCACTATAATATCTAACTTACTTAAGCTACATAATAGCATATATACATATTTACATTTTTGCTGCATTTTGTGTATAAAAGCAAAATAATAACATTTTAAACAACATTTTAAATAATAATAATTTAAATAATAACATTTTAACTCCTGTCATACAGGAGTTCAATAATCTTGTTAACCTAAAACACATTTAGTCACTAAAAATAAAGATTATGGATATTTATATACAACATCCTCTTCATTTTTCTTTGCTTTTATAGTGTGGACAAAGAGAATCAATTCATTATTCTTGATTTAGAACAGGTAGAAGCCTATTTGGCCCACTTTAAGTAAACATATGTTGCTGAATCTGTCTAGAATGAAAAATTCCATGTTTAATTATTTTTAGAACATCCCTTCTTGCTCTGCTTCTTGGCAAGTGTGAGTGTCAGCCTATTAGCGGTATTTTGCCTTGAACAACAATCATCTGTCAGTTGTCTAGATGAAAGATTTGGGGTTTAGGTCTTTGATAAATCTATACTACATAATTTTCCACCCTTGACCATAAGCCTTTGCACTATGCACCCTTTGATAGTTTTAAACTTAATCTCAAAAGAGACTGATGGACCACTTCTGTTCTGAACTAAGTATTAGGGTGAAAACAATGGCTCTGCTTCCTTCAAACTAGGAGACCTCCACTATTCTCTCAATTTATTATACAGTAGTCTCATTTCTATCACTTATTCTGTACATAAACAATAAATTAGCACTTAAAGGAATGTTAAAGTAACACCTCTGCATTTAATGTCACAATTAGCTCAACAGTTGTGAATCAACTCAGACTTCATTATCATTAGTTCTGTTGAACAAGAAGACAACCATATTTCCATTACTGGCTGTAGTTCATTTTTTCCACATCTTCCTATGCAGCTTCAAGAAACAATGCCAAGAGAGCCACAATCCTCTTGCAACTCAGATTTTATCATGGCACTAATTAAAACAACTCAAGAGCTGTGGCTAAGGAGAGGAAGTACATGTTGCTATAATACTTACAAAGTTCCAAACTCTATGTCACTACTAATGAATTCTTCCAAGAGGCTTGTATCCATCATGGGATTTTCCAAGGCTCCATGGACATCTTGCCCTAAGGTTAAAAGTAAAAAAGACAGAAACTCAGAGGGAATTGTCAGTGTTTCAGAATAAGTGATGTTGCTGATGGTCCTACACAAAGGAAAACAAAATCTATCCTGTCTCGTGTAACAAAAGGATTATGCTTCTGGTTTAGTCACTCTGGGAAAAAGGATGATGAGAAATGCAGAGTAATTAACAATGTGCAGGGGCACTGCAGATGACAGTGCAGCACTGGGCAAACACCACACTATGCATGGCATTAAGGCTTCAGGGAATTACTACAGCAGGAGGATGAAACATGCCAGTCTGCAACTGAGAAAAAGGGTTCTGGAGATAATTTCCTAATCTCTTACATTGAGGTCTAAACAGTTTCTTGGGTTGAAGCTCAGACATTGTCTTACACAGATCCACTAGGTGCATTACTACTCGCAAGTACTGCAAGTGAGTTTCTGATTTAAAACTCCATTTAAAAATTCATCACCTGAGTTTAAATAAAGCCCAAATAAAGCTTTAAAAATGTTTGATTGGTGGCTTCCTTTTATTCTGCCTAAAAAAACCAGCCCACTAACATGTTAAATGTATTAGCAAATGGAAATGTTCAGTACTTTGTCCTTTGTTGCTTAGTAACTGAAGGCTATAAACAGATTTTATGATTATAAAGTTTCCGGAATTGATGACAACTTTCATAGAAAGTCAACGGGCACTCATTACAAAAAAACAGCCAAGCAGCCCTACTGTGCAGGCTCCCCACCTCTGCAGCAAGCCTTCCATAAATACAGGTGTGGCCAGTCAGAATGCAAACAAGATAAGGACCTTGACATTCCTGCTTGAGCTGCAAATGCCTCTGAGCTGCAAATCCCACATCACACAGGATAAAATGGACCAGCCCACACATCCAGAGCTGTGAGGCTCAGCCCTAGAGTCTGTCACCAACCATGTCTGTCCCTTCAGCTCAGCAGCAGCACTTGAGAACACAAAAGGTTAATCGCTGCCTCTGAGCCAAGGAGTAGCACTGCCTTTGGTGCATTTGCTGTCTTCTCACTGTACTAACTTGCATAGGACCCGTACCCTAATATATCTTCAGTTCCTTTTCTGATGTCTTTGTCTGATACTGTTCCTTCTTGATCCAGTTTTTAGAAAGGACATTCATACAAGCAGAATCTAAAAATCCACTACCTTGCACAGGATTCCCTCATGTGTCTGTCTTAATACATAAATCCACATTGCTAATAAACATTCCCCAAATTGCTTTGTGATCCTAGATTAATCTAGGTATTGCTTACTTGTTGGTGCTGCAGGCTTAATTTTGACTCTCTTTCACTGGGGGATAGCAACTTGGAGGTGTGCTACTGATAGATCCTCACATTGCAATGCATTGATGTTGTGTACAAACCTGTCCCACGCATCCCAGATAACAGATTCAATAGGTGCAGCCCACCAGCTTATCTCAGCAAAACTGGAACACACAAATTCTGGAAGCAGAAGCAGCAAACTTTGCAAAACCAGCCAGAGAGTGCAAAAGAGCCTGGCTTCCCTTAGCAGCCTTTCTCAAACCTGTTGGATTCTCTCTCAAACCTGTTGTTTTCATTCTTCATGTCTGAATGTGGAACCTCCCTACCTTGAATTACAAACCCTTCTTCATTACTAACGTAGTCCACAGGAAAATTATTCAATCACCTTCTCTTTTTATCCTACCTGTTCTTCCTGTTCAAACCACCAAACCCGCACAAAGAATAATATCATTTCATTACTAACTTGAGGCCAAAAGTCAAATACAGAATGTTTTTCCTGTGCCACACAACGAAGAATCCTTTATTTTGACGAATATCAGAGACAGGCTCTTATGAATCAAAGAATACAGCTCTAAATCGAACACGGACAAGGCCTTTCAAATGGACATCTCACAGTTCAGAGATCAGCTCTGTTGCTAAGTGATGGTAACAGAAATATCTATCATTTCTTCTTAATCTCTCCACTTTGCATGAACCGCTACATGGGGAGGAGGAGAAAGAAAGAATAAGCAGTGCTGGGAGAGGACGGAAGCACACCAGGAAGACAAGCCACCACTAATGAATGTTTGTGACGCAGGTGCACAGAAGAGTGGGCACATTTTGCTGCCCTATAGAACTTTGTCAATGTACTTTCCAGGTCAGTGGCATCACATGCTTGCACTGGCATCTGTTTCAGCAGAGGAGGACTTGTTCAATCACATGCTAATTTATTTTGAATGGTGGCATCTATTTCACAGGCACTTGATCACAGTAAGTACTTAATAGATATGGGCAGTATGTAAGACAGTCACTCACCTGGATGTTACATGCTTGTAAGAGCAGAGAATGGCATGTATGTGGCAGGACAAGCCCTGCAGTGAGGCCTCTGTGAACACAGCTTTCTGCACAGAACCATGTGCCTAGCTAAGAGATGCTGGAGGATATGCGGAGTCAGCAGTCTCAGTCATCAGCTTCCTCTGCTCGCTGTTCACAGCTCATGCTGCAATGTGCCCAGACATCTCTGGAAGAGTCTGCACTGAGTGACACATTCAGCTTCGGTGTCACTGTGCAGAGGACTACCAGCTACCCAACAAACAGATGAAGGTGAAACGACAAGGCAGTGCCATGGCAGGGGGTTCACACACAGATGTTTGCAGAACACACAGTGCAGTCACAGGCTGCATATGACTAATTTTTCTCATTTCAACATAAGCTTGATACTTCAGTTGTTTGGTCCCCTAGTCCAAAACCTGCCAGTACTACACTGTCTTCTGTTTCCCTGTCCACTCTCACCTAGCCTGTCCCTAATACCCAGCCACAGACCCTCAAGGAGAAGTATGTACTCCAGCCTCTTAATTTGGTAGTTACTGTTTGGCAGACACCCCCTTCTTTCCTCCACACATGAGGCTCATCACCTGGCTCCTCAGCTTGACTCTATGGTCCTGTGACCAAGTCTCAATCCCTGAAAAACCTACCCTGATCAATTCTCCCAACACTTTCCTGTAGCCTTATGTGTATCTGCATTTAAATCGGCTGCCTCCTTTTCAGTGGTATCTAAATGGCAAGTGAAGGATGGGGGACAGAGAAACAGTATTCACTAAAAATCAATACTAAACTAATAGTTTCCTGACATTAGAAGAGGATGCCAGGAAGCTCCCAGCCAAGTCCAGCTATCTGTAGTAAGATCAGTGTTAAAATATCAGCTACTTTACACAGCTCAAGGTGTAAAAATGACACAGAGAACATGGTCCGTGTTCAGTAATGCTTCCTGAACAGACAAATTCATGCTTGCTACAAAGCCTTGCAACTTGAGGGATATGATTTTGCTTGAGAATTAATAACTGATTTCCTTTTAAAGACACTTTACCATGAAATAAGTCTTTTTTTACAAAAACAGGCTTCAGCACTTTTAAGAGCTCCACTATGCAGGCTCAATGGAAAGTCCAGCTGAACCTCATTGACTTACACTAAGGTAAGTGTTACTTATGGGACTTATAGGCCCTTCATTCATCCTAAAGGACTCCAAGGACTGGTTGCCATTGAAATTGTGCACAAAAGTCCAGTTCATTTTGACTGGAACAGACCTGCTGTTATTGGCACAAGCTGCAGAGCTACAGGGTTATAAGTATAAACCAGCTGCAGTCAGCCAGGAGGTATCACAGCCTAGGTTATTCAACTTCAGGAAGACCTGTTACTCCAAATTTTAAGGAGTGAGTTTGTGTAGAGAGAGGCTTTTTTTCCTCAAAGTAACATTTTCTATAGAAACAAATCTTACCATCAATATTTTATATTTTTCATTTAATCTTTTATTCCTGTTTCAAATTCTCATCCTTTAGAATGGTATGTGGCGCCTCTGGGGTTTAAACGTTTTGTATTTTAAGCGCATTATTTTAATGTTTCTCCAGCGCCTTCATTACTTACTGCAAACTCTAATCTATATTCCATGTTACCCATGCAGAAGCATGAGTATACAGAGAGGTGATGATTCCACTAAGAAAGAGATTTCTTTAGATCACAGACAGCACAGACAAAACATATGCATTTCAGACATCACAAAGTACCTTACAACAGAAAAGACCGACTTCAACAGTGTAACTAGGCTGAAGGTCTACCAGGTCTCTCAACCCATTGATAACATCAGCAAGAACAGGTTGTTCTGCCACACACAGGCGGAAGCGCTAATCAGGAGCTCTGACCTTCCCTTGTCAAATAGAAACTTACTGACTCTAAAATGCAAAATATTTAATTATACTAATTTTTAACTATAAATACTCAATAAATATTATTTCCTCATAATAGGAAAAAACCCTGCATCAAAGATGAAATCTCTAATGTGTAAATGAAATGAAACAAAAAAAAATGGGAACTTCCCAGCCACATAAGAAAAAAGCCATTTACTTAAATGAGAAAAAGCCAAGGTCAAATCCCAGAGTCATATCTAATCTAAAAGATCTATCAACTATTCAAAGTGATTGCCAGGAAAACAAACATTATCTCACTTTCCTTGAAAAAAAAAATCCTGTTTTAGACTGTCCCCTTTCAATACTGCAGATGCAACTTTGTCTTACATGTGAGCATCAAAACAAAAAAGCACTGTAAGGAACTAAAGCACAGGGCAGAGGGGACTCTTTTTGTTCATGAATTTCAAATAATCTTACAAAGCAAATCTATAGATTAACTGCCAGCTGATGCACTTGTAAGCCAAAACTGAACCACTCAAGAACCACTCAGTAGCACCATTCTCCACTTCATATTGCAAGATCCACTTTTTTCATAGCCTTGAAAAACAATGTTCTAACACTGCTATGACTAATCACAGAGACCACCAAATCAACACTAGAAATTTATGCCTCTTGCTTCATGAGGTTTTGTCTCATTGAGGTGTTACAAAGCCGGCCCGCAAGCTGAAGTGTGAAGTGCTAAGCTGAAAACACCTCTACTTAAAACTGGCTTTGTGTTCAGTAAACATAACCTCTACTTGAAAAGAGGACTACCCACCTCTTTACTTCAAGCTTGCTCCCTTTTCAGACTTACCTATGGTTTATAACAGCAAGAAAGTCTACTCCATGCTGAATGATTAGCCCTCGCAGCCTTGACACACGTATCTGTGTCCAGATAATGGAATTCAGCCACCTAACAAAATCACTGCACGCTGTATGACCTTAGTAGACCTTTGTCACATTCTAATGGAACACAGCAGAACCACACATTACAGAAGGGATATGACATTCCAAGACGTTTCCATTTTTCTGTAATTAAAAGGAATCAACAGGGCTTCTCCCCCACACAGTGGCACAGGCTACCAAAAGACCTTCTAAAAAGATGTCTGAAATAATAATTATGTAATTAAAAATAGTAATCCTCATTAAAGAGCTCATACAGCTAAAATCCCTGCCAGACCTTCTACCATTGAAGTATCATTGCCACATAAGTCAACAGAACCTAACGTATACTCCCTAGAAAGTCATGTTTTCTAAGAGGATTCCTAAAAAATGTGGGGTTTTTTAATATATTTTGTGTTCAACACTATTTTGATATTTAACAGCTATGCAATGCAGCAGTTGGAAAAAAAAAAAGAAGAATAAAAGCCTGATAAAAACAAGTATTATGCTGCTGAAAGCAAAGCCAAAAAAGTTTGTTAGCCTTTCAACTCCATGATGTAAACTGAACTTAAGGAACATGGTATGAATTTTCTACCATCTATAAAAAACAAATTTGCTGGCTAGCAGCCCTAGATTATAGCTCACCAATTTAAATTGCTTGGCTTAAATGCATTTCCTTGATCAATTTTTTAATGTCCTAGTTTGAAATTAAAACTTGAAAGTTACAGTTGCCACCACTCACCCAGGCCAACAGAGGGATAGAGGATAAAAAACCACAGAAAGAAAATCACAACAGAAAAGGTAGTTTCCCAAGTTACTCTGAGATCAATGAAGACCTGCATAGGTAATAGATAGAAAACAAATACAACAAAAGCAGCTTAGAATAGAACAGTTAACATATTAAAAACAAAACAAAAAGTGAAGTGCAAACTGGAGGAAGGGAAAGAATACTTTGTAAAAAAATATAAAAGTAAAACAGTCTTTGAACACATTATCAGAGAGTCTAAAAAATGCAGTTTTATTATGGAATCTATTAGGAAGTGAACTGTGTAGTAAAAGAAAGTTAGGAAACTAATTGGACCAGCTTGAACAGAAAATGTCTTGGAGAAAAAGGCAGGACAGATGATCCCAGTCAAAAGACAAGAATATCCAAGTTTAACTCCTCAGAAGGGTCCTGAGGATACTGACACAATTACCATTCTACCAGTTACAATCAAGCCATTTCAGGTTAATGGAAAGAAAATCCTCTGTACCTGACATGCTAAAACTGAGAAGAAGTGAGATCTCTAACCACACGAAAATCACTAAGATTTCAGAAGTGTAACATTGCAGAGTCCTCAGGCACTTCCCAGTTTTCTTCAAGGCAACTACCTCACTCTACTACAGGCTTTGTTGGGTCTGCCTTCCCTTCGATACTCTGGCCAGAGCACAAAGAAAAAGGCACTGCAGCACATCTGTACTATTTGTAATACTTCACTCTGGTATTGTCTTCCACAATAACTTAGTGTAAATACAGCTTTGGATTTCAGAGCACTTTTTCTTCCTCCTTTCTTCCTCAGTTACCCCCAAACAATTACTGGTTTTGTTGCCACCAAAAACTGTAAAGGCTTCTCTTGAAACTAATCTTACCTTCAAAGAACTGCTGCAAGGCCTCATTTTCTCCCACCACATCCATGAAAAGCCAGTAGAAGTGTTTTGCTTTTCTACTACTTGAAGAGCTCCTGCTGGGACAAATGCACTGTCTTCCAGATGATTATGAACATGCCGAGGAACACATCATGTTTTCGTCAGAGGTTTCAATGACTTTATCCCAGCTGATTTCATTCCTCCGTAACTAGAGTCAGGGTTATACCTAGGCTTTACGTAAAGGACTTAAACTACACATAAAGGAGAACTAACATGGCTTTTGAGGCAAGATGATGGGGGTTCTAGCCAGTCAGTAAGTCTAATGTTCTCGTTTTAAGGACCTTTGGTCCCAGTACTAATTACACATGCGCAAAAAATGCAGCAATAAAAATTACTTATCTTGTCTATGCACTTTCACACAGGTCATGTAATTGGTACTACTGATGAAAGCAACAGTAATCAAAAATGCAAGAGCAAAGCCATCACGGGTAGGGAAGTAGAACTTCTATGTTGTAACTATTATTAACAAAACTAAATCACACATTAGCCTGTTTGTCTAAGGTAATACTGGAAAACATATGGGAAAGTAGAACATGGAATAAAGTTCTTTTAAGGTTAGCAGCAAACTCTACTTCACTTTCTCTTAGTTCTTTAGATCTTTAAACATCTGAAAACTCCCCATTCTGTCACCACTACGCAAACAAGAGAAAAACACTCAAATGTTTTGAACAGACATTTAAAAAAGGCATTTGGTTATGAACAAAAGTTCTAATGAAGTCTGGAATTGGGACATATTTGGAAGTAATTATATCCACCAGACAAGAAATTGTTGTCCAATTTTTACAAGCCCCAGGCACTCACAATGAGACAGGGTTCTCATGACAAACAGCTTATATGAAAAATATAAAAATTTTTGGAGTAGGGACATGAAGACAAAGGTCAGTCAGCATTTACAAGATGTCGATGTAATCAAGCCAAGCAGTCATTACTAGTGAGATGCACTACATGGGGTATATCTTTGTACAAGAAAATCACCTCAGCATAATACATTTTGGATATTACCATGTATACAAAAGGACTCTTCTCTCCCCTTAAATGAGCAACAGGATTTTGTTGTTGTAAAGGATATTAAGTCAGAATAGCACAAGCTACTGGCTACCATTTGCCTACTGTTAGCTAATAATGGAAAAAGTTCTACCTCATTATCTAAACTAAGGGTTAACAAACCTTTAGGAAGCATTTATGAGCCTAACATAAAACATTAACACCAATAAACACAGCTTGTTTTTTAAGAGGGAGTAAAACCAGACTTCCTTAGCCTTATTGAGTGGATAAACAATCCTTTAACAACTGCTGGTAGAATTATTCCAGGTTTCTACAACAGGAAGTAGTACTCAGTGAGGGGAGACTGAGAAAAGTATTCCCTCGGTACTAAAATAGCCCAGGTTGGACATACATACTCCATTACTAACAATATCTAGGTTCAGTTGTTTGTTTTTACCTTAACATTCAAGTGTCCAGTCAAAGCCAACACTGGCAAAGTGTTTTCATGTGTATACAAGCAACACAAGCATGGTATTGAATTTCACTGCTCCTTCTATTGACTTTTAGGAAAACAGAGAACATTGCAGCAAGACAATGATGAATAGGGTTGGTTTTGTTCAGCATCAAAGAGATCTGTATCCACTGAGATGCTTCTTGTTAAAAAAACAACTGTTTAAGCTCTCCTTCTAGTCAGTTTACTTGTCGAAGTTTTAACCTTGTGTGCAACTGATAAATAGTTGTCAGGACTAAGATCCAAAGTTTTTCCAAAAAGGCAAGTCTAGTACATACCCACAGCCATGTTCCTTGTAACATCATCAACTGCCTGCTTTTAGCTGAGACAGCCCAGGAAAAAAATGATGAACTTCAAGTGCCAAAGAAACACTTTCAACAGAAAAAGCATCTCTCAAGAGGCCAGGATCCTTTTTTGGGGTTCTCTGACACCATTTTTTTTCATACACACAGACTGTAACATAATATGGAAATTTGCATCAGCATGTTGAAGGAATCACATAATGGAAATTTCCAGAGTTTCAAGAACAGCTATGGGAAAAATTACGTGTAAGAGTTGAAAACTGGAAATCCCAGAAGAGTGGGAGAAAAAAAACTAATTTAAAAGAATGAAAAAATTCTAGTGAAATAAAATTAGAGGAAAAGAGAAAGCTTTTAGCAGTCATATAGGGTTCAGAATAGATTTCTAGAAAGAGCAAACAAGATAATTTTATTGTTCCTTCATATTTGAGAAGCAGTCCTCCTTAAAGAGAAGATATTCAGGTTTATTGTGCTGTGACTCTTCACTATATGTTTCTCTTCTTACAAACATATGTTTAAAAATTACAAGTAAAGGAAAGCAGCACTTCAAACAGTTCCAAGTTCTCCCAGCTGTCTATTAACTGTACTGGCATACATCCATAGAGAGCTACATTCGTGTACCTAAACACTACAGTGAAGAAAACACCAGGCATTTATTTGCTCTTTATAAAATCTGTTTTACATTTTGGAGTGTCCTACTGGGGAGGTTCACATCATTCTGCATCACAAAGAACAGAAGACAGAGATTGTTTCAGATTAACACTTTAATCAGAAGTTTTGTTTTTAAATGCAAATTACAATCACTAATACACCTGCAAGTGCTTACCACATTTGTTCAACTATTATTATATGTACGCATATACAGCATAGGTCAGTTTAAAACAATCACAGTACTTCTTAGTGCCATCTGCAAATGGAGAAAGATCTTGGACCCACTTTGTGGAAATAAATATCAAGTGACAAAAAAGGGTTCTGCAATTTTAGTTATGTATATTCAATGAAGTTCATGCACGCTCAAGAGTAAAAAGTTTTAGAGCTCTTCCTTGTAATAGCCAAGTTTTGCTAGTGACATCTCTCGTCTCAGCTGCATAACTTCCCAGAACATCTGATCCACTAAAAAAGACAAAAGTATCATTAAATATACCAAATTCAGGTTTTATTTCTACTGATGTGTTTGAGCTGCCTTACTCTACATGACTTTCAGGGAACTTCATAACAAACATCTGGTAAAATCAGCATCAGTATGTGTAAGGGCTAGTTGGGCTTGGTTATGACAAAATTTGATCAAGTACATATTCTAAGCATTCTAAATGAGAGTCCCATTAAAAATTCAGATTTTAGATTTCTTTAAAATGGAGAACAGAACTATATCAGTACTTCTTGTCAGCTTCAATTAATTGCAGTTTCTTATTTAAGCTTCCCTGCTCCTTGAATCATTTTCTGTGAAACTAAATGACTACAAAAAGAAAAAAGTAGAGCTTGTTGAATAAGAATTGTTTCACCAAAGAATCTGTAATTTTGTTATAATTTTTATAATCTTTCTTGCTCTCTTTTTTTTCCACACCAATCTGCTAGCAACAATAAACTAGGTAGGAAAGACCCTTTTTTCTTATTTCACCTGTATCTTCCTAAACGTGATAAGCCTAATGCATAGCTTAAGCTTCTACATGTCACAGCAATACAAATCAAAACCATGGGGTATATAATTATTCAAGACAAAATTTCCATGCAGTCAAGATCCTGATGTAAAATGTCTATAAATATCATTAACCTGAACAAGTACAAGGTGTCCTCTACCATAGTTCAAAAAACACTTTTACAAAAGTGACCTCTGTCTTAAAAATTATATGGTGCTTTAGTAGAAATGCATGCAGCACATTATACAGACAATTATGATGAGTGCCTACATTCTTGTTGATGTATTGTTGAAATCCTTATATAAAGCCAGAAAAGCAAATTCTATATTCTAGTGATAAAGATGACAACTGAGCTGAAACACCAAACTCTTTTTTTTTTTTTTTTTTTTTTTTTAAAAACTTATTGGGAAGAATAAATCAATTTGATAATGTTGAAAAAATTTCATTATATAATGTAAAACGCCCATTAATTAAGCTTTTTTTATCTCAATAGCAAAGTAAACAATTTTCACTTGAAACTTCACAGGTCCTTTTGGTCAAAGTAAAAGCCTTTTAACTACAAACCATATTAAAACTTAACACATTTTCAAGATCTTCAGTAATGCTAGTAAATCAGTTAAAATACCACCATCTGAAGGTTTTATTAAACATAATTAAGTATAGGAAATAGCTGAATTTCTGGTGAATTCCTTGATCCTTTAACATTGAAAATTAACAGCATTGTTTTTTGTAAGTAAGTCTATCTATCACCTCAGGAGTACTTCAGGTTAGAAATATTTGGGTGTAGCTAAAATCCTGAGCTCTTGAAATTTGGAAACCTCAGGAAGAGATGGCTATAGGTGAGGTAGCAAAGCGGGGCTAATTCTACCCAAATTCTTGAGGAAGCAAATCCACAGAGACTTGAAAACTGGAATAATGAAAAGTCACACACATCCATAAATATTACAATGTTTAACTGTTTTACTTTACTTTCAAAAATGCAACTGAGCTAAAAAAATATTTACATTTTCACACTGAAAACAAATATTTCAATTTCCTATTGACACAGGGATAATGACATTTTTTCCACTATCTGTGCTCAGTATTTCTGGGAGCCTGAGTGATATGACCAGTTTCAAAAAAAACTTTGGACTGGAAGCTGTTAGGCAATATCCTTTGACTTGGACAGGAAATCCAATTAAATCAACTGTGTGCAGTTTAAACACAAACAAATCACCTTCTTTTCCTCTTATAGTGATAAACAGGTTAAATGGTCTAGAAAATGAAGACAAAACTATGCCTCCAACATGCAATATATTTTGAAATTCCAGAATTAAGTAACTAGGTGTACCACAAATATGTTTCCACAAACATCTTCTTTTATATGGGCATATTGGAACCACATAGCACAGCTAGGCAACTTCTGAATTACTATGCAGACACAGTTTAAATAGGCAGTTGTGGAATATGATATTTTGACATGACCAAAGCAACTGGGTAGCAAAGGTAGGGAACCTTCCCCCAAGCCACAGCCTGAAGCAATGGCAGTAAAAACCACATTTTTCTTTTGGGGTGGAGGGGGATCAAGCCTTACATTTATAACCAGAGCCCTAATCAAGATTTGGCCATGCTACTGCCATGATCTCATTTCTGACCTGCACTCAGGTGAATGATTACAGGTTTTCTGTATATATAAAAGGTTACCTGTTTACATTTTGCAACTTAACCCAAAATATTGTCTTTCTTGCCAGTCCCCCCTGAAAAAAACAGTCTAACAAGAACAGCTGTCTCAATTGCCACTACACAAAATGAGAAGACATGCCAAAACACCAAGTTAAAGAAAAAATGGCCCACATCACACCAAACTGAAGTTCTTTGCATCCAAAATACCTCCATATTCTGTGACAGAGATTTTATTGTTGACTACTGTGTGGAAAAACTGTGACTAACTCCCCTAATTAGATTTTGTTATAACATTTCTTACTGTATAAGGGGTTTTGAAATGGACTGAAAATCAATGCATTATAATTTGCTGTTTTAAAAAACAACTTCATTGTAGAGTAAAATATCACCAAATTCTTGAACTTACAATAATGACTATAAACTGATAACCTAGCTGATGATCACAGCTAGCAACTTTGTTGCACAGAGAGCAACTTTTAGGAACAAGCACTATGTAAATGTCTCTTTATGTAGGTCAAATACAATTTTTTTATACTTACCATCTTGCTGCTTCAACAGTCCTTGCTGGATGTATCGAATATATGTAAAGAAGTTACACACAGAAGTGATCTAAAGTCATATAAAAATAATGGTAGTTAATGTAATTTTGTATAGAACTATGGAAAAAACAGCTAAATTACTACTACACAAAATTAAATCATAGTAAATCTACTTACCCTGTAACGACAGAAAGGGGAAATGTAGTAATAACTGCTAGAATCTCCTAATTTGATTCTATGCTTGCATGACTTACTTTGTCCACTGAGAGCACATTTCCTACAAATATAAAGGTCACATGATTCAATAAACAGCTCTGACAATGTCTAAATACATGCATGTGTTTCTGGTGTTAATGTAACTGCTTCATATTGGCACAGATAGATGAGTCTCTACCTTCATTTTACAAGCTGCAATTATTACATTATATTGTCAGTTATTTTAGTTCCACAAGGCCTAATTTAATTTCAATACCGGTGTATTGTGATGCTTTTTTTGAATTCTAAAACTTTCTTCAGCTCTGGGAATACAGTTCCATATTCACTAATTTAAATTGGCTTGACAACTCTGGCACAGTGGGATTTCTTTAATTAACTCTTGATATGTCAAATAAACATTTTTTAAATTATCAGTTGATGCCAACACTTAAAAAGATTTTTTTTAAGTTCTGCTTGATATTGTATTTCATCCTAAAAAAATCAGCTCCACAGAAGAGCAGTCAATTCTCAATTCAGATGCATTTTAAATCCAGTTTTGCATTTATGCCTGAATTGAAATCATATTTTACATTCAGAGTATAAAATCATTCATGACAAAGGAAAATGGGCTGTCTGGTAGTAATTCTTTCTGTTACCATTACAAAAAGTGAAAGTAAAATAATCAAATTTACTTCAGGTGTACTGCAACTACAGAGTATTCAGGAAAGGTCATTAGTCACCACAAACTGTTCCCAAAAAAAAAAAAAAAATTCAGAAAAACAATGAATTTTTAAAGATGAAAAGAATTTGATTTATTCGGAATGTCTGTATTACAGCATCTCAGATGAATTGGGTTGTCATGGCAACCACTGTTTCATTAATTTTAAAAGCTGCTGGTTCTTCTTTCTCCCATTTCTACCTCATGAAATTGGGGAGTCTAAGAACAAACTGTCTTTCAAAAGTGAAACAAAAATTGCTAAGCTTCTGTGGTTCTGAACAGTGACTCATAGGCCCTTTTAAATTGCCTGCAGCTGGTCCACAGAACCATCTAAAACAGGAGAAAATTGAAGTGTGTATACAATTTTCCATAGCAATTTATGAGGACTGACAGCAGTTCATTGATACAAGAAACCCTAAAGGAGCTGAAGTAAGCTGGATCACAATCTCAGTCTAGCTTTTGTCAGAAGACAAACTTTCAATGCCAGGAAAATAAAATCCTCTTTTTAAATTCTGGTTACATAATTGCCTTCTCTACCTTGTCTTCCATCACACCAGTTAAATGCTGAGGGCTCCTGCTGGTGACTCAGTTTTGTGCTGTACAGCACACACAGCTCAGCGCTTTGTTCCCCGTGGGGACAATTATGTGAATCTTCTGGGGAAACCCAGCTGTCTTTTGTTAAGGCAGCACTCACTACACACCACCATAGTTACCATTCAGTAACTTCCATATATTCAGAACCTTTGTGTACTGCTACCACAGCTCTCTGTCCTCCACTCCTCACTATGCTACTTGGGCTGAAATCCACTATTTTATGAACCTGTTCCCCCACATGAGTGTACAATAAAATGCAAATGTACAACAAAATGATTTCTTTAAAAACACTACTCTCACTTTTGCTACTGTTTATTTTCAGTTTGTCCATATTAAGTTACCCATTTAAGAACATAGTTGAAATAAAAAAAGCTTTCTTCACCGTATAAAAATAAAAACTTGAAACTGCTACGCTGATTCAGTGAAAACTGCAACACCTGTTTCCCATTCAGTGCCAGTAATAATATAAAAGGCAAAGCACAATTGCTGTCAAATTACATTTAAATGCTGCAGACTCCTTACCTATTATTTATCTACAAGCAGCACCACAGAAGTTTTTGTCAGTACAGAAGAGTTGGAAAAGGGAGAAAAGAATTTGCCTGACCTTTTGGTATATCTAAAATAACTGAATTATAACTTGTGCATTGTCATTTCAAAACATTAATCTCTATCTTGCCAAATATTTAAGCATTTTCTAAGTTCTGATTTAAGTTATCCTACACTGGAGAAAAAAGGTTAAAAATCCCCAGAAATTTCTGAATGATGCAGTTGAGTCTCCTGTCTGGCTAAGTACTTCATCACATCAAGATGTAGCAAAGTTGCTTGAACCACAATGATTTTAAATCCATTTGCCAGTCGTTCTTTAATGACAAATTACTTGTTTCAGTGGTTTCTGACTGTTCAGATTCTCTACTTCATTCATGGAACACAGCTTACAGTGGCAGATCTTAGATAGGAATTCACTACCCCTTGAGTAGCTCCACTACTGGTGTAGGACCTTTTGACTAGAGGCTGCTACAGCTCAAGAAGTGTGTTCTAGTGACAGGAGGAAGGTGAAACACATTTGAATGCCTGAACTTTGCAGGCTAGAAGGGATCAAAGACTAGGTCATAAAACACACAAAACATAAATTTTCATTTTCTACAGCCTCTTTAAAGAGAAAATAAAGAATTTTGAGCTGTGTCAGTTGCAGTTTCTCTTCCACTCAACAGAGGAAAAACAAGGGTTAAAAAGCAATGGCAACAAGAAAGAAAAAAAAATCTTGGATCAGATGAAAACATTTTGACAGAAGTTTTCTATTGTAAAATTGAGCTCTCTCAAATCAAGTATTGCAGAGTAAATTGTCAACTTGTCCAAAATACCTCCAACAGAAAGGTCAAGTCTTTCTCAAGATTTGAAAGGCTTCAGATGAATATCAAGACTGACCTTACTTTTACTCCACTAAGGCATCCTACAATCCCTTTCCTTCTCCACATCATCAAAGCCCCAGTGCCTCAGGCAAGTCCCTCCCACCCAACTTCAATGTTTGTAGCAGTACCTGACAAGTCTTGCTTCAAATTTCTCCAGAATTTCTAAAATAACCTTCCTTCCTGTCATTCAAGCACACTTCCTACTGTAGGTTCAAACTCTCATTCACCTTCATTCCCACTTACATTCCTCCTGCTCAAATTCAGAGGATTAACTTTCTCTGTATTTCTCAAATATTTCAGCTAGCTTTGTCAGCGTCTTATGTATATCCCAAAATTTTTATGCCACAAGTACTTCAGGTGTCATAAACCCAGCCTGTACTATTTCAAGACCTCTTTCTTTCATGATGCTTTCCAGCTGAGAGCCCCCCAGTTCAAAATCATCTGGTTTACGTAGCAGATTGGTCTCCTCCAAACAGATGAATGTTACTTTTGCGGTCAATGCATCAAAACAAGCTAAAGTTAAGCTCTCCTCAAATGATAAGGTTTGTTCTGTATTAGGGGGTTTTTTTGAGTTTCATTTATTAGTGGCTTACTTTCTCATAAAATTTGTAACGACAATCTTGAAGTCTTAGATTTTAGGAAATTAAATTTAAGATATACAAATTTGACTGAGGTAATCAGTTGAAGCCAGTTTTCTCAAGCCAAGAGATCTCAAATGAGACAAGATTACCCCCCTGCATTAGCTCAACATACTTTGGTCCCCCACATTCAACTGCAGAAGCTTTCACAAATCGAACAGGTTGCAAGCCAACAGGTTCAATGCTCAGAGTGTTGTTTTCAACAGCTTCCAGAACAGCTGAGGCCAACTGCAAGAGAAATTTAGAAAGCAGTTAAAAACAGCTCTGCTTCATCCATTGCCTCAAAGCAGTGACATATTTCTTCTTCTGGAAAGTTAAGAACACAGGAGAAAAAAAAAATCAACCCAACCAAACAAAACTTCTATTATAAATAAGATTTCACTTTTATCATGAGCAAGAGGTCCCATTTCCAAGCTCCCGTTTAAATTCTGCCCTACAAATAACTCTGCCTTCCCTGAGGCAACCTAACTTCCTTTCCAGCCAGGAATGTAGCAAAGCATGTTTAAAATACTAACTATTTTCAGCATTTCCTCATACACCCAAACAGCACAAGTATTTGTACATGCTGTGCTCTTGTCAGAGACAATATGGCACAAACTTCATCTTAAAAAATTGGTCTAATTTTACTGTGTTCTATACAAAAATAAAAATACAAAATTATGCTGCATGCATCTTTATCTTGAATAAAACAAGTAAATGTCATGCCACTGTATTTCAGCTAAAGACACCTCTAGCAAGGTGCTCAAACAAGTAAGACTGAACAATATATAGAAAAGCCAGCTGCAACTTTCAAACACTAGTCTACTTAAAGTGCAACTTTGCTCAGGTTTTTTATGTTCACTCCTTATAAACAATCATGAGACACTGGAAAGGCAGCCATTTTGCTTGATTGGACTGAACACTTGCCCAAGACCACTGTTTCAAGTAAAGGCCGTTACCTGATTTTAAAAAACGTGCAACTTACATTACTAATGAAATAATTTTGTGCCAAGGTTCCTTCCTACTAAGTAATACAGATATTTTTCTATTGTATTTTAATTATTTTAAGACCAGAATGTTACTATTAAAGTAGTTCATATGAAGTACTCTCTCTGCCATCTCCCAAAAGCAGAATACACAACTATACATACACACAAGAGGCTACTGAGAGTTAATGTAGTAGTTCAACCATTCACATAACTGCACTTTCAATTATTGAAAAACACAATACATGTGTAATTTATTGTTTGGTTTAACTGAACATTAGGCTACCAACAGCCAAGTAAAACAGAAGTTGGTCACTACACACAGCATCTGAAAACAATAAATGATGTAACTGACAAGTGCTAGAAGCCTCATTCTTCCCTCAAAAGGCAATACAAATCTACAGGAATTCTATTACCAATGAAGAACAAAATCCAAAATTAAGTTGCTGCAAAAGTCAACAGGATGGCCTACTTATATATACACTGCAGAAGCAATGTAATTCCCATAGTAACCAACTGAACTTTTTAGTGGGAGAGGTTCATATGATGCTGTACACCAACCATAACAAACTCGTATACAATTAACTAAAAGACTGTATGTGCTTATGGCCAGCAAGTAACAGCAGATGAAAAGCACGGGAAAAGAACACCTCCTGAAAACAACAGATAAACATTATGAAAAACATGTAGAATTTTCTATGTGAGGTGTTTAATTTTATTGGGAAAGAATATTGATACTTGGGACTTTAAAATTTCTTGTTCTTATTTTGATAAAGATCTGAGAACATCAGATCTTTTCCCTACTGACCGATACTACAAGTACAGAGTACAGCCTGTAAATGGTGCTTAAGAGCAAAAACTAAGTAAAGCAGTTCGATCTGGAATCAGTTCCATGTTATTCCCAGGACAGGTAAAACTCCAGTCTTTCTTCTGTATGGGAGAATGTGTGAGAATAACACAAGGAAAAAGTCTCATAATTTGATTCCTCTAAAAACATATTTACCAACTGCCCCTGTTGAATCTTAAATCCCAAAGTCTAATTTTTGTAATTCAAACCTCTCTCCGAGAAAACACCCAGACTGTGTTTGCAGTCTGCTTTGATTAATACGAGAGAAAATGAGTCCACAAAAATAAATATATTGGACTCTATTGCCTGCTATATAAAGAGACAGAACACTACTTTTACACTGTATTTGAAGTATCAGGAAGAAAACTTCCATTCACTCCTACAGAGACTGGATTCTAACAGGCAGGAGTAACATTTGAAGAAGTAGACATAGAAAGGCCATATCTGAAAGAGCATAAATGGAATGGAATAGAATAGTGAAGAAAAAAAAAGGTTATTTCAATACTCCAGACTAAACTTTAGGATTTCACTGTAAATTGTCACACACTAACGAAACAAAAATGGTTAAACTGCATATTGCAAACAATATAATAGTATTTTGGCTCCATGTAACATATTTAAGGGGAAGAGATCAGTGAGCACATTTAGACCATTTCCATTACCTCACTTTTGGAGAAAGTTAAGCATGGAAAAATATCTTCCCGATAAATTTTGTCCAAGAAAGGACATGTTCTGTCCATAGTAGGCTCATCCTTCCAAGATCTGAAGTCATTATACAGAGACAGGTCAGCCTAGAAAACACAAAGATTCACATATTTCAGTTATGTAATTATCACACTAGTGTCTATCATTTGCAAATATCCACAGGTAAATAATAAGCACTAAAATGATTTCTATTGTACTGTAAAAATTGAAAGAATGCAATGTGCAAATTGGAAGAATGCTGTCACGGTTCAGCTATGAATACCTTCTTAAATCCACTTTCCTAAGCTTGTAAATTTAAGCCAATCAAAACATAAAATTTTCAATACACAGAGATAATGCATCTACTGGTTACCACTACATCAGAGACAAGCTAATTACCTTTCCCCCATTTCCTAAGCTTACACATAGCTTTGAAAAACTTAGGAAGAGCCAGAAAACAGTTTCCATCTTCATACATCTTCATTACAGTCTTTTAGTTCACTTCCATTTATGTAAGTTAAGAAAAGCAGAGAAATTCAAAGAAAACCACTGCGATCCTAGATATTTCACATGTTCATGCTGCCTCTGACTCCAACATGGTGGTATCCAAACACTAAAAGAAAACAGACTAACACACTGAATATACTAAGAAAAGAAAACAGCAAGTCAATGTACAACTCAGTTAGAAGTACACTGTTATTCTTCATTTTTCATCTTTATGCCAAAATTCTCTCCTACACCTCCCTACAACAGAAAGGCAAGGATGTTTGCTGGGAATGATTTATGAGCCTGCTCCCCCACAGCTCCTCTAGTCAAAGAGGAAATGCTAAAATTACCTACTAAATCACGTCCAGATGAACTCTGTTCTATGTTAGGAAAAAGGTAATTGTACCTGCTTTGAAAATACCTTGTTTTGTCATCTCCAGGCTGAGGTCAGCTAGCAGTAGGATGGCACCTACCCAGTGTGGTGGTCCACAGATGGGTACAAAGCTGTTATTAAAAATCTATTTGCATTATGGGGCAGTCTGTCCCACCGGCTTCCTATCCACTAACAGCTAGAGCACACTGAGGTGCTCCCAGAGCACATCATCTGCTCTAGGGTTACTTGAGAAAGACCTTTCATGGGCTCCACCACCGCTGCAGGACACAATCCAAGCAGAGTGTGGGTGAGTGCTTCTGACACATGCTCCTAATCCAGCATATAAAACTAACTCCAGTCCCAAAGGGACACGCAGCACCATCCTGCTCGCCAGGTGCAACACCATCCTCAGATCAGTTTTGACATTCTGCTTCAGCACCTTTTGCCCTGTTTAAATCCCTTTCTTGAACTACAGCAGACCCATACCCCTAAGCTATAGAAAGGATGTATACTGCAGGAGAAAGATAAGCCAGGATGTGAATTTAAAATATTGTACAATTTAAAAAAAAATACATAAAAGGTAATGAAATGGGGAAATAGCATATACTAAAAATTGATTTTTAATCCTATTTAAAAGATCAGTATGCTGCTTTGAACCAACCTCAGTCTCTTTTTCACTCCCCATGCATCACCCCGTTTGAGTTCTCAGCTCTTTGCCATTCTTTTACATATATGCTTTGAGGAGCTCTTTCATCACTTTCAGGGGTTTTTGGTTAAACTTTATCCTTTTTCTTTTTGTTTTTTTCCTTGAAAAGTAACCTACAAAAATTAGACTGGAAAATTTGTTTTCATTAGAGCGACTTGCAGTATGCTCAGGTACAATCAGGAACAACTATCTTAATTAAGCTAATCCCTAAGTGTTCTAGTTGCTAAGCCACCAGCTTCACTGTACAAGTAGAATTCAATAGGTGTAACTTCCTCCCTAAAGGAACATTTCCCATTACTTAAAACCATCTTCAGTCTGGCCTTTTGTACTCTAGAAGTCTAAAAATTAAGATGCATTTGTTATTAACTTGGTTATTTTCTAGATGTACTCAATTTTACCCAAATCACAGTTTATAAAGAAGCTGCTTTGAAAAAAATTGTTCAGTGACCATAGCTTGATGATCTTCATTTTCAATCTACAATGTGTGATGCAAGTGTATCTCCTCCCAGCTTTTACATGTGCTTTCACTAGATCCAGTTTTGATTACCTGGAATTAAATATACAGTCAAATATAGTAATAATTCCAGTTAAACTTTTTATGCTTTCATTACAGTAAATATGACATCAGCAAAATACCTCAGCTCTTTGAAAAACACTGATGCATTTATCAACATTTCTGGTGAGGGGATAATACCTGTCTGCTTAAGATCTGGGCAGCTAATCAGCTTATCTGAATCTTTTTAATATCTAAATTCATTAGACATGTCTATTTATCCTAGAGGTTACTACCACATGCTAGGAAATATTTCTCTGGGATGTTGGTAGATTTCTAGCTCCACTGCAATTTGGGGTGGACAGCCAGACACTTGTGACTCTGTCTACACTCCACAAAGAAATCTGAGAGCTGGCCTGTATTTACATGCAGCTCCATCCCACAACACAAAGCTCTAGATGGTAGACTCTGCAACAGGATCTAAAGGGCCACTACAAGCCCTGAGCAAGGGTACTCTTGACTCCCTTTAGAAGTCAAGTCACTCAAAATCAGAAGAGTAAGATCCAAAGAGTAACAACTCAGTGGCCCAAACAAGAAGGGGACTGAACTAGGGTTTCAGACACAAGCTCCCAGAAATGCAAAAAAAATTTACCTTAGAGCAGCTATAAATAAAACCAGTAAACAAGATGACAAAACACTGGACAACAGGAACAGCTGAGAAGGCACGTATCCCCTGCTTAAAACAATGTCCTATCTACCATGCCAAAGGCACTCTTGCTTTTTTCACCCCATTGTGTATTCTATTAAATACTCCTGCTCAGAAGACAAGTAAAAATACTCAAGTATTTCAAGAAACCCATGTGTTTCTTAGTGATTCCCTGGGCCATCACCGGAAGAAAAAGTCACCAGTTTGAGCAGCCTTGAAGCGTGTCCTTATGCAGCCAACAAAAAGGTGAATTAACTAAAGAAAAGTGTCAGGCAGAGTGGTTCTTCTGCAGCATGTCCTCCATGATCACCACCTTCTCTCCATGAGAAACTGAGGCAAAACAGATTTCTCTGGTCTCTCACTCTTGCCGAGCACTTAAAAATTTCACTGAGTCATGACCTCGGTGTGATGCTTACAAAGTAATTGGATTCCATTTCAGTTCTCCCCTTTTCTGAAGGGCAACAAGGATTCAGTTTTAGTAAGGAAAAACCCTGGATATTACTGAAAGTGGGCAAGCAGGTTGTAAATCATCTGATTTTTTTGGAGTATGAAACACAAACTGCGAGATGACTTAATTTTCTAGATATATAGTAAAATGTTGTCTAGTACAAATGCAGTTAATGACGACTGGCAAAATAAAGTGTAAAGATCCAGTCAGCACATTACCCCTCTGACAACAGCCAGCAGCCACAGAGCTGGCTGAAGACACATCTGAGGGGAAGGGTAGTGATGCATATTCTTTTACAGCCACAAAACTTCTAGCAGTAGGTAGCTAAAGAAGCTTGCTAAACCAAATGTCATATCTATCTTCTATATAGCTTGAGAGGCTTTTCTTTTGTCACTTTGCATGATTTTATTTTAAACATATTTTTAATCTTGATTCCTCGTGACAATGTTTCATTACGTACTGACTAAAAACTATTTTCCTTTTTAGCTTCCAGAGTTTTCATTAATTCATCAACAATTGTTCATCATTTATCTTCCCCATGTCACCTGAGATTGCAGAGATTTTTCTTCTACCTCAAGTATCTCTACACAGAAATCTTTCCATTAGGTTCGGCCATCTATGTCACACTTCCTGGTATTTCCTTTCTGAGATGAATCCATCATAGCTGCATTTACAAAAACACTCTTACTACATGTTTATACAGCAGTATAATACTTTTGTTATTTATTCCTTTCCTAAGAACTCCTAAGTCTCTGTAGGTCTTTGACGATCACGGAGATGGGGTTTTCAGACGATGATCAACAAGGACACTAGGTTTTTTCCCAGCACAATGCAGCTCCTTCCAAGTTCTCAACTGCAAGCTCGCTAGTTGCATTTTTTTTCCTGAATTCCTCTTTCTCATTTATTGATTTTTGGATTTCATCTGCTGTTCTATTAACCACCCAGTAAAATAAGCTCCTTCTCAACACTTCGGTCAATCTTTGCTACTACCGTTCCAAGGACTCAAGTACCAACCCCTCACCTCATTATTTCCCCATTTTCAGTGACAGGAGTAGATTTAAAAAACAAGCAAACAAACCAATCAAAAAATCAATGAAACAAAAAAACCTCAACCCACACAACATCCCCCACCCCCCACAGGCCCCAGGATTCCAGTGACTCATCACCTGTTCTCTAATAAATTACTGATTTCATCTTTTCCCTGGCCTCTTTCACCCACTACTCATCTATAAAATGCCTCTTCCTCTTTTCTATGACCACTTATACAATGCTCGTGAAGCAAGTATAAACTTTATGAAGTTTATGAACTTTTAGTGATGGACTTCATAAAAAAGCCACCAGGGCTTATCACTCAGTTGTATTGTTTGGAGTTTTTTAATCACCACACACAATTCCAATATTTGAAATCTTATCTCATCTTGCCTAAATGACTTAAAGGTAAATAAAACTCGGAAAAATCACCATGTATTGGTATGTAAGGAAAGTTCTTTCATTAATGAAAAATAACTCTAAGATAGTAAGCATTAAATGAAGATTTAAGATATGCTCTATTTATTGTGAGTCAAACAAAACAGTAAAGCCAGTTTATCAGCAAAAAGAGAACAATCCTTGTACATTACCTCTTTACAGTCTTTTACAATTGGCTGCATCATGGTAAGGTCCTGATGACTGCCACCCATAGCACTGCTTGTACTCTTGTTTCTTGCATGGCCTTTTTTAAAAGGAGTTCTTCCACCAGACTGGAACTCCTTGGTTGGAGATGTTGGTGAAGTAGACAGTACTAGTGTTTTCAATGCTGCTACTTCAGCCTGGAGGACATCAATCTTCATGGGGCAGGGGGGAATAAAGTCATTAACAAATGAAAAATATATCAGTTTATAAATATGTTAAATCAATTTAAAAAATGTCCAGCTATCTTGGTGCAAATCAAAACTTCATCTTCCAACAGTACTAACACACAGATGCCCAGGCAATTGCATACTGTAGTAGCACTGGTTTCCTGTGCACCCTGCTGGCTGACATGATGTTGAAACACCGTGTCCATGGGTGTTCGCTAAGAATATGTCAAGCAACACTGAACAACTGAGTATATATTCTAAAAACGTATACAGGTAATGCTCTATCTACATATTTATGATTCACACTTCACTTTTAAAACCATGTGAATATACAAAGCAAACAAGTTTGGAAAAAACTCACCTTTCCTTGTGCTTCTTTTAACTGTTTTTCTGCTGCAGCTTGTTTGACATTTGCCTCTTTAACCATTTTGTGTGCTTCCTATAAAAGATGTTTAGCTAGCGTAAATGCTTCACACAAATTTATGAAAAATCCAGCAACTAATGACATACTTTTGCTTCATGAAGACTACTTGTGACTATTAAGATGTGCAATAGTCTGAAATGAAATAGCTATATTAAAAAAAAAATCCCTACAAATCTATGATTTTGATTCATCATTGGCCAACTAAAGTTCTCCTTGGTCCTGAACCCAGAGATTCAGAAATTCAGCAATCCACCCACCCCACTCCAGCAGGAACAATACCTGTCATGAACACCAGGCTCCAGTCACACTTCAGTGGCTGACAAGTTCCTTGACCCCCATGAGAAAGACTCAACCAGTAGCAACAAAAGCAACATAGGCATATTCAAAAGAACTTCTCCCTTCTTGTAGCCAGAATAACCAGTTTTAGACAACTGTAAATTTCGGCATGAAGGAATCAGTCAAACAACTATGAAGTCTAAATTCTTGCCATCAATAAAACAGACAAAACAACAGCATAAAGACACTTCATCATTTAATAAACATTTTTTAAGTAGAATGGAAAAAGCACTAATAAAAGAATCCAAGTAAAGAAACAAGGCTAAGCCAATAAAGAAGAAAGCATAAAAGGACTGAGGGTTTTCCCAACATCCTTTTACCTCATAACTCTAAGCCTTTTGTTTGTATAATGTATTTGTTTAGGCTCTGATCCAGCAATTTGTGCCTACAATCAAATTACTGTTCTCATGTGGTACTTACTGAAGGCAATAAAAATCGAAATATCAGAGCCACCAACCAAATTACTTAGGATAGGATCCTTTTCATATCTGTAAAGCGCCTAGCACATCTGGACACTATATAAATAAAACAAAAAAGTTCATACATTGTCATACCAAAAGATCTGGCTCCCACTAGCATACAATACAGCTGTATAATATGGGTTTGTAAAATTCTCATAAGTAACAAGACACATGCAGGAATGGGAACATACACATTTATACAATGTGTACAAATACATTTAACATTGACCATGCAGTTTCTGTGTAGTGATGCATCTTTGAAAGCAAAGCATGTTACTGTGCTATTACAGTGTAATAATGTAATATATGCACCCAGCTGTGCAAAACAAGTCTCAATCCTCCACTGGGATGCAGCAATATAAGCCCTAGCATATCCATTTATATGGCTGCTGAAATTAGTGGGATTCAAAATCAAACATGAATTCAAGGGCTGCAAATCCCAGTGCAAAAAATCAATAAACCTCACCACCGTGTCTTGTTGGAGCCTCTAAGTGAAATCCAATCACAAAAGAAAACTTAGAGTAACATGCCTCAAACAGTCTGGACAATTCAAACTCAAACCATTATTACTACTAAACTGTATTTCAAACATATTTTTAACAAACTGACACACTGTTCTGAGCAATGCAATGTCATAGATAAAAAATTCACAGATAATTTTCCTTTTATTCCTCCAGAGCTAAAATACTTGCCTGACATTTTCCTCCCCCCAGCATACACAAGTGTTTATACTATAAAATACCCTTCCAATCTTCTGTTTATTTTTTACACAAAGGAACTGCTTAAGTAACCGTGGACTACCAGGATGCAGTTTGTAATTTGATTTTTGAACATCAATATTTTCAAATGTTTAGCAGCACTTTTATACAAGCTCATAGGCTTAAACACTGCTTCTAAAACATATCTAACGTTGTATCTTTACACATACGCCGAAAGCCTATACTTACAATTTAGCAAATGTATAAATCATCCATGGATTATGAAATTTATTCTGACAGTTAAAGATACCACAATTTATGCCCAAAGCATTCCTCTATATATTCCTAAGATAAAATGAGAACCAATCCTCCTTCAAGTTACGGATTTAGTGTTTTATTTCTGTCTAATACAATCTCACAATCTTTGCTGGTATTACTGCCTTTTCCTCAAATGCAAAGGTCCCACTGAAAGTTCAGGCCTCTCACTTGGTTACCAGGTTTCACCCTGGTGCATCACCCACCACCAATGTTTCTTTTGAAGTCTGTGGGTGTTACAGGCTGCCAGAGCCAAAATTCAGAAGCTGAAAGCATCCATTCATCTGGAACTACGTTATTTTTTTTATTTAGTCACCATGGCAACCCCAAATTTAGCTCTTATCTAGATAGCCTTGTTGTCAGACAGAGAAGCTGTCTCAAAATAGTTATGCCAAAAAATAAGCTGATATATTTCCCTTATTTTCTTCATTTTGTGCCTAGGCAGATTGACAAGCTCACTAAGGTGTCTCGCTCTCAGTGAAAAGTCTGCTGCTTTCTCTTAAGCTTTTACTTCAACACACGCAAGTCTTCAGGACACAAATGCCTTTATGTGCTTATTGCAGAAAAATGCAGCATACAATATACTGGTTCTACACAAAACATCTGGCTCAGCTTCCTTTAAGTATATCACATCGAAGACTCCAACAAACCTCAAACAGACTAGCTGTAAGTTCTTCCAATTCCTGTCCAAGTTGATCTCGCACTTTAGAAAGCCTTTCACATTCTTCATCTTTTAACTTCAGCTCCTATGGAAAATTGAAAGTTATTTATTCTGACTTACAGTAGTAATTTGGCCTTTTAAAGCTAAATACCACAAGAGAGGGAGGACAAAAAATAAAAGCAAATAATCAGAGGAGCATAAAACCTTTGCTACACAAACCCTTTCAAAATAGTCATCTTAACACTAAAAACAATTAAATTAATGCTATGCGTATATAGCTGTTTCTTCCTGCTATACAGAATTATACCAGGACAATCTAATGTACACCTAAGCTAAACACCAACATTTCCAAAATACTCTGAAGTAAAAAAACCTTTATTTTTCCTGGAAGTATAAAAGGCTGTATTCACTTAAAATATAGATCAAATTAATTACTGGGGCAGACAGAACACCAGTTCATCTACCCATTTCTTAAAATATGCTTAAAGTAATAATTTAAAAAAAAAAATCAAAAAAGCACTGGCTCAGGACAATCTGCAATTCTAAACAAATCTTAAAACAGTATTTATATAAAATATGTCCTCCAAATATCTCCTTACAATGTTCCTAAAAATCATACTTTAATTATATCCTTGCCCTTGTTTATGCAGATTTATAAACAAAATTAAAGCAACTTAATGAAATTCAAAAATTTGGTGTCCACCTCACTAAAATTTGAGTGAAGGTCTGACCAATAACCATTTTTACAGTAAGATTTTAACTTGGATTTGGCAGTATAAGGGTTACATATGTCCAATTTCATCCATATTGAGGATAAAGTGGGTACTTTGCAAAGAAGTAGAAAAAGACTGACAAGAAATTTGAAAGAAAGTTCTTCTCCCCTTCCAAATCCATTAAGCCCTGGAATCTCTTGCAGAAAGAGAAAGATGTAGAGAAAAAGTAAAAGAAAGAAAAGTAGCCAGTTCTGACCTTTCAAACTTTTTTTGGCCCTAGCTCCCTTCTCATCCCCATCCATCTCTTTTTCCTCTTCCCCCTGCCAAGAAAGGTATTACACTGCCATCATTCCTGAAATGCAAGACCAAAAACTGTCACTAGCACGTTAAAGATACCTTTGATAAAGGTTCAAATACCATCTAGCAATGATTTGCTCTGAAAACCTCCACAAGCCAGCAAAAAATAGCTGCCTTCAGAAAACTGTGGGAGGCAGCCACAAGAAGGCCCAAATGGCAGCTTCTGTTGTGTTTTTGGAAGGTGGTTAGTATGTCTTCCAAAGTCTTCATGATTGAAGTAATGTTGCATACAACTATGCGGGAAATTGCATCTTGCCTTGTAGCATGCTGGTAATTAGGTCTTGCTGTCAATTTCGGCAGTGAAATTGGCACTAGATTTTTCTGTAAGGTGAAGGGTCCTGTTTGACTTCAGCTCCTAGACTGGACAAGAGTTTAGGGACTCTTCTAGAATCATTTAGTACCAAAGGCATTATTCTAATCTTCTTTTATTTGTTTTCAACTTTGAACATTTTGATTGATTTTTAGTCTAGGTTATTTGTCATTTGGATTTTTTTGCTTTCAATAGGCAACTATTTTGTGAGGTACAACTTAAATGATGGGGATTTTTCCAAATATGGTATTTCTCAAATTCTATTCAAATCTCACTTGCTAGCTACTGTTCTGCATCCAGCACATACATCTCTTTCTCAAAACAAAACCCCAAAAAGGCACCAGGAAGATAGCTACAGATGGAGGCATGAGAAGGAGAAAGGAATACAAAAAACTAAACACAAAATAAAAAGGAAAAAAAAAAAGGTTAAAAAAAGAAAGGGGGAAAATTTAATTATTTTGTGTTGGTTTAAAGTATTTCCCATATAAAGTATGGTTCTTAACCAGGAAATGGAAGATTCTGATGCAAAATGCTTAGAACTCAAAAAAGAGTTGAAATTTTTCCTATAAATGCAGAGGAAACATCAACATTTCCTTTGGTTTACTTCCCTGATTTATAAGAACAATGCCATGTATGCATCAATACATCTTTAAAGCAGGTTATATCAATATCCAGGTCAAGAGCTGTCAAACTAACAATGCATGGAAAACTACCCCAGGTTCACCTACCACTACCGTTACACTACTTACATAAAACAGTTACATCTTGCCTGGGAAACTGGAAAGATTAGGAGAGATTAGATTTAAATTTATGATGAGTGAAGTTTCTTAACTAAAACAAAAAGACAACACCAGGCAGTCTACTACGCATGGCTGCTTAGCTGAATTTGTCAAACGCTAGGCAAGTTTCCATGACATGATTCAGGAGAAGCATAATATAAGACATTATTTTTGTCAAGCAAATTTAAGCTCAGGTTTTTTAGGCAGGACAGAAATGAAGAGTGTCCAAAGCAAAAAGCTTAGCAGTTATTAGAAACATTACTACTGCCTGTGGCTTAGAGGTATTACTGGAGACTTCCCAGCCATATCCAATAAAGAAGCAGGAAAGACAACTGTGTGTGCGAACTGTTCATGCTGCAGTCCTTTACACATTACTGTTCTGAAAAAGTAACTACATTAAGATGAGGAACTAATATAGAGTACACTACAAACACAGTTACAGAAGGCAGGAAAAAAAAGTAACTTGCATGAAAAAGAAAAGCCTTATAGGTAAAAAAAGTCTGTATCAAAGGGTCATATTGTTGTTTATTTCTCTTTGATCTTCTCAGACTACAGGGTGGGTGTTTAAAAAGAATCATGAGATAAGAATTGTAAATTACTGCTTCAAAACCACTCACACTTTACATTCTAAGAAGAAAATCATCCTACATCTAGTTCAGCAATTTAACCAAGTCAGAACTAGACACATAATACCAAGGAAAGAACATTTTCTACAGGTATCACCTGAATTCTGAACTGTGGGATACTGCTGAATTCTGAAGTTGTCAAAGATGTATTTCTATTAAATGCACTCCTATTTGACTGGTCTTCACTCAGCACACAAGTTCAACAAGGTACATAAAAATCAGTCCTTTGCAACCAGATTCATAAGGGAGTGATCTGACGTGACAGACTATCCAGGATCTCCTTTCAAAGAGCAGCATTTCACAAACCATTGAATTATCTTATAGTGTGGGTGAAGATGTTTCTATTTTGGTTCCATGTAGTCTTCTTTCTACAGGCCTGAGAAAATTTCTCTGCCTACAATGCACTGCAACAGTGTAAGAGGTGTGGAAACTTTCATCAAAGACAGCCAGGAACTGCTAAGCACCATCAAAGAACCAATGCATCTTTAACCATCACAAGCCTGTGGCCTTACAATTCAATTGCAATTTGATTTTAGAAGATTGACAGCATACGTTTCAGTACAGTTCTAATGCACCCTCATTTTTATTGCTAACTCTTAAGAAAATAACAGAAATTTTAAAACGCTGAACAGTACTGTAGAGTACCACTGGAATTCCTGGGTAGTTATTGTGAACCTGTTTATTGATTAATCCATTCAGAGTTTTAAAATATCACGTTTTACTGCAGATTTGAAAACATGAGATCAAATTGTAACACTCAGCTTGTTTCTGAGATGAAATATGTATACAGGAATTGAAGCCTTTGAAAGGAAATTATAAACCTGAGAATAAGGCTCTCAAACTATGTTGAAATTGACAGTACATTCTATACTATCACCTCTTTCACAGCAAATACTTTATTGGGGGAAAAAAAAAATCAGTTTTACTCTACTAGGAAAATATAATTCATTCACATTTTACTACAAAAAGTCAAACACGGTTTTACTTATTACTAACAACCATGCAGATCTTACTCTAAAAGACCATGGGAATCATGAAAACCAAACGTTGTTACCATCATCTCTGGCAGACTGCTCTTTCTTCATCAAAGAGGGCTGAAACATCAGTTTGTTTGACAAAGAAGCAGCTTCAGGTTGAATCACACAGAAATTCCAGAAAAACAGGACTATAAAATGCTAAAGCTCAGAAACCACAGGTAAGCTATCCAAAACACAGGCAGTATGCTGGTTAACACAGATGAAAACCAAAAGGTATTCCCTTGCAAGGACTCCACTAAATTTGTGTATCAAGAAATACTGCGTATCACCACTATTCTCTGGGAGACTATCTACATGTGGTTGACCTATAGTCAATAACCACAGTGACAGAGCTCAATCCAAACATGGCAGAGAAAATACAAATGCACAGAAAGGTGAGGACTTAAGGTCCCAGGCATTACAATCACTAAGCCTTTTAACACCTTCTCAATTTCTCTGATGCTGCTTTAGAAGATTAGTGAAACAAGAAGGGTTTAGATGATCTAAAGCAAACACTGCTCATCTCCACCTTTAGAATATAGCCAGAAATTACAACTTCAGTGAAATAATAAGCAAAAATTATCTGAATGGTCTCAAAGATTGAAAAAAAATCTGTCCTTTTAATTAAGGGAACATTTTAAGGCAAAAATATGTAAAATCGTATATGCCCCATTAGTACAGAGTTCAGCACTGCTTTTAACCTCTGACCTAACCTTCCTTCCAATCTTATGACATGATTTGATGCTGCAACTGATCTAGACTGAAGTAGAAAGTGTATTTTTCTCTCATCAAGACACAAACTTTCAGAAGACTTTTTTAACAATCTTGCCAGCGATGCCATTCACTTTAAGAAGTCAATAGTCTTGAGAAATCCAAGGCACACACAAAGCAGGAAAAAAAAAACAATACTTATTCTATTGCTGAATTATTTATTCAGGAACCATATTGAAATGTCTAACAATTACATGGCATACATACATTATCTAATACAAAAAAACCTGACAGCACTTTAAGAAAAAAGTTGCACTCCAAGTAAAGTGAAAAAATATCAGTGGATCCATAAACTTTAAAATATCCTTCTCTTTTCTACTTCCCTTTCTGATCACAACTGCAACAATTTCAAATCAATCTTTAATGTATAGTACAATAGCACACAGTTTGAGTAGGAAATTTGGAACAAACAAAAAATGCAAAATAGTAAATTTGCATTTACTTTGTTCACCCTCTGTAGCCTGTAAAGTTTCCAGGCTCAATAAGCTCACTAAATTCAAGTGCAAATTGTAATTCTCATTTTTCTCACTAGTAAACAGCACAGAGAATTACAGAGAATTTAAAACAATTACACAAAAGCAACCAGTTATACAAACACTACCTAGTCATGACATCCCTACAGGGTTTGAACTGAGGACTCATCAACAAAAGTGAATATGCTTGGAAACAGAAGTTTGAAGATTGCATGACATATGAATTGCACAGAGAGGACACAGCACTATGTGAACAGTCATGAGTTTTGGAAGAAAGATACCAGAAATGAGTTAGGGATATGAAAAAATAGTCCTCATGCAGGAAGAGGAAAAAAGTAGGTATAATGAAATGAATAGGGTTTCTTGTTGTACAGTCTATACAGACCTCTGCCATGACTAAGAAATTCTGAAACAGTGCAAGTTTAGAAAGACAAGCAAAGCAAGTTACCTCCCCAGTATAACACTGGTAACAATCACATGAAGACCGGAGAATTAGCAAGAACTCTGATATCAGCAGTCTCAAGTTAGTGCTGAATTGCTTTTGTTAACACCACACAAAGAGTTTGAAAACATAAAACATGAAGTTAAGTATGTCCTAGCAGCCTTCGTGCCACTTCCTTAAGAACAGCCTTAACAAATTTCAGAGTGAAATAGGAAGCATTTCAATCTTTAAGAGACAAAGTGGTATACATTGGAGTAAGATTTTTTGATCATTCCAAGCTATCAGTAGCAGATCCAAGTTGTGGTTTACAAGTTCATGAGCTGTAATTTGGTATACTGCAAAGAAGTTTCCTGAAGTTTAGATGCTAACTTGTTCTTACTTTCTAGGGTTCCGAGTTTAACTGCTAGGATTATACATTCACATGCCAGGCCCTCAAGTTTAGCTCAAGTTATTGTTTTCTTTCAGTGGTCAAAAGCTAAGCAAACACATACATTAGCAAAGGAAGCCACTACTCAGCAATAAAACAATCAAAAGAAAGAAAAAACAATGTCTGAATCCATAGTTAAGGTTCACTGTGACAGTAATGATGACTGCATCCAACAAGATAATGTAACAAACAGACGGCAGCAAGTTCAAACACAAGATGAGCTTAAACCTAAACAAGAATGGAATCACCTAGAGGACAAAAAAGGGCACAAACAGCACAAAATCTACTCAAAAACTTAAACACAGAGAAATGTTAAAATGAGAAATAATGGCTTTGCATTTATATAGCACCATCCATCCAAACAAGACAAAGCGCTTTACAAATATTAATGAATTGAGACACAGTGTCTTCAAAGGTATCCATATTCAATTTGAAGTGTGGTGTAACAGTACTCTAAAGAACACCAGAGACATTTTTACTGCTTCTTTCCTATGCAGGTATTCCCCTATGAAACACTCCTGTTTCTAAAGCATTTATAAATTTCATGACACATGCTACACTTTTAAACTCTAGAGGAAAGACTTGAAAGGTATATAATCAGTGTCTATAAATATTTATTCAGTAACAACCAACTGACAGAAAATTACTCCTATTCTCACATATCAGAATGAAGCCTACATTTCAAAAAGAGAGTGTGTTTAACCAGATATTGCAGCAAAAAACGCCATGGTTAAGCAGCAGCAGCAGCACTAGAAAAAAAAACATTATCAAAGAATAATTCTAAGACATCAGCACTGCACTTAGAAAATTTTACATTAAATAATTACATCATAATAAATCTATAAGAAATGAGCAGACTTCAAGTGCACCTTCTGGCCTATCTAGCATTCAACAATATTAGAAACACTTTGAAGAGAGAAAAAGAGGGAGGAAACAAGACAACGAACCTTACCCTCTGAGCTTTTGCAAGTTCTTCTTTCAATCGTTCATAGCCCTTTTCTCTTACTTCCAGTACAGACGGGCTCCGTAAGTGAGATAAACTGTCTGTACTCAACCCAAAAATATCTTCATTTCCTTCAGCAACATCTGCTGCTGTAGTACCCTGCAAAAGCTCTCTCTCTACGTTATTGCTCTCCTTCCTGGCATTACTGTGATTGAATGACCCACTCTGGGGTCCAGAGGTAGAACAAAGTACTGCGTCGGTAACATTGATGCTGTAAAGAAAGCAATAGAATTTTTATTCATATAATACATTAAGAGTGAGTATTTTAGAAATGGCAGTAGTGACGTTCAATATATAATTATGGATACAATTTAATATTACAACATTGTAAATAATATTAAAATTGTATCTTTAAAGAAGCAAATAGTTTATATGCAACAAAATCAACAATTTAAATAAAAAGACACATGACGTTTACCTGACACCTGATACTTCTCCACAATTCAGTTGTCTGGGAGATGAATAAACAGGTTGTGTGGGGAGGTCAGAAACATTTAATGCATTGGGCTGGATTGGTGTGGACACAACAGAAGGGTGTGGTCGGTAGATTACACTGGGTGAGGTAGTTTGTTCCTGAGTCCCTGGCTCATTCACCCCAAGAAGATCTGGTGTAGTAGGAGAAGTGAGGTTCACTTCATGGAAGCCTTCCAAGGGGTCACTGGCCATAATAAAAGCCTCATTATATGAATCCCTAAATGAAATAATCACATTATCAGAAAGTAGACAGGAAATACTTAAAGGTATCTGACAGCTATTTGAATTTAAAAAACACTCAAATATGCTCAGAGTACTTTGTGACAGAATGGAAACTGTGGACTACTCCTGCAAAAGTACAAACTTCAACCACCAAAAATGCTTTTTCCCACCCATTGTACTGTTGAGTCCAGAAGATCTAACAGATCTGCATCTAAATGGGATGATGAAATCAAGAACATGCTCTATATCATAAAACAATGTAATTTTTAATATAATCGAGAGCTGTTTCATATGAAAACAAATATATTTCACTCATGAAAGAGGGGCAGACCTGGGAATCAGAAAAGAAAAAAAAATTTCTAAATCTAAAACTTCCACTTTTCGTCTCAATGAAGCAAATAATCTAGGACAGAAATCAGTGAACCTTTAAATAAATTACAGTCCATAGTGATTTTGGTTAAATTACTCATCCGATCTTTTAACTGTTAATTGGAATGACAGACTTAGCCAGTAAGATTTTCCAAGAAGTATGATAGTATATATTTAACACATCACATGATTAAGTGAACATGACAATTGTGAACAAGTATACCAAAAATATATTATAAGTAAAAAGTACTATGAATTGGCAATTGAACTGACAATCTTTCAATTTATTTTTTAATTACATATGCTTTTCATAAGAGCAACAGAAAACACGTACAGAACATGATTTTTACTAGTCCTACTTTCCAGCAGTTTATCAAAGGTGACAAAAATCTTTGCATAATTCAAAACTGTATGTTGAAAGTAGTATGAAGAAATTTGTGAAGGAATTACTTAGCACCAATTATTCACTGCAAAAAAACCCCACAAACTTTTTCTACATTACATAAATATAGAAGATAGAAAAGGCTCAAAAAGATACATAACGTGCAAAAAAAATCTAAACAAAATAATACATTGCATTTTACAGAGAAAGTTGCTTGGATCCTACACTGGAAAAGACAAGGTGGGGAGAAGATCGGGAAAGATGATGGTCATAACCATGAAGAGAGGATGCCATCAACTTACGTGTACATCCACTTCACAAAGCACACAGAAAGAAATCTAGAACAGAATCCCAAAACTACACATGAAGTAATGTTTTAGTTAAATTAAGACTTTCTGGTCACTTGAAACTCAAAGAACACAATTCAAAACTGTTCTGCATCTCAAGGATTACAGCGTGTACACACCCGGGCAAAACAAGGAGCTTTGCCACATCAGTAGGTACATGTGGAAGAAATTCAACCATTCAGACAGCAAGAATATGTTAATTGCTAAAAAAGAAAAAAAAGGAAAGGAAAAAATTCACATCAC
Organism: Illadopsis cleaveri; assembly: GCA_013399915.1. Lineage (NCBI taxonomy): Eukaryota > Metazoa > Chordata > Aves > Passeriformes > Timaliidae > Illadopsis > Illadopsis cleaveri. The sequence continues at coordinate 277,384 of VXBB01020593.1, read as the reverse complement.
TCTCAGAAACTGCCCAGACTTAAGGGACAAAAAGGACCTTACACGAATAAAATGTTCAAGTTCCTTTTCTGTAGGAAATTTTATGCAGATTTTTTTTTTTTATTTTGAACTATCAAGAGCAGCTGCACAAATACGATTTACACAAAAAAACACTGTCACACTTTTGGGCTTTGAAGCTTTCCTATAACAGTGATGAAAAGCTTATTTTTGAAAGTAAGTAACTTTGGCAAATACTGCTGTTTGTTTTCCCTGTATTTCTTCTTAACTACTAGAAGCTTCATGCTCTACATGATGATAAATCCTGTTAAGTAGACAAATTAAAATTAAGGAATTGACACAGCTACAGGACATTTCTTCAAAGTTTAATTTCAAGAATGTTTTCAGCTCTACAATGCAATTATTACATAATTCTTTTACATTTAATAAGCTGAAATATTGCCATCTTTACAGTTCACCACCCCAGATGAAAAATATCCATGTCACAGATGACAAAGTCAGGGTCACATCTACACAAACACTTTCCCTTCCTTAGTTCCCACCACTCTCCTCTTCTTTGATTTTATGCAGATCCGTACTGTACTGGCAACAACACCCAGGCAGCACCACTGTACTGGCAACAACACCAACCCGTCACTCACAATTCCCGATTGTTTGGATTCCAATCTCCACAAAACAAAAACCAACAAAAGACACAGGCTCTGAAGATGGATGCAGAAAGGCTGCCTGGATGCCTTGCCTTTTCTATAGCACCTAGGAAAGTGCACCCAAATCCACACAACAGAAGCAGAAATTGAGACCCACCTGAGACCAAAACAGGAACACGCTTCTGCCACATAGTCCCTGCTGTTGACTAGTTTCGATTTCAGGTTTGAAAGACACACTGTGAGTCACTCTTAAAACTCATGGTCTGCCTTGACACTCAATAAAGATATCATGGAACTTCACATCACTAGTATCACTAACTGCTTAAAGTTGCACACCCCATTGGGCTGAACTTTGCTATGCAAGGTTTTTTCAAAAAACTGCTTCTAAAAAAAATACTAGTTAGCCTTTTCCAAGTATAAAAAAGGCTCAAGAAAAGCTTATTTGTTGTTTTTTAGTTTATTTTACTATTTCTGTTCAAATCTTAGGGCTCCTTGTTTGGAGCAAATAGCAACAGGTTCAAAGATGCACCATTCCATATATTTATGATAACAGACACAAATTCATCTACATTCTGAAGCCCAGAAGGCCATGCTGGCTCACATAGAGAAAAAACAATTGAAAGCCTACTTACTATCTTTCAAATGTTCAAATGCATTTCTGGCTGTCCCTCTGGACCATCACATCAATTTACCCTAGCAAAATAGCATGTTCAGGGGATGGATGGGAGGAATCTATCCCATATACATGGTCCCACTCCTTTGAGAAATGTTCAGTTTAACTCTTTTCCACAGCTTTTCCACCTAACCTGCCTATATCCTGCAGTATTTTTAACAGGAGAAAAAAAAAAAAAAAAGAAAGAGCCCAAACCAAAAAGATTAGGGTACTTACAGGACTATCACTCTGCTTATACATTAAATATCGACCTCAGCCTAAACAGTAAATAAATTCATGCATGACTTCTCAGTTATCAAAAAACAAGCTCTTTCTGATACAGGAAGGAAAAAAGTTTAAAAAGTTATACAAGTTATTCCTGGAAGAGCTGAAAATAAAGTCCCTCAGCTATAATTTTCCCATAGCCTGTCAAATGGGCACTCATAAGCAAACCATCTGTGTAAAACACTTTCCATTCACAACTTTTTTCTTTCCTAAGATTACTTCTCACTAGGCAGGGAGCAGGCAGAAGCTGGGTACACCACCCAGACAAGACGAAGAAGACCATATTAAGTATCTCAGTTTCAAGACTCACCAACACCATTATTAGACACATTACACATGAATAAACCAAACATACACACAAAAAGCCAGGTGGTTTTAAAACTAAAAGCTCTCTTTTGGGAAAGAACGCTTCAAAGTAATGATAACCAAAAGCAGGAGGATTAAAAATGCACATTAAATTTCATTAAAAATTAGAGCCTTCCTAAAGGCTTGCAGGAAGGATTCCTGTTATTGACTAAGGCAGCGATGAACAGCCTTGCTCTGAAAGAACATGAAGCAAATGGTAAGCGGAGCTTCACTAGGAGCCAAGCTGACTGTCTGCAAAAATCCACACACTGTTGGCACAGCACTCTTTAGTAGTAATTCTGTTACTGTGAACAAAAGCTGATATTCTGACATTTCAGGGCAGCACACACGTTAAATAAAATAATGAATTTTCTTAGTACTTTTTTACCACATTACTATAAGGTGAAAGCTTGGAATCACATTAGTGCCTACCAAACGTGATTATTTTTCTCTTAGGTGATACTGTGCAATTAGGATCACATTAAAAATGTCAAGTACAGTAATAAATCAGGATGAAACAACAAAGTAATTCATTTCCTTATGCTTTCATCTGGAAAGAATGCAAATTCAGAGGGAGCTGACAAAATGTCGCTTTTTATTACCTCTTCACTGCCACACCTGCACTGCTGACTAACCACAACTTCATGAGGAAACTATGCTCAAATCTGGTATTTTCTCTAATAGTAAACTAAGATGTACTACAAAGAAATCAGTTTAACAACAGTTGGTTTAACACTTCCTAAAGCTTCTAACAGAAATCAAGAACCACAAACATCTTTAACAGCAGTCAAAGCAAAATGCTTAACCTAATTTTTCTGTTATAACTCTAAGAGGGGTTTAGCTGCTTGTCTGAATCAAAGCACTCAATAACTGAATACTAAAAAACTCCCTGAAAGGCAGTAATTTATTGTGGTTTGTTTCCTTCTGAAAAAAAAAAGTTTAAAACCACCTACTACAAACTCTGGAGTTTGTCTTTCACAGATTGCTTTTGAATACCAGACACTTTGAAGATAACAACTCTGAACAATCTTCTGACTGCTAGAGTCCAAGCAATGCCAATGCCAACACCAAACATTTCACACATCAGTAATCTCATTTTTAGCTTTAATAGTAAAAGAGTACAATCATAACAGAATGGCTACCTGCTCAAGTAGAAAGGAAAAAAATCCCCTAAGGAAGAAAGTTAACACCTCTAAACATTTTCAGGAAATTCTAGTTAGTATTTATGAAAAGAACGTGCCTATTAGCCACTGTGGTTTAACCTCCACACAGCAAGCCTTTTAATATGTAACTCACTCTCAAAGACTTCATTTATTAGACTCCAACATCTGCTTCAGCTGATTTAGGAGGGGTCTGGAAAGTGGATTTTTCCTCAAAGTGATTGCCATTAGCCCACCACTGGGCCTGCATTCTTCTCAGTCAGTTTAGAGAATTTTTTCTTTTAATATTTGGCATTATAGAGCCTGAAATGTAACATGTTTTAAACTCTAGAGAACTTAGTAGGGAATTAAGAACAGTGGACTAATGAATACCTTTTAAAGAAGCAGTTCAATTAAGTAGTGCTACTTCAAACCTATCAGATGCAAATGGGCGGTTTAAAATTTAAATTGTTGTAAGGCATATACAGGCTTTAATTTCAAGTTCTATCCAGTATAAGATATACATGAGATGTAGGCACAGGAGCAAGTTTGGGAGATTTTCTTCCTAAACTGTTTTATATTTAACCTTAGCCAGAGATTTCAAGCAAGTTTAAACACCATTATCAATGCCAGTTGATTGCACAAACACAATTCAGTATTTAGCATAGCAATTTCTTCAAGGTTTGCAAAAAATAATTCCGAGTCCTAAAATTTTGCAATCGTGATAGAAATTTCTGCTCCAGAAAGCCAAAACAATTTTTTTTGAGCCAGTAAGAAAGCACTGGACTACTCCAGTCTTTACATAGTCTACTTTTATTTTCAAGTGACCTCACACCATGCATTCACCAACAGATGATGAATTAGGCAAGACAGTAAAAGGAAGGTAAACCATAAGTTTGGCAAGTCTACAGAATTTAACAGCTAACAGAAACTCATTTGGTTTAATGTGAGAATATTTTTCTACTGCATTCCCTCTAGTGTTGTCATATAATACTGTGATGCAGGTCTTCTATTTTTACTCTCACTTTAGGCATTGAAAAGACTATTTTGCACTGTATTAAAAGGAACAGTCTACTTGATAGCAGGAATTTATGAAATTAAAATGATTTTTGTTTTCATGAACTGATGATTAAAAAAATCTCTTTTAAAAACTTTTTTATAGGTGGACCTTCAGCTAGAAAAATATAGGTACAGACAGCAAGTGTCTCTCTTACAGACACAAGCAGCACACGAGATTCAATGACCTATATTTATGAAGTGCTTGTGAAACTTATAAATAAACATGGTTTAGAGTCTGGTAGATAGTACACCTTTTACTAGAGTGAAAAGTCAGTGCATTGCAAGTGCCAAAAATACCGAAAACTTTCATTGTAAACAAACATTCAAAGAATGCTGTCCTGTTCACAAAGACTCTCAAACCAAGTTAATTAAACTGAAAATATTATTCTCTTTCCAGTTGCTGTTCTTTTTAAAGCAGAGCATTGTTCTGCCTTATCTTGGAAACAATTTCACAAGCCCATCTCAGGTTTAAACCTGATCACAATGACTGTAGTGTCATTCTTGCCAAGACTTAGGCCTAAAGACCCTCTCGTTTTCAGTTAACACTGAAAATATTCAGTAAGTAAACTTAAACTTCAGTAAAATTACCATTAATTTCCTGACATTGTATCTGCAAATGCATCTAAAGAAATATTTTCTTAATTTATTAAAAAATGGTTAGCATATTAGTGCTAATAAAGTCTCTAATACAAGTCTTGACAGGCTACAGTAAGACAATATTTTACATGCCATATTAAAAAGGGTCTTAAAAACAAAAATCAAAAGTACACATCTCTTTTCTGAGAAAATCTATAAACCTAAGTGGAACGGTGAGTGACCATCTCATTTGGTATTTTACATGAATTTTTAAACCAAGTCAATAAAAGCTATGAAGACAGCTGCAGTCTATAACCAAAATGCTTCTTGTGACTGTTCTGTTCTCCTACGGAAAAAAAAAAAAATCCCCTTTTAAATATAGCATAACAAGATGGATATTCCAGTCGCAGCTGTGAGGTACATTCCCATTTGTTATTTATTAAAAGCATAATGAGAACAGTAAATTATTTATCCTTCTTTGCTCACTAGGTAACATTAACCAAGCACAACAGATGAATGACCGCCAAGAGACAACTACAGAAGGACAAACTTTAACCCTTCCAAAAACTCATTAAACAGATCTATAATAGAAACAACAATAAAAAAAATAAAGCAACAAGATTTCAGGTTTTGCCCTCTAGTGAGGAATACAAATATTTGAACAGATGGTAGCCGCCAATACACACTTCTAGTCTGAATAACCTTACATCTGCTTCAAAAGAGAAGCTGATAATTTCAGTTACAGCAAGTCTGTAGAAGATTAATTATTTTATCTATCTAGATAACCGGTTTTGAGACTTTCTAAGCACGTTTAAAAATGAGCACAGCAAACAAACCAAGCAACATAAAACTCAGTACATTATCTGCAAACAAAACAGACAACACTTTCAAACTCACGAAAACACTAGCTTTTTGTCAGTAAGACAAACTCTGATGGTATCATTAAGGCTTTGGTCACTCTGTGTTCTCCTACTTCCAAAGCCCTGCGACTCTCGGGGAGCTGGTGGAGCATCAGCATCCCGACAGCACAAATTTCTGCACAATTCATCGCTTGAAATCAACTTGTAACCAAAATTTTCTTTCTGAGCCTTACTGTCCAACATAACTACATCAGAAATGAAGGCTAAGTCAAATATGCTACTTAACTACTTCAGCTTACAAGAGCACTTATGGGCGACTAAGCATGACCCTCAGTATTACTCGACAGACCATAAAGTAACCACAAACGCGACAGACGAGCGCAGCCCCACTGCCCCGCAGCGCAAAACGCCACTCCGGTCCCTGCCCACGCTGCTCTGGCACCCCTCGAGAGGGGGGAAACCTGCGAACCCCACGAGGGATTCTGCCCGGCCCTCCCCGCTCTTCTCCCTCTGCCCCTTTAGGCGCTATCCCCTGATCCGCACCTGCCGCCCCGCCGGCCGAGAGCTCTGTGAGCGGAGGCGAAGCGTTCATCACTAGCTCAGCTTCTTCTCGCATCCTCCTCTGCTGGTCTCGGCCACCGCCGCCGGGCCGCCCTTCCCCTCGGGCCCCGCACAGGCACTACGTGGAGAGCACGGCAGCTGCTCCGACCCGCCGGTCCCGGGGATGCGATTGCTCGTTGTCCGCCGCCGCTGCTTCCCCCGGGGCAGGTGCTCCCGGCACTTCCCGGGGTGATCCCCGAGAACTACTTTTGGCCAGTTTTGCCTTCGACCGCGGCTGGACTCGAGGACAAGCGAATCCCGGCNCTCCGTGAGGGGAGCGGGGCGCGGGCGGGAGAGCGGCCCGGGCCGGCGGGGCCTCCGCGCGTCACCTGGGCCGGAGGGTAAAAACACTAAAACATTGCTTCTTCTGTTCGAGGGCAGGCGAGGACAGGGCTCTTAAACTCTGAGTGTTTTGTAGCCGTGAAAAACACAAGTTAATAATTCCATGTTTAATGGTATGCAGTAACAAAGGCGTGGGATTGCACAATTAAAAATGAGAAAATTAAAGATGTGCCAGGTGGTTATCCAGCAACTTTCATTCATGGGGCATGCACTGCTCCAAATCAGTTTCCGAGCCTCCCTAATGTATGTCATAATTAAAGACTGAACTGTACACACAAAATTTCTGAAATGAGGCCACATACAGAGCTATAAAAGCACTCTCTTAAAAGGAGAAGTGTTTTTCTAGCTCCAGTAGTTTGATAAAGACCGATTACTACTATGTCTCATCTGAGCTTGCCCTAAGCCACCCCACTGCCACCCTGGCACAAGCGTGGTATTTAGTGCACTTGAAGTCCTGGTCTGTACTGTTCTGTGTGTCCTGTGTCTTTAGAGGTGATAGGCAAACATTGTAAAGCTGCTATAAATAAGACTCCATTTCACCACTGGTCTGATTACAGTGCCAAAAAATATGCTTCACGTGACAGCAATATTAGCTGGACCGTGTACTTTCCTTGTTGTTAGTGCAGCTGAACTGAGCCATGTGCTGCGTGGTGAGGAACTTGAGCAAAAATCTAAGGTAAATAAGACCTTTTCCCATTCATCAGTTAAGGAATTTAGGCCACATTCCAGCCAGTAATTGAAACTCTAATTATCTTGACAGCTTTCCACTGAATGGGAAAGAATCCTGTTTGGCCAGTCCTGCAGGGCATAGCCACAGACAAATGTTCTCTGTGGCACATTCCCCATGGGATCCACCAAGCAGGAAGTTCATTGAGAGCAAAATAATATGACAAAGATGATGTCAAAAGGCAAATGTATCATAAAGTAAATAGAGTACCTATAAGTACTAATATCTTCTGATTTACTTTCCAGTATGTAAATCTACGCTGACTACAATGGGTCTCAGGCAGAAAAAATGGCCACAGAAAGTCATCATCCATAGCTTTTCTGGAAGCAATCTGAAAACCAAGAAACCAAAGTGCAAAAAGTGGAATATTCAAATGTTCAAAAAACAGTATAACTTAAAGTTTGTTGTAAAAAACCCAAAAGAGCAGAGATGTTCATTATAAGGACCTTGAACTTTAAATTATTTAATTTGCTAAAATTGACGTGATGTAGAATCCAGACAGTGCTATCAAAACACATGTTTGACAAAGTAAAAGATGCATCAGAAAGTTTATTAAAAACATGATTGCAAAAGAGATGACAAATGGAATCAGAAGATGAAAACAACCTATTAAAACATAGTAAACCAACAAGAGTCTATAATTAGGATCTGTAATCCTATAGTTCTTAATCCTGTACAATGACTGTGCTTGGCATGATAATCTGCTGTCTTAACCAGATTAGACATCTTGCATTTCAAGAAATAAAAGCAATACAGTTCCAAAGACATTTGACTGCTAAAATTAATCTCCAACAGATTTATGTTGTCAAAGTATTCCTGTATTTTGCTGTGTGTAATACTTTAAAGAGTCAGGCAGCAACAAACCACAGAAAGCATAATTTACATGGTTAAAATTAAAAGCTAAAATAAATTGGATAAATGAATTAAATTAAATCCAGGATTATAAATATGAGAAAGAGTATTTTGAGAGGGGCTGGGGGAAAAGAAAAATATACTTTAGAAGAGTATTTTTATCCAGGCCTTTGCTCCTTTCTGAGCTGCACATCAGTGTCAGGGCAGAGCTATTCCTCCAGGCATCATGAACTGAGAACCAAGGTCACCAATGAGGGCACAGCCAAGAGCAGGGCCAGGTGGCAATAGCAACGAGCTTTGCCATACACCAGTGACCATCACCCAAGGTGAGATGTCAAATCAGCTCCAGGATAATCTCCGGAAGTCTTGTCAGGATGAGCAGGAGGTGGTACTGGAGACACGTACAACCTGTGTGCAGACCTACACCTGTAGTGTAGGGCTGAGGCTTATCCAAGGAAGGATCATCCAAGACAGGCTCACACAGGACAAAGTACAATTTGTCTGTTTGTTTTGAGCTCCCTAGTGTGGTTAAATGCCCCAGATCAGAAATTCCCATCCTCCAGCTAGATAGAACATGGAATAGGTACCTTGGCACAGACTTGGAGGAAGCAATCTACACACTAAAAACTGAGCCTCACTTGTGTAGCTTCTCTTCAGTCATACTGATGGAAGGTGTGATAAAAATCATTGCAAACAGTTCCTGCACAGAGTCCCCCTGAACTGCAGCTCTGTCTGTCAATGTCTTCTATCACATTTGAACCATCTGTCTGAGAGACTGTATCTTCAAATGTGGTTGTTTTCTTTCCTAATAGTTACAGTCCACTCAACCTAAGAACTCTATTTCAGGGAGGAGAACACAGAAGAGACAAAGCTGTTTCGCAGAAGGTAGTCCCAGACCATGGCAGGTCTCTCTGTTGAAGGCAAGGATGGCTGCAGGACTTCAGAAAAACCAAGAGCGTCATTTTTCTTTGATCTGAATTTGGTTCAAGTTTCTCATCTCCACACAGAAGCACAAATGCCAGCTAATGTACTTTCCCCCCCTACAGGTTGGGAGGAATAAGAGATGGTTGTTCTCTTTATAGACATTCAAGTGTTTAGTAGGGGAGGATGTCCCAACAATGTCATGGATAAATAAAACAAATAAAATTTGAAATCTCACTTTCTACTTGCCTGTGGTACTACTTACTTGTTTATTTTATTAATTTTTTAATATTGAATGAAGTGTACTTGTTACCTCCCTTTTATAAAACAATATACTCAAGAAAGCCAAAGGACAAATTTATTGATAGTGGTCACACATGCATTGAAACCCCATAATACAGTGAAAAAAAACCCCAAAGAATGATCCACTATATACAAAAAAGGTACAGAGACTATAAGTCTTATCTATTTTAGAAATCCCCCCTCCCTGCCCACCACCTTCTACTAGCTCAGCTGAACCAGTGCTAGCAGTATTGGGAACTATAGGTCCCCACTTAGGCATATTTCTTCAATGTTTAGCTAAGCATTTTGAAAGCACTTCCAGTTGGTACATTGGCACAAATTGGCTTCCAGCTTACTGCAGCCCTAAAACTTATCTCTATGCTGCCCTCCCTGTCCAACTAATAGAATGTTAAACCGGTGAGGTCTGTTATTTTTCAAATCTACCCACTAAAAAAGGCCCAGAATAACAGAAAACAAGAAGGATTGATATTAACTGCTCCTGAAGCTCTTTCTCAAATCTTCCAAAAGTGAAAGACAGAACAGATTCACTAAGCAAGTACATTCCAGTGCTGAACTAACCGTGGAGTTACAAATGTCTTCCAAAGTCTAACCTCATCTCCTGTGCTCCAGTGTGGAGGAGGTAACAAGTTTATCTCAGTGGACAGAGGAAGCAGCAATCTTCAGGGCATTTGATAGCATCATCTATACCCTCAATTTTGTCAAAGAATAAACAATTATTTTAATCTTTTCTCATAGGTGATGTTTTTTAGACCTCTTATTGTTTTTATTGTTCTCTCTGGGTTTCTTCCTGTGGGTCTTTATCAGAACAGTGCTCAGTTCCAGGCACAGCACTCCAGCTGAAGTTTGACCCAGCACTGGCTTTAAGATACCACACATCTGCTTATACATCCCACCGAAGATCCTTTGCTTTTTCTCTTACGGCAGCAGAACAGTGCCTAACCAGTCCTTCTCCAGCTTGTGGAAAATTCACTTGTGAATTTTCTTCTATGTCCATTGATTCTTACTGAATTCTAATCTTGTTCTGAAAAAAAAATGTTTAAGACTCTTCATATCTTGCAGATTTGATAAGTGAACTGTCAATTCCATCAGCCAAGTCATTAATTAAAATACTGCATGTTATCAGATCCAGAAGGATCCTCTGAACTGAGATGCTCCTCTTGAAATATTGACCTTCTAAAACCATGGTTTGAGTGGGGTTTTCATACCCATCTTTTATTATTTTCACAGTAGTTTATGTGGACAGCGTGCCCCTCCCCTTCTTACGAAATGTCACCGGAGGGAATTTCAAAAGCCTTAGCAAACTCTATCTGTATCACATATATTGATTCTTTCCTTTCTGTCTTCAAATGATGTACTCAAGTCATGCAACACATATGTTGCAGCATCAAAACCTCAAACTGCTTCATAGTCTTCACCTCTGTTATCAATGTTATCACCTCTGTTGTCCATGCACTAAATTAATGTCAGAAACAAGACCTTTAAATAAGATGTCTAAAAAGGAAGTGTTCATTAAAGCCCTGTATTCATTAATTGAAAGTCAAAGCTTGCAAATTAAAAAATACAAACTTGGCAAATAAATTCCTTTTATATAAAGCATATATCTATACACAACCAGCAGAACTCACTGACACAATATTAGAACAATGGCACATTTTTTACTGATTAAAAAAAAAAACCAACCAAAAAACCACTCCACTTCTCATGAATACACAGAACACAGTCTAACAAGGAAAGATAAAAATTAATAAAGAATATAAATTATTCATTAACTATTAAAATGACAAGAATTAAAAAGAAATTTCCCATTCAAGCACGTTAGATTACAATTGTCCTCTTTGACCGTAAGACTGATTCTGCATACAAGCTGCTCAACTAGACAGATTCTGCAGTTGAATATGAAATAAATAAAGCCTCTAGATTTCTTTGAAGGTGTTTATAAATGTAACAATACTAAGTAGAAGAAACGTAACAACTGAAATGGGTTTACCAACTTATGTAAGGACTGACATGTGGTTTAGTTTATCTTTAGAAGCAAGCCAGGGACGGATGCAGAGGGCGATTAAAAATAATACAACATGTTCCTCCCTAGCGGGAAGACAGCAGAGATACCAAACCTGAACTCAGAAATCAGAAAATAAAAATATGAAATCCATTTCCCATGAAAGTTAGCTCTCCAATAATCCAAACAAACTTTGCAGCCCCAACAAACCTATTCTTAAAACTCAAGAATTCTTTTACTTGATGAGACTCCAGAAACAGCTCCACCAAATACTGAAAATAAAAGCAGTGAAAGGCATCAGGTGAGAATTCAGGAATCCTGAATCCTATTAATCCTGTTTTATTCACAAGCTTGCTTTGGGCCTGGGTACCTTCCCTGTGCCTTAATTTTTCCATCTCTAAATGAAATTCATGAAACTTCTTCCTATTCCTCATAACATGTACTCACATGATAAACTTTAAATAATTTTTCAAAGGTCTTCATTCTTTCAGACTGAAGTTGCTATGTAAATGGAATACGTGGTTTTAATGGGCTGGTTTTTCTTTATTTTTGCTCAACAATGCAGAGATTAAAAATCAGACTTCAGTCAAGCCTGCCAGTTATTGCTGCGTTCTGTCCTGTGAGGTGAAGCTGATCTTATGGAGAAGTTTCTGCTGGTACCAACCATTTCCCTATGTGACAGAAATACCGTTTTATTCACCCTCTGTTGAGTTACCTAGTTGTTACGGGCATCACTCTACTGGATATAGGAATGCCTCCCAGTTTAGAGCGGCCTTTTCTTCTCATTGTCTTCTGTCTTCTCAAGCGTGGCACACTCATGATGCCGAGGTTCTGCAAGTTCAGTGCAGCAGAGAAGCATTTCTGAAAAGTAATCTGAACTCCTTACTCAGTTGCGTAGATGGTAAAAAATACTTAAGTAGTATTGAAACCAGAGCAGTTTCAGTTGCACAAAAGAGAGGGATTGCTGTTACACTTTCCAAAGTGACCTTAAAAGTGCTAGGCCTCCCAGAAGTCTTGTCTCCAGTACCATATACATCTCTGTTACCTTGATTGGAAATGTTCTCTCACACTCACCGTGGTAGGAAACATTTTCTGTCACCTCATTAAATAGTCAAAGCATGGATTTACCCAGAGGAGAGTGAAGGATAAATTCCCCAGCTAGCACCATTCAATGCCCATGAGTGTTCTGGGCCACGCACTGGCTCAGCAGCACCACAGCAAACAGAGGGTTTGTTTCACTGCTCTTGGCTAGCTGATTGAACCTTATGTCTGGGGGAACAATGAGACTTTACGTGCTGTTCAGGCATTTTTCTAAATGAAAAGTTGCAGAGAGCAGAGAATGAGAGTGTTCGTTGAAATTCAGGTGGAAATGAGATCAGGCTTGTTGTCCACAGACAAAGGTTAGTTGTTTATCTCGGTTGGTTCACTAAACACACTATTCTTTTTCCTGCATGCTACTTGCTCTTTTTACACTCTTTCTGTTTTTTCCCCTCTTAAGCAATATCTAAAAAGTGAACAAATTAATTTCTGAGGGAGATGTATGGCATTGAAGTGTGCAAAAGAGGAAAGCCAGAGTTAGCTTTAATACAGGGCTGGCAGAACCACCTGGCTGATGGAATAAAGTCCTCAGTTTTTCATTTTTCATGTATGTATTACTGCTACTTTGAATACCAGAATGTATTAATAGGGTTCTTTGAAATAAAACTAGTTAAATAAGAGAAAACTCATGTGAGTTGTTCCCTTTACAAAAATAAATTTATGATCATTAGCTGTCTCGATGTAATCCTTGTTTAGCACAAATCCTATTCTCACAAATATAGCAACAACAACTATTCCAAATTCTTTCCAGACAATAACTCTAAACAACTCACCTTTTCTAGACACATTTCCCTGGAAATGTTCTTCTGTTCTTAGTTGTTTTCTTGTTCTTGGAATCTCTTCTGTCTTATCTTTCCCTTTGTCTCTCATACAAGCAGATATTACAACAAATCTCTCTGCCCAAGAGACAAACTCAAGAAAATCCTCCATCCTTACAAGTCCTATTTGCATTTGCTGGTACTGTGAGTGTAAATTTTGGGTTGGAGTCCCCTTTAATTTGAATAGAGATAATGAAGGGTGTACTTTCTCCCATCAGTTGCTGCATGGTTTAATCACACCCCTAGAAGTGTTATACAGGGTGAATTACTCCACAGTTTTTTATCACTCATCACTGCATGGTGTTATTGTCTTAAGTGGTGCACTAATCTGGATCATCATTCTTGTGGGTGGATTTTCATATACATAAACCAAAATACAATCATATGAAGAATTTCTCCAAATAAGCAAAACTGTCCTTAAAAAGTGGGAGAAACACAATGGCTCAGTTGTAGTGTTATGTGTATTGTCCATTTTTACATACTATTTTTATTATTGTTGTTATTATTATTATTTTCCATGCAGAGAACATGGGTCATCGTCTGCTATTTTGAGATGTAACATCCCTCACTGAAAATCTAGGCCATTAAGCCATAAAGAGCATGAATTTATGAGGCTTCCAGTGATACTCAGAAATCTTGACTGAGAGCACAAAAATGCCTGTTGTGCAAACAAAAATGCATTATTAACTCTAACATGAATATATTAGATGAATATTTGTGGTGCAAAATAAACATTTAAATGGGAGAAAATATTTGTCTTTCTCTAATGTAACTCCCTAAGAAATGCAGGAGATATTAGTATATATTATTAAGTGCTGACTATCAACTATCAGTATTCTTCAATGTCCAGAACAATACAAAATTTTGTTAACGTAACTTCTTCACTGAAAAGAAAAGAAATTACAGTTTTGCAGTATCTAGAGAAAGAAGAATGATTATGCAAATGGATGTGCAATCAACTGCATTTTTAGGTAAGTAAAGAAATTGTCTAATATCTAACATTTGCTAATGTGCAATAAGTTTGGAAACTCTGGTCATATTGCAAAGTAGAATGACACTGACTTCAGAAAAGCCAACCCACAGAGCAAAATCAAACACCTCTCCTTCCGTGATTGCCTTTCAACCATTTCACTTTCACTTAAACTATGCTAGCATATATTAAATAACCTACTTAGATTGTTTCAGATGAACATGATATGGAGCACTTTGGAGACATAAGTCTTATGTTATGAGAAAGCTCTCCCAGTCAAACCAGGCACTGGCTTTTGAAACCAGTTCCTGGACACCTTATTCCTTGATGCATTGTTGATCTCATCTTCTGTCTGATAAATCTCATGGTGACATTGTGTGTCTGGGCCTTTTGCCAATAAAAGGATTGTTGAGGATGATAAGAGTCACAGTAACAATATTTCTAATAGCAAACTCAGCACTACTGCATAATAAATGATGTTTATGTAGAAGGAAGTTGCAAAGCATAGTATTTTTGATTGCAGTTTTACAGTACTCAGAGAATTAATCTGTCAGGACAGCAGGCTTTATCCTGCAGACAAATTCATTTGTAATCCTCTCAAGTATTCTACCATGTGACTTCAGGAGATAAAATAGCCTCCTTTAAACTATATTTCCATAACCCACATTGAGTGATGCTAAGTACAGTGGTATCTCTCCCACTAGATTAACTTTTAATTATTGCAATTTCTCTCATGAAAGAGACTGTAAGATAGCACAGCAAGTCTCTACACATTCATTCTATGGGCAGAGGACATTTTATGTTAATTTACTGATTTATTTAAGACAGGAATTCCAGCAGCAAATGACAGTAAGTAGAAAAGTATAGCAAAACTCAATATATTCTCATTTGAGAAAATCTGACGGCAAGTTAATACTGCTCTTTTCCCAACACTTAAATTATTCACTTCCTTTCAATAAGAAAATTCTTTCATGTTGTTCAGACCACATTTTAGCCTATTTTTAATGGCATTTCTTTGGATATTGGCATTATGTGGTGTTGTTACAGATACTGAAGTGGTTGCTTGAAGCTTTCCTAGCACACGGTATGTATTAATTGTCTCTTCCAGAAATCTGCCAGTAGAAATGGGCTCAAAAATCAAGAGGTAAGAGAAGTCAAAAGCATAAATATATTAAATAACTTTTATTTGATGGATTTCTATCTGTTGCACTCAGCTGTCTTGTTAAATACCCATAGATGATACTAGCAGAAACCTGTCTAGTTACACAGTGCTAAAATGTCTTTGTCTCTTGGATGTGTTCAAAGTACAGGAAGAGAAAATGAATGCAAAATACACCATTATCGGTGATCATTAGTAGAACTGCATATAGAAAGGAACTTCTGAAAACTATTTTTGTAGATGAAACCACATTTCCCTAGAGGGAAACAGAAGAAGAGAGGTAAAAACATTGCCTATCTTTGGAAATATCCAACAAGGAAATAGGGACACATTAGAGATTAGAAAGGAGTACTTCCTACAGAACCAGTCCCAATGAAGCTACACAGATAGAAACCTGTATTTATTTCTGCCTCTGAAAACATAGGAACTCTAAATCTCATGTCTTCTGCAAAACAGCTCAGAGCCAGTAGAGCAGTCTCAGCCACTCCAACCTGCAGGAATACTGAAGAGCCGCCAGGAAAACCACCTGACACCCACTGACACACAGAGGTGCTATTATTTACTGCTCAGTGAGACCAGCAAACGATTATTCTCAGCAAAGAAAAATGTTTTAGGTCTAAGTAATTATTTTTACCAGTGACCTTAAAATATCCCTGTTGTTAAGAATTTTCCTTGTGCAGGGCAGTCTCTGTAATAGGATCAGGCAGTATGTTTCTTCATGCCAAGTCACTGAATGCTAAAATGATTTGTCATCTTTCGCCACAGGCCACTGCCTGACACACACATGCCGCAGTCTAATATCTCGCCTGCTTTGACATCAAAGTGTCTTTCTTCAGCCATTAACAACAAGAAGAAAGGCAAACAATGGCAGAAACTTCCATTGTTTCTGGGAGAGTTTTAATTAAATAAATGGCTTCAAATAGCTTAATGGGACTAAGGCGGGGGGAAAACCTTTCATCATAAAATGAATTAAATCTATAAATCTTGCTTATTCTTTCCCCATGCATTTTTTTTATTTACTTCACAGTCATATTATTTCATTCTCTGCCAAAGTTTATGACAACATTATATGATATCTCCTGGGCTTTCAGAGTCTATCACTTTTTACAGTTCACTCTTAATGCCATGGGTCATAAAAGACAGAGTTCATCTCATTTTACGAAGGGGAAGAGGGAAAGAAGTCCTATGTAAAACCTCCAGTTGCAGAAGGGTTTTCACATGCTGAAATATACAGTTGTGAATAGGTTCACTGAGAATTCTGGTAGCAGCAACCCTGCCTGTTTTGAGGGATGAGTGATTTCTACAGCATGCCCCAGAGACCTGATTTCCCAAATCAAATCAGCAAAGCAGAAATACAGCAAATGCTATGCTCCAGAATGGGACCAAGGTGCAGCTGAAGCACATTTTCAGGTTCGGTGGGGTTGTCTATGGTCTTCTTTTTTAGATGTAGTTAATCAGTGCTATTCATTGATGTGTCTTCACAGGACCATGTTAGAGACACACCACTTTTCAAGACAAGTCTCAGAACAAAATGCTCCCTTCTTGTCCATCCCATCTTGGAGGAAATAAAATGCAAAAAAACCTATATGTGCCAGCCAAAACCATTGCAAGATTCTCATTCAAATGAAAGGTCCTTCCGATGGCAAGTGGTGTTATAATTATAGACTAGAAAAGAGCAAGATCAGCAGCTGCTGCTGCTGCTGCCGCTTGCGTTTGTTCCCTCTGTAACTGACAGGACAGTGTACTTGGCAAAAACAGACTTCCAGAAGTGGAAAGACATTTTAACCCCTGTTCTTGTCAGTCCACTCCTCTTAGTGCTCAGCACCAGCAACCCCTTGCTTCAGGTTAAGGGAAGAGCAAGGTGATTATTACAGATCTGGACGGGACTTGGTTTAGGACGTCTAAGAAAGAGGAAGGGTCCAGGATTTGCCTTCGGGCTTGGATTGCTGAATCAAAATAGCAGGTCAGTGGATACAGCACAAGCTTAATATGTTTTTGTAGTTGGCTTAACTCAAATCTCTCTCACTCACTTTCTCTTCTATGCTGTAAACTAAAAAATAAGGTGAACAATGACAAGGGGTAGGTCTGCATAGATGTACTATTTATTTATACATTCTGTAATGAGACTTTCTTGGTCAGTTAGGAAACACTGATGGCTGTTATTTTGTACTGTGGTTTCTCTCTGAAACCCTAATGCATCCTGAAATTCTCAGCCAGGCAAAAATCCCATTTACAATTGGGTTCAATATTAATGGAGAGGACACTTTTATTTTCAGCTGTTTATGCCTAAAGTCTTCTGCTGATCTTAGCAAAAGTGGAGTAATATATAACTCACATTTCAGTCTGTGCTTGAGAAAGTTTCAGAAAGGAAATAAACACAGAGTAAAAGAAAAAGCAGCATCATAGATGAGTCAAGGTCTCTACAAAAATCAAAAGGGCATAAGCTTGTGTTACGTCCTCAAAACTCACAAATCCATACCAGCAAAAAGCCTAGCCCTATATCTGCTGATGAATTTAAGGGCAACATGATAATTACGAATGTTTTTCATGACACTGGTGCCTGTGGTATCTGATCTAATGTACTCCCGTCCTTCTTCAGCCCTGGCCAAAAGAGTGCTCAGGGAGGAATGTGCTGGGGGGCATCACTATGCTTTGCTCTTCCTGTCCATCTCAGTTTTAGCTTTTTAATTTCCTGTGGCCATAAGTAATGTAGGAAGGACTCGCTGCCAACATTTTGCCTGTGAACCAAGGGCTTGGGACCACCGTGCAAGAGCCAGTCAGCTCAAGGCTTTATGCCAAAACTTCCTATTGCAAGGAGAGGCCATACCTAAATGGTTGTAGTTGTTCTCAGAGAAAAAAACAAAGATGCAGATTTAAATTTGTGTTTGTTGTGATGAGAAATCTAACCAGACAAACACATAGCTGTCTTTCACAGCTTTGTGTAGTCTAAACTGTCCTGTAATAACTTAATCTGACCTAGTGTATATTTTAAGACATTGAATTATATTATCCTGAAGTCCCTATATTAACCCAATGATAAATGTTAAGGAAAGCATTTGCTAAGCAGGAAGATAAAATGGAGTGTACCACAAGCAAGGACAGGCAAGGAAATCAAGGCACCAAAGCCTAAAATTGCTGTAAGAGTCCCACTTTTCTTTTCCCCATTTCAGAGGGAGAAAGAAAAAACAGATTCATTCAATGTTTTCCAAGAGTTTCTATTCAGAGTCAAGGGCATTGAGTAAGGTGTTGAAAGATGGCTGGAGTGTGATTAAGTGAAATATAGTTGCTAGAATCAAGAAGACAAATTGCATTTGATAGATAAAACTTTTCTCCCCATCTATTGCATGAAGAAATATTCTTAATCCTGATTCCTCTTATCACTACAGCCCTGCATTTGTGGTCAAAGCCCATCCACTAGGCCTCACAAGACAGGATTTTCTTCAGGTCTGTAGAGAAGGTAGACCCACTTTGTCCAGCTTAGCTATTGACCAGTTTCTGGCACTTTCCACTTTCTGATAGCTGGGAGGAACCAATCATTCCTGAATCTCCTATGCAGAAACTGAGAGTCATGTTTTTGATACTAATGGCTGCCTTCCAGCAGAGCTGCAGATGCTGCAAAGGTGCTGCAAGCAATCTTTTTCCTCTGTGGCCCACATCAGAAGAGACCTCATAGAAAGTTTAACAGATGCCCAGATACCAGGGGAGACAAGCAGAACCCCTCAGGCCCTGTCTGTCTCAGTTATGTGAATTCTTCCTGAAGGTCATCTTCTGTCCTACGATTTGCCCTCAGCTTAAAGATCCTAAACAAAGGGTGATTATCCAGCCCCCTTTTCTGATATTTGGCTGCCCCCATGGTTAGCAATTTATGTTTTCTTTCATCCCGCGTTTGTCTAACTTCATCCTGTCATTGTGGTCCTGTGTTGTGCCGATGGTCTGGGTTCTTGCCCGGCCATAAACCCTCCCATTATCAGACATCTTTTCTAGATGTAAGTCCCTACATTCGGTCATTCCCACTGCAAATTTCCATTACAAAGTGGATATTAATGGGAGGATAGAGATACACTTGTTGGTGATATGGCTTAAACACATACTGCACAGCATCAATGGGCAAGATCTAAAGGCTCCTACAGCAATTCCAGGAAACACAGTATATTTTCAAGCATATTATTTACCCCATTCCTCCCCTGTAGCCCAGCCACAGATTTCTTTCATTGTTTATAAAGCCCCACTTTTGGTGGAGAATGGACATCTGTGCCTTCATTTTCTTAAGCATTGCATCCTGACTGCAAGATTTTTAGCAGACAGGACTGCATTTCCATGCATTCTAGTCAGACAAGTTGGCTCTTGCATTGAACATCTTGGAGTACAATTTGAAGGTCTGTGCCAAGGCTCAGGAAAAGAAAAAATTATCATTTGGATTCTAAAGACCAAAACCCATGCTTCTTAAAAAAATCTTCAGGCCCATGCTGGCAAATATCGAGCAGTCATTCTGCAGAGGTAAAGAGATAGCCTGTCAGCAATACAAGGCTTGTGGTGTTTTTTCCCAGCTGATTCTCTTGGTGACTAAAATAAAAAGTGGCACTTTTACAGGTGAATTTTAATGGCTTACTTTATGCTCTGCATCAGAGACACAGCCAAGATGCACAAAATACTTGTCATCTATTAACTTGGAGCTCAGATTTTTCTCCCTCACCCCCCAATAAATTTGCTACAGTAGCATCATGAAAATATAGACAAGAATCGTATTTGTGATACACAGTAACTTTCTTGAGATTTTTGTGCTTCTCCTAATTACTCTCTTTCTTGTGTGCTGTCTAAAACTGCTTTCATTCACATTTGGAGCTAGGATTTGTTCTGTAAGCATATGACAGTTCCTGTAGCATCTCGCTGCACTGGCTAAGTAAGTACCAAACCCAGCACAAAGTATTTACGTGTATATTTTCAGTTGTACTTTAATTATACTGTGTCTCACACTACCTACCTGAGCAACCCTATGGCTTGTTTTGCATGGCCATGCAATGATGAAATATTGACAAGTATGTCTAGCTGCCAAGGAGAGAAATAACAGCATTATCCAGCTGATTTCAGCTGCTGTCATAACTCTTAATGAAAGAGGCAGTCTCCAAATCTCATTTGGTTTTTCAGTGATTATAATTACCACAGCCAGCTAAAAATCCTGGCTGGGGATGTACATGCATTTGTGGAATTTAGCTTTACTTCTCTTACCAAGAAGCTGAAAAGTCAAGCAAAAAAAAATGTCAAGCAAATTTTCTTCCTATTCTTTGCTCACACTAGAGTGGAGCAAACTGAGAGTTAGCAGAGACTTCAGAGGTGTAACATGTTCCTGCCACTGCCACCCAGAAAGGTGGCCACATTCAGTGCTAACTGCTGGGTTTGGGTGGTCATTGATGTAAAGCCCGAATACAGCCTTGCGTCAGTCAATCTGCAGGTCTCAACAGGGCTTCTAAGTGCAAGATTTTTATTTTTACCTCTCTTTCCATATATATATGAATACAAGCACTATGTACTTATGTACACATACTATTACATATTTACATTTACATGTATATCCATGTATCTATCTATACAAGGGTACATTCAGGTTAGGATATGCTGTCTAAAATGTTGTTGGTGTCCTGCTTCTCTTCTACTGTTTCTAGGCCCAGCCTACCACGACGATGACAGTCACTTATTCCAGCAAAGTAGCAAATGCCACTTTCTTTGGATTTCACAGATTACTCCTAAGGTGGAAAGGCAGCATCTACAAATTGCTGTACAGAGAATTTATTGTTTTTGCTACTCTTTACACAGCGATAAGTGTATTATACAGGTACACTCTTTCCAATTCACATCTCATTAAATGTTATGCTGAAGTTTCAGACTTCCTAGTGTTAGGCTGATGAATGATGGGGGGAGGTTACTGTTTACTTATTGTCTTTTCCTTGGACATTTTCTGATGTGCTTACCTTTCCATGTTTACTGTAAGGTTCCTGAGGAAGTATATAGAGTGTCAATACTGTTTATCATATTCAGCTGATTGTACTTTTAGCCTAGCACTGAGCAACCATCCTACTGAAGTTAGACTGAATAAAAACTCAGGGCTAGCCTAGATTATACAGCTTTTTTCACTCTGACTGTGAGCTGTCAGTTGTGAGCATGCCTCCCTGCTTTAGATCATAGGTATAGACCTTTTGTTCTCCCTGCAGAACTCTGTCTTTGGTTGCTTGGTGGGAATTTAACAACACTGAGAAGTAATAATTTTAGAGTGAACTTGAATAGCCAGGAAAAGCAAAGTTTTGCTTCAAGCTAGGAAGGCATTCAAACTTGATTTTTGAGCTTGTAAAGAACCAAGGAAAACTGCATGGAAGCCAGACATGGTTATTATCTGTGCGTGACCCAGCACCTGGGAGGAACACAGAAGAAGAATTGCTTTTTCCACCAAGGTGCGAATTAAACACCATATGTCAGATGCAATGCATCAATTAGTACAGTGAAACTTTTAATTGATGAAGTACATTACATACAAATATCAAAATTATGGTTCAGTTCTTACCATGATCTCTAATTAGATCTCTGCTTTTTATGGGAAGCAAGGAGAAAATAAGCTTCAGTTTTTCTCTGATTAATCACTATTTTTTTGTTCAGTAATCATACCTGTAAGCAAAGAAAGAAAATTATTGTATTAATACATAAAAGAACATGAAAGTTTCACAGTTATTTAAATTAACCTCGTTTTATTGAAATGTCAGGCAGTTGAAGACCATGGTAAATACACACCAGAAAGCTTTCTATATGTGCTCCAGTTTTTATTGCACAATTGTAAGCAAAACCCACCAAATATTTGCTGTACATTCCTTTTATAAGAAATCAAAGAATAACTGTAATACTCACCTACACAAATAAAAAAAAAATTATACTGAAGCTTTTTGTATTTTGTCAGATAACTTTTCCCGTGGGCAGAATCTACAACCATGGTCTATTTGCTATCATTTGGTGAATATTTTCCTGGTTGCAAAATAAATACAGTTGTATTTTAATCTTGTGGAAAAGAAAAAAGTCATAGGAGCAAGAATAAAAAACCTGTTGCAACAATATAACATTTTCGAATCAGAGGAATTCGATTGGTAACCTTTTGCATTTCAAGCAGACCTAAGCATTTCCATTAAGAACCAGTCTGAAAAACGAGAGTAAGCTCTACTTGAAGACTTAGAGCTTGCTGTTATCTTTGGTTTGTATGGGACAGCAAACTGATTCTTCAGATATATTGATCCAATTAGTAGTGCCAGTCAAATTAGTCCTGAGAAAACTACAAAGACCAGGGAATAATACTGTTGTTTCTTCCAGCTTCTTTAAGACTTGCCAAGTGTTCAGACCTTTACCTTTAAGAATTTGCTTGAAGGCATTAGCCAAGATTGCTCCCCAGTGCACATATCTGATTATTTATACGTGTTTGCACTCAGTAGCTAGTGCCAGAATATTATGGAAGGACAGATACATTTTATTTTTGCTGCAGATTTTTTCTTACAGGTAGCCAAAAACGGTTCTTTGAAAAATTATCAATTTACTGTGACAAATATGCTGAACAAATCCCAGTAACTTTTGTGCTTGGTAAGTACCGGTTGAATGTGAAATTATTCTCCAACTCTGTCTCTGTTCAGCCATTTTGTGAATGTTGGTGTATGGAAGCATTTCAGAGCTGAGGGGCATGTGGGAGGTTAGAGGCTCACAATAAATCATCCGCTTCCAACAGGTCTCCTCAAGTCCAAGTTGCTTTTGTCACGGCAACATTTATGCTTATGTTCTTAATATACTAACAAGAAAGGTTTCCATATATCTGGATCTAGATACATATATGTGCCCAGTATCAGTGATACCTTGTACCTGATGTTCCAATGAACTAAATCCACCCTAAGTTTTACTACAGAAGAGGAAATTTGGAAATTTGTGGGTATGAGATACTCAGCTGGAATGTACTGTAACATTGCAGTGTCCATTAAATAATTAGTATTTATTGCATCCTGGGTTTTCACGTGGCTTATTGTATTTATTCTGGGAAATGTAGCAGCTTAATGATATGAACAACACTCTGAAAACTAAAATTAAAGTGACTGAAATCCTGATAGGCACTGGACTTTATTTCCTTCTAACCCTCAGGTTTCTATGTTACTTTGGTGGTGAATCGCTGGTGGAACCAGTTTGTGAACTTGCCATGGCCAGATCGTCTGATGTTGCTCATCTCCAGCTGTGTCCAGGGCAGGGATGAGTACGGGCGCTTGTTAAGGAGGACTCTCATGCGTTACGTGAATTTAACATCTCTGCTGATCTTTCGCTCTGTCAGCACAGCTGTGTACAAAAGGTTCCCCACCATGGACCATGTGGTAGGAGCAGGTACTGCACTTTGCCTCCCCAAAATTGCTTTCCTTTCCCTCAGAGGTGGGGGCTCAGGGAGGGAAGAAGCCAGCCTCATTTTTTTCTTTCCTGTGGCCCCATGTGTGCTTCATACTAACTCACATTAAAGCAATCACCTTTTTGTTAATGACTTAAATGTCATCACCTTAAGAGTGGATCTTTAATGTTCTTAAAGTCTTTAACAACACTATAGAAATCAAACAAGTTTGACACTCTTATGTGAACCTGCTTTCAGACCCCATGGAGGCAATAGGCCTGCCCCAAACACTCAGGCATATGGAGCAGGTACAACATTCTCTAAAGCACAAAAACCCCTAAAGTTGTGATATAGTATGATGCAGTAGGAATGGTGACTTGTTTTATGGTATTGCCTCAATGCCTGGGATATAAGTTGGTCTGGTGTATCAGAGACTGATCTGTGCAGGTGCTTCACAAGTACAGCTTTATCTCAATTTTTATTTAAGTAGACTGCATTTTAAATAGATAACACATTTTAAGTGTTGTGATTTACTCAAAAAACCCTCAGCCCCAGGGTTTTTTATTTTGTATTGAAAAACTTACCTTGAACTTAGTTTTTCAAGGATAAATATACTAAGTATTAAACATGTCTTTGTTTTCTGTTTCTTTCAATAACACAGTGAGTGTAATGATGGTGAAGAGAGTTCAATCATGTAACACTTTGGTTGTCTATCAAGGACTGACTGCTCAGTATTTCAAGGCAAGGTGTGGCACTGTGCCTTCTGACAGGCATGGTCAGTGTCAGAGGTAGAACAGCAGTGCAAAGATATGGGGATCTGTTCCAAATAGAAGTCATGTTTTCTACTGAATGTCTTGAATTTCTTAAAATTATTCCTTTAACAGAGATTAGTAAGCAATGTTGTAGCAAGTTAAAATGTGCAGTGTGTATATAGACATACATTTCAAATATGTGAGAAGCTTTGGATACTAAAAAAAAAAAAAGCTGGGCAGAATGCACCAAACACTGAAAAAAAAAAACAAAAACCAAACCATTTATGTTGGATTCATTGAACTTTAAAGCTCTCTTCCTTGTGCTGTGCAACAAAACTGTTTACCTGGGCCTGTGAGAGGTCAAGGAAGTTTCTGTCACTCTCCCCAGCAATCTGCTTCTACTACACACTGGAAAATTACAACATTTCCAGGCAGCTAATCCAGCTCTGCTTCCCTATTGCTAAAGACAATCTGTTCCAAAGAGACAGAATGTCACAGCATTGTACCAAAACTGTAGACTGGAAAGCAAGTTTTGATTGTTAGTTTTTTTAACAGTGAAAAATCTTCTCCTATAAACTGAGCATATAAGTATAGATGGTGTAGTCAGCTCTGGATTTCAGTACTTATTTTGTAGGTTTTAATGCATATTATGCTGCAGAATTTTTATTGATGCAGTACCAAGCATTTCAGGGTATATTTTGCTCCTATTAATATCCAGTGACTTGGACAATACTCTGTAATCATCCCTTCCCTAGCTGCATGTGGCATTGGATATCAGACTGCATGGGAGGGAGGCATTTAATATGAATGTGAATACCACAAATCTGATACTTACAGCACAGTCATCATTAAAACAACTTATGACGATTTTGCATTTTGCTGTCAAACTGAGAACTGCCATGACATAACTATTGCTACACACTTCTTTTTTCAGCAAATGAGCTGCTTAAATTCATAGATTTTAAATTTGAGAACAGTACCACATTAATCTAGTCTGACTCATCCATAACACAAGGGACAAGAGCTTGCTAGCAGCATCCTTTGACATGCTGCAATTTCTGACTGAGCTCTAATACCTTCTAGGAATATAATCAGCCCAGATTTAAAATTCAGATGGATATACTGGAGACTATACCACATCCTAGGTGAACAGTCATTCACAACAGTAAACTTGCTGTTGAAGACTGACATCTTATTCTCAGTCTGAACTTGCACAGTGTTATCTTCTATCCACTGGATTTTGTAATAGGTTTGGGTTCTTCTATTTTTAATTAGAAGAAACCATACTTTTTCCCTCAATAGTTACCTGTTAGCAGACTGCCTAAAGGCCTGAATGAAACTCAGGAGCTTCACCAACTGTAGTCTGTCCCTATAGGATACAGTCTTGAGTGGTGGACCTTCCTTCTGACTCTTTTTAACACTCTATGGAACTGTAGACAGTAGATCCACTCCTTTATGATGCTGACTGCTGGGGCACACATGCTGTAAGTGTCAAATGCCTAGCAGGCATCCTAAGCACAGCAATCCTGTTGGCTGCAAGGTGCAAGAGGGAAGTTGGATGCTCAAGAACACAACTGTTAAAAAACAGAGTAATGAGTGAGAAGCTGAGCAGAGAGCACCCCAAAAGAGCTGATGGGAAACACTGAAGAGAAACATGAGGTGTGAGCTCAGCAACATGAATACCTATGGTTGGCTGAAGACTGCAGTCCCAAATCCTCTACTGGAAGGAAGAACCTGAATTAACCCTTTCCCACATAACACAGACACAGAAAATTAAACTTTTGTCTACTTGATCATGTTCCTTCTTC
Organism: Illadopsis cleaveri; assembly: GCA_013399915.1. Taxonomy (NCBI): domain Eukaryota; kingdom Metazoa; phylum Chordata; class Aves; order Passeriformes; family Timaliidae; genus Illadopsis; species Illadopsis cleaveri. Next base: position 251,089 of record VXBB01020593.1, on the reverse strand, counting down.
TCTAACCACTAGTACTAAAAATATTTAATGTGAATAACCTGAACAAGTCTTGTCTCAAACCATTGAGTCTTGACAGGAGAACCGAATACTCTTTGAATCACTTAAGGAAGAGCATGAGCAATTTTTTCCCAACCGGGCTTGTGTTCGCATCAATCATTTTCCTGTAAGATCTCTTTGGCTGGCACTGTTCACATTAGTGTCCTTTGATTATTTATTGATTGCACTCCATGTCACTCTTCTGATACTTTCACAAGGATTCAGTGTTCTGTCATTCCTTAGATCATCCTTTTCAAGATCTTGGCACAATATTTGACAAATATTTCCCATTTTCTGGAGTTCCTCCAGTCTTCCAGTGCTTGTCAAAACCAGTATTCTTGTTTATAGAGTTTCTTGGTTAATTCTGACCATATTTGGAAACCATGCAATTTTAAAAACTGGTTTGATATTCTCCCCTATATTTGATGAAATATAAAGCGTTTCTTTACCACTGCAATAACAGCGAGGTATTCTGAACTGTATGTTGTCTGTATTGCCAGCAGTAAGAGCAATCCAGAATTAGTATTTTCTGCAGTAAGACTATTAGGCATTATTGATATTCATCAAAGAGAATATTTAATCAATATTAACACAAACACTTCAATGCCAATTTTAACTTTATAATTAAAGAAAACCAGACTTTGTTGAGCTTTCTGAACAAAAGGTGCCCGGTTTCAGTGGAAAGCCGAACTGATCCTTGCTGTTCTTTGTGACCCCTTCAGTCTGTGTCCTTCCTGAGCCTTCAAGTGACTTGCATCCAGTGTTTACTCCAGACTCAATGTTTTGTTTTTCTGTCTGTCTGTTTCAGCCTGTCAGAAGGATCTTTTCCTGTCCTGTAATAAGCAAGCTGGCAGGATAAAAACTAAAGGCAGCATGAAAGACTGTGTTTTAGGAGTCAGGAGTCATGACTAGCAGGTTAATTTGTCTGGTTGCCTGATTATTTCTGTGAAGTTGATTATGAGAGGTGGCTGCAAAATGTCCAGGGAACTTTTAAAAGCTTTATCTTATTCTGTTCTGAAATTGTATGTACTGGCTCTTGCTGCTGAATATTTACTCTTCCACAGTGTTTTTCTGACCTGTCCATGCCTTCCTTCTCAGTAGTTGCAGTATTTCATACCTCCTGTGTAGGCTTGTTCCAACTGTACAATACAGACACTTTCTCAACAACAGAATATTTAAGATCACTGTGATTAGCAGATCTCCTTTAATTTAATTCACATTTCTATGCAACACAACTGATTTTCTTTATATTTACATGTTGTATCATGTATCTTTGGCAATGTTAGCCATAATGGACATATTCTTAGTTACTAGTTGGAGTCTACTGTCAATTCCCTTACTGAATTTTCAGCATTCAAACTTGTAATTGGTTTGCTGAGGCCCCTATTTTGGGGCTGTCGTGTTACTAACTTTGTCTTATTTCAGAGCTATTGTCAATACAACAAAAGAAGCTGTATACCCACCCTGATAGATGTTGCACACTTGAGCAAAAACTAACATCCTCCAAACATGACAATTGCTCCAATACCAGAAAATCCAGGATTTGGACAAAGGAAAATGTGAATTTTCTGAGGTTGTTTTTGTCAAAGCCTGGGTGGAAGGAGGACAGCAGAGTAGAGCTTTCTTCCCCAAGGGGGTAGAGGTGTTGTTCCAAAAAGCCAGCTGCTCCCTTGCCAGTCCCAGGCAGAGATTGGCTCTGGTGCAGGATTTGTCACACACAGCCCTGGCTCCCCGGTTATGTGACCTTGGACTTGCTTGCAGCAGGGGGAAGCAGGGCTTCATGAGGCAGGAAAACTCTTCAGGAAACGTAATACCTTCCCAGCACCCCAGCAAGGTCAATTGCCAGGCAAAGGGGAGCTTCAGCTTGCAGGCCCACAGCGTGTCACCTGGCCCAGTGTCCCTTAGCAGCGGGATTTCTGTGCACAATTCCCTCTTCATCTTTTTGCATGCTTTCATAACCCCAAAGAAACACCAAACAATCTGTCAGGGAAGTATTTCACTGGCAGAAGGCACACACTCTGTTGGGTTCTGTTTCATGTATGCACTTGTATCCTCTGTTGTTTGCTCACTGCTTTGCAGATACAACAAAAGATTATCAGAATCAGGTCATATAACTGCCCTTACAATATATGTCAAAATGTTTCTGAAAGCCATCATTGATGAAAAATGTTTCTTGACTGATATACCCAGTTCCTAATTTTTCTGAAAGCAGAATATGAAACTAGAGAGTAATTTGTACAATTCATAGTATTCTACGTAACTACCATATGTCAGCAGTTAGATATGAGAACAAATTTATAGCAAATTTTTGCCTATATTGGTAAAGAGGAATTTAGCATAGGTAATTAATGCAAAAAAAAAGTTCTTTCAAGCAAGATCTGTCCTGGAATTTTTTTTTATTATTATTTTTTTAGTTTGTTTTAAAGAGGAGGTTACTAGTTAGAATTATAAGTTGTGTTTAGCAGAGTTCTATGCAAATATTACATAAACAGATAGAAACATATTCCAGACTTATAGTATCAGTAGTACTGAAAGCACAGAATAAATGAAGGTTGTTTTGGTTTTTTGGTAAACAGGTTTTATGACAAAATATGAAAGAAAAATTTTTGATGACCTTAAGTCTCCCCACCTGAAATACTGGGTCCCATTTGTCTGGTTTGGAAATTTGGCATCAAAGGCACGAAAAGAAGGAAGAATTCGAGACAGTGTGGATCTGCAGACACTGATGAATGTAAGTTGAAAAAGGAAATCTACAAAAAACTAATCTGAAATTGCTTTTCACTTACATAATTGGTTGGACATTGGACACAGATCTCCTGTGTCATCTAAATAACCTTACTCAGGATTTATCCCACTTTTCTTTGTGTGCCAATGTACACTTAAACACACACAGCAGCATTCACTGCGATTCCTTCTAATATGACTAAGAAGGTATTGAAAGAAGCAAAAAATTGATGAGTAAAAAATTATTGTTACATCATTCTAAATTCATGCTTGTTCCATTGCTAAAACTATGAGAAATGAGAATAATTTGGCATTTTGAAGATTTTCTTTTCAGCTTCAGAGAAGATAATCTCCCTGAATATTTCATTAAGTGGTAAAATATCCTTTTTATGATATAATATATTCTCTTTCATGTATCACTAGACTGTGAGTAAGATAGAAATAGAAGATGAATTGTGAAGAAATACAAAATATACTAACAACTCCAACTCCATAAACCAAGTCAACATTCAAATGGGGTGCTGGGTACAGTTATAGTATCAATTTATATATACTTTACTCTCTTTTCTCCCTGTCATTTTATATGTGCAGAAATGAACTGCAACAAAATATTTATAATTCAGAATTGTACCCCATGAAATTTTATTTTGTTGTGGTTTCTTGCTGGTTGAGTTTGGTTGGGTTTTTTTTCCCTTTTTAGGAGATGAATAAGTACCGGTCTTGGTGTAGTCTTTTGTTTGGTTATGACTGGGTTGGAATTCCACTGGTCTATACCCAGGTACGGAGCTATTATCCTGTTGAAAATTCAAAACACAATTTCCATAAAAGGGGGGTTGGTACCAAACATCCATGGTATAAAACATTCATAGTCCCAGCCATAGTCTCTGAGATATTGAGCACTGGTTCACTCACACAGGATCATGGAGGCCTGGCTAACTATTTAAGGTGTATTTAATGCAGAGCTGTTTTGAAAATCTTGCATAATTTGGAAGAGGGAGGGAAGCACTGAAATGTTTTTCTGTTTCCTGAGTGTTCCTCCTGGCCATAATTATTCCTGTGGCCTCTGTATTTCCAATACCTCCTACAGATTTATAAATTACATGGCAAAAGGCAGACAAAGGCCTTTGGGTATGGGTTGCCTTATGCATAAGATTGTGTTAGTTCATTATTTCAATGCAGTTCTGTTCTTTTCAGGTTGTTACTCTCGCAGTCTATACCTTTTTCTTTGCCTGCCTGATAGGGCGTCAATTTTTGGATACTGACCAAGGGTACCAGGGACATGACTTAGATATTTACATTCCAATCTTCACACTGCTGCAGTTCTTCTTCTACGCAGGATGGCTCAAGGTAAACTGGCTTTCTGGACACATGATGGGGGGAACCCCTGGAGGGCTGGTCAAGGTGTCAGATCTGTGACCCACCTGTAAAATCACCAATGAATACTGAAATTACACCAGAGGTGAACTCAGCCTGAAGTGTTCTGTGGTCATATAGAATTATCATGCAATGCATTTTTAATTCCACCTGACAGACCATATGGTAAAAAATGGTCGTGAATCTGAAGGAGCCCATTTTAGTAGCACCAATGCAGCCACAACTCCCCAAGGGAACTTCACAAGGTCTCAGGACTTGAACTATAAAATGACAGAAAAGAGATTAAAAATACCTTTCTCGCACTCCATTCTGCAATGGGGAACTATGGCTGCAGACCTGGCATCAGCTGAAAGGGACTGAATGATACTTTCTTTTTATGATCAAAGCTGGTAGTATCTGCTGTTACCCTCATCAGATGCAGGCAATTAAAGGCCCCCAGTTCCAGAGGGCTATAAAAGAGTGATAGACAATATTGGCTAGAACTCCACTGCATAAAGATGTTCATTAAAAAGAAGAGTCATAGAGGAATCGGATGCTGCCCATCAGTCTGTTGATGACAGCTAGGCTAATGTATCACAATCAATCTGATAGTTGAGTAATTAAGCCACATATCTCAAGGTGGTTCTCTCTTCTGCAATAGACTGACTGGAAAAAAGTTTCATTGGGGTCCATGGACATTAGATTTCCTTTTGTGTTTATTAATCATGGATAGAAATACAGAGCTAAGTTTTCTGTTAGAATACAAACTGAACAAAGTTGGCCAGTTTTAGAGACACCTTCCCACAGCCAACTCTGAAGGGTGGAGTAGAGAAGACAGCACACCAAGCTGGCAGATGTGAGGAAAAGTAGAGCGCGTGCAGGACAAGCTCCTCTAGTGTTGTGTCCTAGGAAATGAGGGGGAAAAGGATTTTGCTTCCTAAGGACCAGCCTAATTGGGAGCGGGAGAGTGAGAAAGGGTGGCTGGTACAGTGAAGGTAGCAGCTTCTCCTGAAGCAAAGTGAAGTTTTATCTCTAGGCAGTGTATTTCTGTTATACTAGAGGGTTAAAAATGGTAAGCTGTTTCTCTTGACTGCCCTGCTGGTGCTCCTGAGAGGGAATGGGTTTTCTTTCTTCAGCACCCAAGGATGTTTATGGCATCTTTTCCAGTTCGAGCTTCCAGCTAGCTGTGGTAGGTATGAGATGCCATTGTAACTGAAAAATCTTCTGCATAAGGAAATGAAAGGGAGAAGTTTTTAAAAGTTAATTTAGTATCAGCCATGTTTCCTCAGACTGGAGGTTCATCCAAACCTTCAGTGCCCTGAGTCGAGATATTTTTATCTTGAAGGGTACAGCCAGTTTCCTGCTGAGCATGTTGGACTTTGGCTGCCAGGCAGCAAAAAGGGCCCTGAGGTATTGACTTCCAGTAACTTGGCAATTCCTCAGAAATAATGTGTAAACTGAGCTCATTCCTTGGCCTCAAGCCTGATCTGTTGTACCTATAATACAGGACCAAAGTTTCCCATTACATGAGACACTTCTAAATCCCCATTTTCATTACAGGGACAGAGGAACTGTCCAAATACAGAGTTTACTTGTCCAGCACTACATTCCTTTCTGGAGAATAAAGTCATGTCTCATATGCCAGGACCAGGTCAGCCAAAAAAAAGCCACCACGACTGTCTGCTCTGTCCCAGTCCTCACTTTTTTAAGGTCATGTGATAGGTTTTATGGTGGATTTTTGGGCGGTGGTCCGCTGGATTACACGAAGCTGATCCATGTCTTCCCTGGAGAGCCACAACACAGACTGTGTTCTGGTTTCTCCCTATTGCAGTACTTTCATAGCTGTGCCTATAATTTAATACCATGACAAGGAGTGTGAGCAGAGGTGACCCCTCTCTGCTTTCATTGCTCCCACCTTACAGGTGTTTTTGTAGTGTTAATCTACTCAGCAGTTCTTTTGTTGTGTGCCAATGCTGGCCTGGGAAGTGGTGGCCTTGGAGACTCAGCAAGTATTTATCCACAGGGTCATCCTAGAAGCACATAGAAAAAATATCCAGGGAGCAACTGCCTTACAGCTATAACTTATTTAAATCATAGCTGTCCATAGTGAGGTTAATGAACAGGACTGATTAATCATACAGTTGCTTTACCTATCCACATTAAACCAAGGACCCGACTGCTGCTCCTGTGCATGGCCCTGGTGACCACAAAAAAGGCTTGGAAGGGTTATCAAGAATGTGATCAGCTTCAAAACCAGGGCTTAAAAAGATAAACAGAATGGAGGGGAAAGAATATTTAATGTCAGTTACCAAGAAAATAGGAAATAGAGAAGCAGTCTGAATTTCCTAATTTTTAAACATTTTTTCCATTTAATCTTTTTTTATCCTCCTCATCAATAGTCATGTGCTTACTCTCCACACAATGTACTTTAGTGATCACAGGGGTGGGGGACAGTCTCTTAGGGGTTTTTCACTGGATATGGGGAGCCAGAGAGGGTTCCCTTGCCAGACTACTTCCCAGACTAAGGTACCTCATCACAAATGTGTCTGAGCTCACTGTCTGATTGTGTCCTCCACAGGATGAGCTTCTGCCCTGCAGTTTCAACCACTCCAGGTACAGAAACCCAAGCCAGCAGGCTGAATTAAGAACAGACTCAGATTCTGTCTCTGGGATTGGGTTAGCATGATGCACAGAGTTCACTTGAGTCAAGTTTTTTTCTAGGCTGCTTTTCCTCAAAAGCCTTGGAAGGTTGCCATCAGGGTTAATGCTGATAAAGAAGCAGGGGCTAAGGTCTGAGGCGGAGAGATGAGCTCTACTCCTTCCAGCAGACTTCAGCTGCAAGGCTTGGGAATACTGACTCCATGGGCTCATGGACTATTGCAGACAACAGTGCAATAATAGAGTGTCTAGCTGCTAAACCATTCATTTAAATGAGCCAAATACAACAGTAAGGAAAGGTAATGACTATTGGATGTGACAATTACCTTGGCCCAGGCATGTCTCAGTTCCCAGTAGGCCAGCACTGACAATGTTGATTGACAGCACCAGCGAGGCACAGAGATACGAATCTATAGTGAAAGCAAGCTGTTCCTTCACTAGGCTGGCAGAACCATCACACAGGAGCTCAAGCTATGATTGCAAGTGACAGGCAGAGAGAGAGAGAAAAATCCAATCCTACTTTCTTTGCAGCAGTAGTCCTGACATGGCATGCCAACCTCTCTTCACTGTCTCATTTTCTTTCCAGGTCGCTGAACAACTCATTAATCCATTTGGAGAAGATGATGATGATTTTGAAACTAACTGGTGCATTGATAGAAATTTACAGGTTGCTGTTGTTATTTCTACTTCCAGCTTTACCGTAGGTTATCATTACATCTAACACTATGCCTTATATTGAGGAATAAATCAGGGCAACAAGTGCCAGCAAAACATATTCTTTCCCTGAAGGATTACCTGTGGCTGTGATCCACAGAGTTTATTTTCACAAGCTAATTCATCTTGATTTTGGTATTTGGCATTTACAATGCCTGACTAAACATGCAAACAGCTGACCTTAAATTATGAGACCACTCTATGCCTGGAAAAACTTGTAATGTAGATCAATCCTGCAAAATCCAAAAGTCATTCCCACTTAGACAAGAACACATTTTGCTAATCTGAATGTCTCGAGATTAAAATATTGCATATGAACTTTTCTTTAAAAAGAAAGGCAGCAAAAATAGTAAAAAGACCAAGCAGGGCCCTGAACTAACAAACAGGGCTAGTACCATGATTCATGTTCGGATGCTGTCACCCACAGCAGTATCTGCGGTCAGCACAGGAGCCAGTGTCCCCTCTCACAGGGCCTGTGAGATGACAAGGGTACAGTTTCATTCCAGTTACCCCTGATTCCCAAAGAGCTCTGGCTGTTGTGCTGTCAAGGAGCTCAGAGGCATGAGGAGGTCCCACAGCACCTGCTGCTCCCCCTGCACAGAGCCAAGCACAGGGCTGGCTGAGCTGCTGTCAGACTCCACTTCAGCAAAGCAGAGCCCAGGATTTAGGGGGAGCAAGAGCCAAATAAACTACCAAATTAAGCAAAGTAATTAGAGTCAGGCATGCAGGTATGTGCAAGAATGGGAAACGACTTCACATGGACAAAGATGCTCTCTGGCTTAGTACCATGTCAGGATACTAATGCTCCTGTGCCTTAAAGCTTGTTGTGTAAAATTTATTAGAAGGATGTTCACATTATTGATTTGGAATGTCTTAAAATGGCAATGAAGCCTATCAGAAAGATTCTTGACCTCTGGCCATTTTAAGGAGCACATGTGTAATACTTTACACAGACTTTCCATAGCACATGATGGATCACATTTAACTCATTATACGTGCGGGAAGGACTTCAATCTGGCACAACTATCTTTGCAGTACAGAAGATTCAAGTTATGATAAAATTTATGCTTTCATGAGTATAGGCAGATATGGGGGTTTATTTTATAATACTGAGTCTCTTCCTAGTGCCCAGGCCATCATACACAGCTTATGTTAAAGGGTTTCTGAAAGAAATGTTTACCTATATAGTAAACATAAATATATAAAGTAGACTATTTAATATACTCCACTATGTTGATAGTGACATGATTTTTGCAAAAAAAAATTAAGGTTTCACTTCTGGCGGTGGATGAGATGCACATGAACTTGCCAAGGATGGAGAAAGATATTTACTGGAATGATACCTCTGCCCGGCCACCCTACACAAAAGCAGCGGCTGATTACTGTATTCCTTCATTTCTTGGATCAACTATTGAAATGGGGTGAGTGGCACTAAGGGTCCTTAATGCTATCAGAATGATCACCACCCTGAAAGTCTGCAGTGATTGGCAGTCAGTCAGGGCAGGATGCAGGCTCTAACAATACTGCAAGCAGAGATGGAAATGGGAAAAGAAATTAGGAGGGAGTGGACAGAGTGGTGTTGGTGGGATGATGTCTCCAGTGGTCCATGTGTTCATCTAAGTTATGCACACATATCTTAAATTGTGTAATCAATAAATAGAGCATGTTTGCAGAGAGGGTTTGTTGATAGTCTCTGAGCACAGGATGATACCTGAGGACAGTGACTGACTTTTCTCAATAATACTTGCTTTGCTACAGCTTCTTTATGCATCCCCAATTAGAAAAAGCAGCTATTCCTTTGTTCATTTAGTTAGCAGACTAACTAAACCAGTCCAGGTTTTTGTGAAGATCAACAAGAAATCATTCTAAATGTTGTATGACTTTTCATTGACTAATAATCCTGGTATGGAAATTGAAATGGTCAGATATTGTGACGGTATGAAGAAGATTTATTTTCAGAGATCAACAAAGAACAATGGTTACAAAGAAGAGAGGGTATGGGATTGCCCCCATTGTCAGGATCTGTATGAGAAATCAGTGACAGGCCAATTAGCTTAGAAGCTGTTAGTTTAAATACTTGTGACATGCTGTAATATGGACAGGTCAATAAGTGTAAATACCATCATGCCTGAAAAAAATACCAGGCAAGTAGATGTTCTCATCTGAAAACCTTTTGTAAAACTTTACAGAAACTGGTTTTTAAACTTTAAAAATTATCTCAAGATATTTACAATATTCCCATAATTTCCCACCTTTATCAAAATAAAATGTCTTAATTTTTTTTGTTTCATTTGGCCTCAAAATTGTGCTTTTCTCATTTTTGTTCCTCTTATTTTTTCATTTTTGCATGTATTCTACTAAAAAGGACAATGGTTTATATGAGTTCCTTTTATCACACACAGCCTTTTCAGAAGTTACTTCCTTCTGGAAAAACTATAAAATGGTGAAAAGAAAGGTAAAGATGAAAGTTTAAAAAGTAAAGAAGAAAATTTCACAGAATATAATTTATTTTAAGGTGATTTCTATGGGGAAAAGGTAGTAAAGAAGAAACATCATTAAGTCTGCAAACAATTTTTTAATAAGGAGTATTTCACACAAAAAAGGAAGGAAGGAGTGAATGAAAAGTAGCTCGTGTGGAATGCACACAGCTGTGGAATGCAAACAGCTCTGATGTGTTGACTTCTTATTAATTATGTTCTCATCTGAACCATTTCTCTGTTCACATCTCTAAAAATAATGGATAGTTGTTATGCAAGCTTCAGAAACAAGCTCTAAAAATTCTTCCAAGTCCAGAGCAAATATATAAAACTTGATCCCAAATTCAAAGTCTTCTCCAGTCACCTCAAGCTAACATCTGGAACAGGTTGCCCAAAGAGGTGGTAGATGTCCGATTCCTATAAATATGCAAGGCCAGGTTGGATGGGGTAATGAGCAACCTGATCTAGTTGAAGGTGTCCCTGCTCATCACTGGGAGGTTGGATTAGATGCCTCTAAAGGTCCCTTCCAACATAAAGTATTCTATGATCTTCACAAATGCTGGATGAAGTTCCTCTGTCCCTCCAGGTTAGTGTTGCCTGCCTGTGCTCCTTGCCTCAGATTTGGCCCAAGCCCCTTTGCCATTCTTGTCCTTAGGACAGGTAACTGGGTCAGTTTGGCTTGTCCAGACTGTGCTGAGAGAGTGACGTGTACTGAATTCACTGGCACGTGCCACAATAGTTGTTCTCATGAAGCACCAAGGCTGTGAAGGAGAAGAGTACAAGGTACAGGTGAGACCTTCAGACCCACACTGTTATGTCCCAGATGTAAGTGAGATTTGGCCATCTGAGTAATTTCAACATTTTTGAAACTGTTGTCCTCTGTTTCCAGCAGTAGCCTTTTCACTGTTGCTATTTTTGCCTGAAGGATTCTCCTGAAAAAGAAACTACAGCCCTGAGTAGGATTCCTTTCTCCCCTTTCCCTCACCCTAAGCACAAGCCTAACCATGTGGAGCTGCCTCAGAAGGCTGCAGCTCAAACATGAAATGGTGCCAGATGCCTGGCTGGATGCCCTCCCAGCCTGGTTCTTACGAGAAGAGACATCTGGATGTGAGAGTTCTCTGTGTGATCTGGCTGATTCAAAGGCACAGACACTCTTTCCTGGCACCCTCATCCTTTTCTTCCTTCTCTTTACTGACACACTAGGGCCTTGGTTCCTATGTCTTGGGTCCTATGTCTGAGACAGAGGGATAAATGTGTACAGAGACCCAATGCTTCCTATGTTTAAGTGACATCTACTACCTGGCTTTATTTGGCAGGCTGGCTGATACCGAATTCCTCTATGGGGAAGAGTGGCCTTGGGAAGAGGAGAAACACCAGAGGCAGTATTCGGTTTTGAGAAGAGTCAAGAGGTTTCTCAGTGTCCATGAGAGTCCTTCATACCCAACTCACCAGCGCTACACTCGGCAGACAAGTGAGAACTCGGTGTTTTTCCCAGCAGATGAAAAGGGCCACATCAGACGCCTGCAGGAAATGCACACAAGAGGGAGGCACTCCACCTCAAGCTTCAAGAAGAAACATGAAGGGGTTACCAGAAGTAACAGGCTTCATGGTAGCCGAGAGCTAGGACCCATAACAGAAACCTCAAGGAATGAGGCACAATTTGGTGACAGTGACACCTCATCTGAGACAACCAGGCCAGTTCCTGAGGTCATCATTTCTGAAGTCCAGGAGATTGAACCTGATGTGCTGGACAAACCAGACCTGCCAACAGAGCGGTCTGCAAGCGTGCCAGAAGAGAAGCTCCAAAGGATCCTAGCTGAGGCAAATGTGGCTCTTCTGAACCAACACTTTTTCCCCCCAGAAATGACTCCATACCTCTCAAGTTCAGAGGTGCATCAGTCACTTCCTAGTGTGATAAGACAGCCCAAACATGAGCCTCAGATTAGTAACATAGCTGGTCTCATAACAGATCATGAGAGAAACCTTCAGCGATGGAGTTTACCAAGCTTCCATAGTCCTAGTACAGCATCAAATGCTGATGTTGCACTGTCTTCAACAGATTCTGGGACAACTTCACAGCAAAGTTGTGTTTTTTCATTCAGTGATGGAAAAAATGTTACTTCTGCTTCTGCTCCACAAACATTTGAGATGCAGGACTTATGGGAAAACCTGGACAGTAAAGAAACAGCCATAGTAGAATTTTCTAATGAGGAGGGTGAAAGAAAACTTTGACCATTCTTCATCCGGGTTTGACTGAACTTCTTGTGTTCTCTTGAACGTGGTTCTCACACAAATTTGCTGAAAGTGCAGAAGGGCAGACTCGATACTCAGACAATTCATGAACAAGATCCAACAGAGGATTTATGGTGACATAATTTAAGCCACTTGGTCACTGGCTTGAAATCTGTGACCCTGTGGGAAATACAGAGAGAACTGGGAGCCTCAGGGTGTATATGGCAGTGAGGTGTGTAGACATAACTAGACGAAACACTAAGTTTATCAGAAGAGTGGGTATGGTTCTGTCCACTTTGGATATACACTGAACTCTGCTGCCTTTGTTCCATCAGCTTAAGATCCATCCCTGTAAGATCTAACAACAGTTTTGGTTTCTACTCAAGTGGCTCAAAGGCAAAGATGTGGGCTCAGTTCCTTACTCAGCCTGGAGAGATTCAGCCTACCATCTCTTACTGCCTGAAGGAGCACTTGAAAAATCAGGCCCCTCATTTGTGTAGGACAGTATTCTGCCCCACTCCTGATGAAACTATGACACTAAAGAGTAAAAAAAGAGAAAAGGATTAAATGTTTGATTTCATTTTAAAAAATGGAAGGTGCAAAACAGCTGATGAGCTTGGCATGGGATGTCTGAGCCTTGGAGCACATATGTGGCATACGCAGTGACAGTTTATTGTAAAATGAGGCTCCCAGATGGCCTCCCTAGTGATGACAGGGCTGCAGCACTCTCTCAAGAGGTCATGGAGCTGCAGGTGCAACTGAGCTTAGGGCTCCACTCTTGTGGATATCTTCAGCTGGAAGTGCACAGGCTGTAGTCATCCCAGGCAGACAACAAAGTGGCCCATGACTCCTACCAAAACTGTTCTCCACTTCCTAAACTTCTCCCCCATTCCCATGCTGCCCAGATGTACCACACACATTCTTAATTAACCCAAACCTGAGTAAGCATTAGGTGACTCCTGCTACTCCAGGGATGACCAAGCCACCTCTCTAAACCTGCTGATAGCAACCTGGCCTTTCAGCTATCACTCCTGCAAGAAGCCTCAAAGTAGGCCAGGAAAGCAGCCGCAGCTTCTTTGGGTTTAGCTCTCACCCACGTTTACCAAAGTGCAGTCTGGAGCATGTTGCCAGCATTCTCCCATCAGTGAGTATCCAAGTAGAGGACACACAAAGGAGAGACTAGGTAGCTGAAGGGACTGAAAGAGCAGAGAGAGGGGGGACCAAAAGTTACGAGTCTGCAACAACCAGCAAAAGCAGTATGGACTGCATGGACAGCCAGTCCCCCCAGCTCTCTTGCTCAGAAGGTTGCACTTCAAAACACAAACCAGCCTCTCTGCCATGGTAACTGGTAACACCAGGGGCTCCTGGGAGACTTTAGGACTCCCTGAACCTGGGAAGGGAATGAACAGACCTGCCTGCTCCTTCTCCTGCAGCCAACTTAGGTGAGGAGCCCATCTAGCTGGTATCACATACATCTATCTCATCTGGGCAGGCTTTGAACAAAAATCAGCTGCCCTTGCCACTTGTAATTCTTCCAGCTTTATTTCAGTCTGGAAATTGGCTCCTGGTGCTGTATATTAGGCACGGTTTAAGCAGAGCCATGCTCTCAAATCCTCCAAAGACACTAGGCAACAACACGTATCCCATCAGTTTAGGAAGCAGAGGACACTTGGCCCAAGGAAGCACTGTTTAAATTCATATTACGTGAATTCTAGTTATGCAGGGACGACAAGCACAGATTTGCCAGGCACCGATGGAAGGACTTCTTCACACCCTGAGATGAGGTGACACTGGTGTCTGACAGCAGCCTATTGAAATTTGATCACAGTTTGGAGTCAGGCGTTCTGGTGCAACCTCACCCTTGCCACTCCACAACAAGTCTTCAGGCAATTCCAGTTGCTGCGCTGAGGTCTGACCAACAAAAAAAGAAACTCTATAGAGTGAAATTATACAAAAATGAACAATGTCTTAGCCTCAGTCCAATTCTCTGAATGGCCCTTATGCAGCTTCTAGAAGCATTCCCTTTTTCCTCCTGATTCCCTCTTTCTTTTTGTAGCTGAAGCCACACTTTTCAATTCAATGTTTCTCAGTCTAATTTCATCTTCAATTGTCAAGGAACTTACTTTGCCAATGAGCTTAACTTAAATAAATGGCTAATTTTAGGTATAAACAATACATTTTAAGGACAGCCAGACAGCTCCAGTCACACAACTAGAAACAAAGTAAAAGTAACTGCTGCTCTCCTCTATAGCACTTTTGTTAAAGTCAAGAGAGCAATACAAGTTTCTGGGGAGTTTGGCCCTACTCCTCCCAGCCGTGCATGTGTAGGAAGAGTTTTCAGCATCTGTGAAGGAAGCCTGGGCCATTATCTAGCTCTCTCCTCACAGTACATAAGCTGTGCTTCATGCTGTAAGGGAACTTAAGCCAGAAATTAGAGATGACTCTCAAGTGTCCACCACAAATCTGCACTGAGAGTCCAGTCCCACCATACCTCCTCCCTCTAATCCTTCACACAGCTTCCACCAGGGCTTAAGGTATTGGACCAAAGTGCTCTTTGCCTCCAACCCAAACATCAGCTTGTTCCATCCCAGCACTGCTAAGCATGAAAAGCTTTCCCAGCTTCTCATCATCCAGCTCTGCTCATCTTCTTCTCAGCCTAGGATGCACACTGCTGCTTTCCACCACAACATTATACATCCAATCAGCAATGATTTTCCTACCTCTCCCACTCACTCTGCCAGCACTCCCTGGTCCTGCAACGTGTTCATTTTTTGATGGAGGCTAAGGGTGGCCACACAGCAGCCATTAGGTAGGCAAGAGCTTCAGTTAAGCCCCACAGAGGTGTCTATTATACATGTAGATGCATGCTATTATTTTACATTTATAATTACAGCTCTGAAGTCATGCAATGCAATCTGTAATACACAACCAGCATTTCACACAGTGGGCCAGCTCCAGGTTAGCTACAGTATTCTGTCCATTGCTTCTGAAGAAGCTGGTGCTGGGATGAGTTACCAGAAAAATTTAGTCTCCTCATTTAGTCTGTTATCTCACTCTGGCAAACATCAGTGTACTCTGATTTGTATTAAATTATCTTTTGGGATTATGTGCTCTTTTAGGCACTTCTCTCAGTAAATTATTTGCCGTAGCATGGTAAACAGAGTATTTTAGCAAACCCAATAATCTACAATTCATGTTCACAGGTATAAGCAATGTTGAATTATTGCATGAATAAAGGCACCTTGAGAAACACCTGGTTGTATTGAACTCTCAAGAAGCACTTCTGGCGAGGGTTTGACCTATCATGCAAATCAACTTGATGTCTACCAGGAACAGCAAGGCACTCACAGAAGCTGGCAAAGTTGGACAAGGATAAAACAGTGACAGGATAGACAAGTAGGTCAGAGCAGCAGTTTGCTCCCATCAGATGTGTTAATCTTGAGCAAGATCAGATATATCAGAACAAAGAGAGGGCTAGTCCCCGTGCACGCTGCCTGACTTTCCACCTGTTTCTAGGATGTGTTCACACTCTGCACTGGAATTAATAGAGCCAAGATGTCAGTGCTGGGACTGATTGGCTGTGGGGACATGTCCCAACACCCTTAAAATCTCCTGTTGTAAATAACAGATCTCTAACTCTGACTGCAAACTAATATTTGAGGAACATATACATATTTTACATATAATGAAAATGTACCAGAGGGTTAAATATGCTGCACAGTAGAGGAAACAAAAATACCCTGCTGCTGTTAAATGAGGGATGGGGCTTTATAGATGTTTGTTTCTCTTGGTTCATGACCAAACGAATGACATTTTCTAGACAAATAAGTTAGCTCATGGTCAATCCATTCTTTAAGAGGGGCATGGACAAAGGGGAATCAAGGTAAGACTGGCCTGAAATACACAGTAACTTCACACAGCCCAGTCTCGTCTGCAGAAAGAGACAGCTGGCAGCAGAGTCTCCTTTGCTAGAGGTTGACAGCCTGGATGCCAAATGTGTAACACAATGTGGCTGCAAATAGAGTCATGAGAACAGGCACCAGAGAGAAAGATTATTTCATACTGGAAGGCAAGATCAGTATTTCAGACATACCTACAGGAAAACTGTCCTGTTTTTGTAATATATACTGAGTCTTACAACTGAAAACATAAAATCTAAGGGGCTGTGATTGTGGTACCACCAAGGCCAGCAATGGACACTGTCTTTGGTCTGTGCCAGGAACATCCAGACAGACAGCAGCAAAGTGCCTGGGGGTCACCAGCCTCTGTCCCAGCGATGTCACTATGGGGCCAGTCTCCATCTCCCCACAGCTCTGCCCTGCTGTGGAGGTGTCCAGTGCACATGGCTGGGATTGCAGACATTTTTTGCCTTTAGGAAGATACAAGCAGCCCCAACACACCAACACACGACATTTTTTTTCCTCCAGGAGAGAGAACAACCTGAATTTTCAATTGTTGTTCTGCCCTCAACTCCCCTTCCTCCCAGCATTGGAACCACTGTAAAAAAACATAAAATGTAACTGAAACAGCACTAAGATCAAAGCAGATTTTGGTTAAGTTTTATTCACGTGTATGGGGACAGTATCAGCTTTAGCAATCTGAACAAATACTCCAATGGGTAGAATTTAGGTGAATCTTTTGCCAAATCAGCGCAGCTACCTGTGGCTGTTTCATATGAAACTCCTGCCACTGCTGACAAGAAGTGGCTGAGGAAGGGGAAAGTAGATGTGTAGCACTGGTGCATGCGTCCCATAACTCATCTGAGGGGGAGGAACACTGGTATCCTTTTGCACGGGCTGCAGTCTGGGTTTTCTAATGTGAATAGGTGCTGCTCCAGCTGTTCACACTGCCGAGGGGGAGAGGAGTCAGGTGCTAAAAGCAGCATCTGACCTAAGGTGTGGATGTCAAATGCCAAGACCCAAAAAAGGAGAATTATCAAGGGATAATGAATCCCAGGGGAAAAGCAGGTTTGAGAGGTGGTGTAAGGAGCAGGAAATTGTGCAAGGAACAATAGTCGAAATTAGCAGCCACACAGGTATCAGTCAAGTTCCCTTTAAGCTGGTTGGAGCAAGCTAATTTAAAGAGAATTTCCACAGCACTCAGGAAACAAAGTTGAACAAAACCCAAACCATGGGAAATAATGATGGAAAGAAAACTGTAGGAAATGAGGTGGAAACTAGCACACAAGATGAAAAGAAGGATAACCAGACCAGGCAGGTCTAGGATTAGTTTTCCCCACACATAGCTGCTATCTTTTCAGCCTGACACAGTTCAGCATTTTTATTCTTCCTGATCTTTTTGCAAATCTGAGTGCTGAGTTGCTCTGCTGCTTTATCCTGAGAGCTGTAGTGTCCATGAGTTACTCAGGAATAATTGTTTCTCTGTTGTAAACACACAGATATTTAACCAAATTATCATCTTGGACAAGGATCACTGCAAAGTCCTTTCAACTTGGAGGGAGACAACACAAAATGCATGTAGGTCCAGAGTTTCTTCTTCACACAGGTGTTGAAGATCATTGCCTTGAGTTAAGACAGAATAAATGCTATTAGGGCTCAGTAGTAATCCTTCCTGTGAACAGCTTTTGCAAATCCCACTCTGTCATTCCCACGGTCAAAAATACAGTAAAATGCAGACATGAAGACATCTCCTAAAATCCAGAGAGAGCCAGTGCGAGTGGGGATGTCGAGAGACTGAAAGCCACTCATGCAGAAGGTTTGGTCATCAATAGACTCCTGGAAAGGAAAGCAATGTCCCTGCAGCAGCCTGCTCCATCTCCAGGCCAGGGAGTGAGGAGCAGGGAGCAGGGAAGCTGCAGATACGCACCTTTATGATGTACTGCTCTGCTGTCAGCTTGTATTCCCGGTGTCCGATTGTGAAGCTTATGTGAGGCAAACTCGACAATCTTCTGCAGTCTACAAGAAACTGGACACAGTGCTCTGACTGAGATGGGATCACTTCTTTAAGTATTGCTCTTTGAATTCAAGGTTTTTGATGTAGGTAATAGTGAATTTACTACAGAGAAACAGCATCAGGCTGATTTACAGCCTAATACTGCCCTCAGCTTTCTATACTCAGTTCAAACCAGCCCAGCAGCCCAGACCACTGCACCCTAGGGACCCAGGGATGATGAAAACCCTTGCAAATCCCAAAAGAAAGAAGGTGAAAGGGCTCTGATATCCTTCCTGTGCAACTCAAAGGCAAAACTAAGTGTGTGAGCCCCAGCAAGCCTAAATCAGCAAGGTCTGCTGAAGCAAAAGTTCTCCAATGCTCTGGCCTTGACAGGGCAGAGGGAGCTGCTCCAGCCACAGAGGGAGCACCCTATGGATGCAATTTACCCCAAGTCTTCTCATAATACCATCACTTTAAGGAAAAAAAAGCTAGTGAGGAATACAGCACTTTATGCTTATACTTTGCTCTGGAGTGGGATTTAAAGAGTAGAAGGACTAAACTCTGGCATGGTCATTAATGTCCATAAATAATATATTCAGTTACAGTAACAGTGAAGATAATTTCCTGGCCTTTCTAGTTACTTCATGAAACAACTGGTGTGTGAAACAGTACTACAGAATGCTCCAAGTCCCAGACGAATCTTTGCTGTAAACCGCACTGTTCTAAGTCATTGTTTTAGAGGCTTTCTAGAAGAAAGAATCTGATTTTTGCTGTTTTTCAATCTATTTTATGAAAACATAACCCTACATCTTGTACACTTACCAACTGTCATGCCATTAGAACAAAAAAAATCATGGGATACAGAGGAGAAGGGTACAAAAAGCCAGTAAAATGATTTATAGTATACAAGAAGCAGGATATAATTCTCTGACATAGCTATTACAGAATAGGACATCCAGAACAAATCAATCCTTGCAGAAAAGAGATAAAAGTTCTGGTAAAGTCTGGAATGGATACACTCACTTTTACTGGGATAAATTTGAGCCAATATGTGCGGTCTGTCTATGGTTGTTAAAAATCAGTCATAGAAAGTCTTATTTTCAGGATGCTTTTCTGCAAAATCTGAGATGCTGGATGAATGTTCTTAGGTTAGCACTGCTGTAAATGAACCTACACAGCAGTGACCCATTGTTTCTTTGTATTAGGCTAGTACAAGTACAATGGAAATACATATTTTATCTATGTTCATTAGCATGAACCATTACAAAATCAACTTGTTATTAGGGCATACTCTTTGGCATGTATCTAAAAATTTGAACAAAATCAAGATTAAAGGTTTGATTGAGAAAGAATCAGGAACCTCAGGAATCACACAGAGGTCACTGCAAGTCCTCTTCTTACAAATGAAAGTGGATTAAGAGTCCATTTTTTTGTTCGCTCTTTTCCAGTGCACTGGGCACTTGCAAAACTCTTAATTTTCTTCCAAGAGTGGTTTTGGGTCAGGATCAAGACAAATTGAGATTAGCTCAGTTGGTTAGAACATGGTGGTGCTAATAACACCACAGTTGTGGTTTTGATCTCTGTACAGGCCATTCACCTGAGAGTTGGACTCAATGATCCTTATGGGTCCCTTCCAATTCAGAATATTCTGTGAAATGCAAAGTTAACAAAAGCCACTCATAGCAGTTTTCCTTAAGCACTGGAGCTGTGGCAATGTGCTGGTGACCTGTGGGAGCCAGCCAAGGGCCAGCAATAGGCACAGTAGAAATAAACTGCTCTTTCCCTGGAGGCAGGGACAGGAAGGAGTGGTGAGGAGTGTCAGCGAGGGAGAGGCAGGAGACAGCAGTAGGGAAGAAAGGAAAACCAGCAAAAGGTCAGAGGAGTAAGGTTCAGGAGGAAGAGTAAGAACCAGCAAGACTTGTCCTGTACCATGTGACTCATCTACAAGGAGCCAGCACTGTGAGTGACACTGATGTGCGTCTCTCCCAGGAGCTCTGGCACAACACCAACTGCTCCACTGCAAGCTGACAGTGAGAGGTCCTGTCAGTGAAGCCACTGTCATTAAAATACCATTCCCCTTCCATCTGATACTGACATAGCTGGCAATCAGCACCAAATCCCTCCTGGCTTGGGAGACCTAATAGCTAGAGCTGGGGACATCAAAAATCCTCTGAGCTTCCAAAAGAAAATTATCTCTCATAATTGATCTCACAGATCAATTCCTCAAACAGATGCCCCCACTATTTCCTTACACACCAGTATAGAAGATGAAGTGAACATTTGGGAAGAGGGCTGGGACAAGGCATATAGATCAAAAGCAGCTTGGCTCAGAGCTCAGTGCTGTCCTGGAAACAAGGCTTTCACTGGTACCTGTCTAAGCAATCATTTCTGTTATTTTCCAACTCTTTGCAACATATACCAGTTTCTCTTCCTTTCTAGCTGTTTTCTGGCTATACAGTTTTTTACCTCTCCAGTCTTTGATGGACTTGCCCCAATGTATTCCTGCAGTCGCCTGATTTGTGAAGAGGGGCCGGTGATAAGAGAAGTGCCGGAGTCAATGATGGCTTCGCAGCCATGGAAGCAAAGTGCCACCCGGCCCTGGATCTTTATACTGCAAATGAAATTTAAAAAAGCAGCTTTAAGCAAATGGCATGTACACTGTGACTGAAACACCATATCATCGCTAGCTAAAGTACCAGAGTACTGAGTGAAGTTAATCCCAGACAACAAGTGACAGCACAAGAGGAAATGGCCTCAAGTTGCACCAGGGTAGATTTAGATTGGATATTAGGAAAAATTTCTTCACAGAAGGTGTTGTGAAGCATTGGAACAGGCTGCTCAGGGAAGTGGTAGGGTCACCACCCTTGGATGTGTTCAAAAGATGTGTGAATGTGGCACTTGAGGACAAAGTTTAGTGATGTACTTGGTAGTGGTGCTGGATTGTCAGTTGTACTCCATGATCTTAAAGATCTTTTCCAACCCTAATGATTCTGTGTTTCTGTGATTAAAACTAGCTGCCAAGCTCTGCTAAAGACAAGAATGGCTGTGGACCCATTTTTCTCTTGAGACTCCTACAACTCTAATCATGTGCTTCCTGCTGATAAATTTGCCCTCACCCCCAGGTATGTGTTCTCATCAGTTTAGGCAGTATGCTAGAGGTGGGACAAAGGAACACTGGCTACTTCGACCAAAGTTAGCAGGACAGATGAAAACAGGATGCAGAGCTGGATTCTATTCCTGGGTGCCTTAACCTCTTAATAGAACAGTCCACCAAGACTCATCTTGACCACTCGTGCATCATATTAAAACATACTAACATGCTCTCCCAGAAAACAGCAGCATATTAAAACATACTAACATGCTCTCCCATGTCACAGCAGATTTAGAGAACTAACAAACCCCAATCTCATCCTGGTGAATCCCTCTTTGAGGGGCACAGGGTTAAAACACTGCAGCTGAGTCCTCCTGCACCTGTGTCACCAGGTGTTTCTGTCTCTGGGGGTTTACCTAGGGAGGTGAATTCCACCAGGTTTTTTATACATACATACATACATACATACATACTTGTTCATGCGTATTTGCCAGTAGCTTTTCTTAGTGACCTCGACCCAGTGGATTGAGCCTTTGTAGAGAGAATGGTCTATTCCCCCCAGAATCAACTCACCACCATTCTCGGTGTCATCTCCTCTGAAAGTAGAAAACAGTTTAACACAGACGTGGGAGTGAGCCAGCATGCACCAATGAGATTACACTTAAAAAGCAAAAGTCAAATGACAGCCCTTTCTAAATTCAGATATGGATGGCTGAAAGGGACTGTTACTAAATTATCACTGTATATGTTCCAACTCAGACCTTCCAAACAACCTGTGAGAAGACTTACTGTAGACACCAAGGTAGGCATCAGGAGCAGGCTGAGCCAGTTGCTGCTCTCAGCTCCGAAGAAACACTAGAGAAATAGGTGGAGTTGCAGGTAGGTCCAGCTTAGGGAACAGTATTTTTCTGAAATGTGGCCATTTGGGTGTAGCACAACACTTCTGTTCATCTGCATGGGCCAGGGGAAAACCTCTGGCAACAGACATGGCAAGTCTGAGCTGAGAACTTTACTTTTACTTATAACCAGCTCCGACAAGAATAAATCTCTGTCAAAAAAGTCATGGTCCTCCCCATAACATTTTTTCTTTTCATGCCATAATCTTCAATGTCAAATTGAAAACAAAAAAACAACACAAAGAATCAAAAAAATGGGAGAAATTTCTTTCTAGGCTTGAAGGTTTATAGAGATGCACAGTAGTTTCTATCAATAATTGAAATAGATTTACTTCTTTTTTAGCAGTGTTATTTTAAAGACAGACCTTTTCAGATAGAAGGAGAAGACTGGCTCCTCTACCAGGTTCTGGTTCATGATGCTGTCAAACACAGGCTGAACATTGCCCACGGCCAAGTCGGGGTAGCCCAAGCCCAGTATACCATCAAAGCGGGCAAAGACGAAAGTTGGTCCTGGCTCAAACACCGACTCGCCAAAGTCCTGTCCTTTGATGGAGATGTTACTTATCTGTGTGGTAAAAAAAAGGCAACAAACAACCAAGCAAAGAGCAACCACAACTGAAAGTAATGACACCACCAATAGCAAGAAATGAGCCATATTTCTGATCCATACCAGTGGATTCATTCAGTTTATAAAGCCTGGCTATCTTTCTGTGACTTGCATCAACACAGCATGTGCCCATTTGGCAGGTAGGCAGCACTGATTTCTTAGAATGCCTTAATTATGTCACTGCTTCTTCATAAGCCCAGAAGAGGATCCAAGAAGACAAGCAGAAATGAAAAACAAAATCTGAGGTGTTTGTGTTGGTAGCCCAAAGCTGGAGCAGAACCCACACCTCTCAGCACTCAGCTTGGTGGGACCTCACCCTGCCCTTGCCTAAAGCAGGCAAAGTTTTCCAGGGTAAGGCCAGTATCTGCCCTGAAAACTGCTGACGTGGAGGCTGACCCCTATTTTAGGTGGACACTCACCTGCAGTGTGTCTTTGCCAGCAATGCCCAGAAGCTGTCCTGAGCCATACTGCAGGGAGAAGGTTTCCCCTCCATGCTCATATGAATCTGACTTGAAGGACTTAAATTTCTGGTGCATCCCTACACAAAAAAAAATGACATCTCTACACCGAGTGGAGGTCCTGGAAACCCACCCACTCCCCAATGCAAAACAAGATGAGATGTAGGAGAGCCAGATTTTTGCTTCTCTCAAGAGAAAAGTGTTGTAGAAGTACTGCAGGCACCTCAGTTCCCCTGAAGACACTCCAGTTTTTCTGTACCTGAGAAATAATTTTGCATTTTGGAGAAAAATTATAACAAAAATGGGCATTCCCACTTCTGTTGGTTGGTCTCCCAGGTCTATTTCCATGCCTTTTACCTCATGGTGCAGAGGGACTCCGGGCAGCTGCAGCGGGCACCTGCCCTGGCTGCAGAGCAACATGAGGGACAGAGGAGCAAACTAGGGAGAGGAGAGCGGCCCTAAGGGATGCTCCAAACCCTCCCCTTGCAGATCCCTGCTGCAGGCAAGCATCTTGGGAAAGAAGAACGGGGCAAGATCTCTGGAGACCCAAGACAAGAGAAGCATCAGGGAGAATAACATCTCTTACTGCAGGCCTCGCTGATGCAATAGGCGGACGGGACCCAGAAGTTGGAGGAGCCGGTGTCAAACACGACGGTGAACCTCTGGGGCGGTGTCCCGACGCTCACAACCCCGTAGTACTGCGCCTGCAGGAGGGAGGAACAGCCCACTCAGCCCCGGGCAGCCTCCAGCCAGCTGTTCCTGAGGAAGAGACCTGATTGGGAGCATCACACAACTGCTCCCTCAGGGGCTTCTGTGCAATTCCATTTAAATGTAAATGCACACCACACGAAGAGTTCTGGTTCCACAAGTGGCTTCAAGTAGCAGGTTTTACTCCGGCTGAATGAACAACGGTGTGGCATTTTAAAAAACTTTTAAGCAAACACTCAGTTGGGTTCCCTATGGAGTCAACGAACCCTCCTGCACTGGCTTCAGAGGTGACAAGGTCATCCTCAAGATGAAACTCTCACATGACCACACAGACTTTCAGGCTGTTCCATACTGATGTCAATAAGAAAACAGTGTTGCAAAGTCAGCACAACCTGTCTTTGCCAGCTTCAGAGGGCTCTGACCTGTGGCACAAACACTGTCTTATTTGGCTGCTCTTTTTCCTTTGTAATTAGCAGCTATTATAGTAAGTCAAAAAAGTATCATGTTGCACAAACCGTTCCTGATATACTGGATGAAGTTCATCCAGCAGATGAAGAAACCACTGACCATCCCTGGATACCAATTGAAACTGAGATAATCTGTGAATACGTGAATGCTGGAATGAAGTGCTTATCCACATCCCGTATGCAAGTGTCTAAGTGCTCCTATCTGGCCCTGGAAGAGCACTTCAGCATTAAGAGACCTATTTTTAGGAAGAGGCATTTCTGGAATTCAACCACAGATAGAAAAGCAATAGCTAGTGCCAAACTTTTTGCAGCAATGCAAGTATTCGAATATGTATCTTAAAGTGCATACTTGTTTATTAATACACTGACGTTTCTGACCCCAGAACATAGAGTCTGAATGAGATAATCTTGAAAAGGCAAACAAGCATGCCATTTAAGAGAATATCCAACTATACAGTAGGATTCTATTTCTTCCTGCATTTAACAAACCTAAGGGATGTTCATTAAAAAAAACCAAACAAACAAACAAACAAAAACCCCACCCAAAACAACAACAAAAAAACCCCATAGAACCAGAAAACCCACATACACACTGCAATAAAACCTGGTGCTACCTGAATATGCTGGGGAAGTGGGTT
Organism: Illadopsis cleaveri; assembly: GCA_013399915.1. NCBI lineage: Eukaryota > Metazoa > Chordata > Aves > Passeriformes > Timaliidae > Illadopsis > Illadopsis cleaveri. The sequence continues at coordinate 226,138 of VXBB01020593.1, read as the reverse complement.
TTGCTTTGTTGTTTTGAGATTTTCATTTATCCCTCTTTGAAATAAGTTTTAAAGCAGGTTGTAATGTTTGTGTCCTTTGTTCTTTTTCACATACTTATTTCTTTATGGCCCTCAAGTGTCAATAGGTTCTTGCTGAATGAATTTGGCCTCCCCTTCGATTCCATTCCCTGTTCAGATGAAGACTTCACAATATTTCTGCAGCTTAGTTTCCCTTGAGGTAAGCATAGCAGAAAAACCAAATAAAACAGAAAACAAAGGCCATCCAAATGGACAAAATTCTAAAACCAGGAAAGACAGCTTACAAAATGGTAGACCTGCTGACTTGCCTGTCTGAGATTCAGTGAAATTAATATTTTTCCTTTTTCAGTTTAGATGGTAAATTCTCCCTGTCAGTCTCCAATATTTAATACATATTAAACTCCAGAGATAAAAGCAGAAAAAAAAACCCAAAACAACCTCTACTTAAGTCTTTGTCATCACTGATTTATGACTCCACCTGATCAAATAAATGAGATTTGGAAGATTTTTTTATAACACAGAAGCATCCAAGTGTCTGGTAAATAGAATATGACTAAAGGAAGTAATCAGATTCTGCTATGAAAAATTCTATAGTTCGCCAAGACTGATACAGGCAAACTTCCCATATTTCTTTGGGGACCCAACCAAGTCCAATGCAGATCTATACAAAAATAAAACTTGTCACAGGATTACCACTGCTACTCTGCATCAGCTTTCTACTCAATCCCATGCTATCCTAGATCTAGACATGCTTTATTTTGCAGACTGTAACATGTTTTTTAATGATCTAATATTTATACCATAAAGCAACAAGATACCAAAATAATTTAATTGACAGACTAAATTTGAAATGTGCTGGGAAAAAAAAACAAAACAACAAACTGGCTTCAGTACAATGATGAGTCCTAATGAGTGCATTGCCAAAACTGTACTTACATTCATGTAATCATACAGCCTTTCTGAAGCAGTTCCTAGTGATAAAGCAATATCTGCAGGGAAACAGTGCAGATACCTCCGGGCAAAAACATCAGGGTGGTGATTCCTCCAAAATTCCTCAAATTCTCCCTTTTCCTTCAGATGTTCCTTGATAGATTTGAACCGAATCAAGGGGATTCTATGCAAATAAAATAAACACACACAAAAAAACCCTGATCGTCCTTTCTAGAACTGTCATATACTCCTTTTTAAAAAAAAAAAAGGTTTCTTTTTTGAGACCTCAAGTAGCACCAAGCACAGGTCACCCCACGAAGCCAGCTGAGATGTGTGCCCTGTTTTCTTACCGTGCCACAGCCATGATGAACGGGATGTAAACCACAGACAACAGTATCGCCCTCATGGCTCCAAGCAGTTCAGAGTCTAATGACACTCCTTTGCTCAGAAGTCCCTTTTTTATGGCTTGTTGTCAGCTGAGGGCAGCTCACCAGGTCAATCAATCGCAGGAGGTCAGTGCTTTGGCAGAAAACTGATTAATTTACTCTCAGACTAACCGCTGGTTTGTGCAAATAGTGGTGTCCAGTGGAGCTAGTCAGGCACAGACCAAACAGACATTTAACTAACAACCCTTAATGTCTTTTACATAAATATAATACATGGGGTGAGCTTGGCTCCTATTAGCATGAGAAAGAGGAAGTAGTCCAAGGACTTGCTGCTTTTCAAGTTTGCTTTAGTGAGATGTTGCACAGAAGTGTTCAATGTAGAGAAAGAGGACATAATATATAACTATTTCCGTTCTGCATGGAGACATTTCAGCAGGGCTGAGCAGACATTTGGTGGGCTTGTGACAAGTCACCCCCTAACAGCTGAAGTTTAATTCCCTATTTATGAGAGAGCTCCAGTCTAAACATAAACGTAACTGCCACCCCATAAAATGGATCTTCAAAGTAAAAACCACAACAGTACAATACTGCAACATACAGTAAAAACCAGCAATAATTTTCCACACATTTCAGCAAGACATTTGGAAGAGCTGTCTTGGATTTATTATCCTGCAAGTTTCCTGAGCTTAGTGGCTCCCGCCCCTGCCTGACACTTGGGTTCAAGTCAAGCCTGCAGAGAAAAAAAAGAGGCCAAAAAGAGGCTGATGGCAGAGCACAACCCCCAACCCATCAGCTGCCCAGGAGGAAGCTGAGCACTGAGTCTGCAATTTACTTACAAGACTTTTTGGATCTTTCCTCTGCACAAGAAAGAGCAGTAAGCAACCACATACTGCAGCCTAGCATATATTAAAGCTAACTTTGAATAATCAGCCATTTTTTGTTCAAAAGGCTATGGTAGGATGCCAGGGAAAGAGCAACCACATTTTGTTCCTCGCAACACACCATGTATTTAAAATAAACTGCTCACTATGCAAAGGTGAACTGGAACTAAGTAATTCTCACAAAAGAGAGATGTGCAACAGCACAGCAAGGAGTGAATATCAAAGGACATGCAGGAGGCAGGAATTGCAATCTTCTGCTTCAGCAGCAATGTCAAGAAAAAACAGCAGAAAAACCCCCCAAATACACAGCATTTGTGAGCCAAGAATGGGTCTAAATGCCTGTCACAGACTTTAAATAAATACAAAGCAAACAAAAATTGCTCCTTTAAGTCACTTCCCTTGCTATGCCAGACTGATTGAGGAGGGGTATGAGAGCTTTAAAATCACTAAGTTTAGAGCTCTATTTATTAGTTCCCCTGGATTTTGAAATACATAGCTTGCTTTTTCCAACATACCTCCAAAAATTTTAAGCGCTAATAAAACTCAGCAAAGGCTGAGCCTGGTGTCATCACACAGCTGAGGGCAGAGCTTTGGATCTGAAAAAGCACCAGCATCTCTATTAAAATACCTTGTCTCGAAAAATAATAGAATCTCAAAAATGCATCCTTTATATTGATTTCTATCTTTTATTACAATTTGTTTCAATTATCTCTCTCTGAGTAATATTCCCCATTTCTCCTGGACTCAGAGGTTTTACACAAGTTATTGGCAAATGATCACATTTTCTATCCCAGAGTCATTCCAACCACTGAGCTGCAAGAGCTGCATGCTGGAAATGGGAATGGTGAGCAAAGATGTAGCCATTTGTGAAATTCTAGAAAGCAAAGGCATTTCTCAAGGAGCCCCCAACTGTCACCTGATGCACAGCAGAGCAAATGTCATGCCCTTGAGTAGGGCAGTGTCGCTTCAACAAGAGCAAGACAATGTCTGTGCTGAGTGCCTTTATCACTTGAACTTTTCCTCAAATGCTACAAATGATTCTGGGAAGTCGTTAATGTTCATATTGGAGGGCACCACAGTAACTTTGAAGATATGAAGTGGCTTTCAAAGCACTGCCTGGGTCTACTGTGAGGACTGCCTTTGCCTTAGTGCCTCCAGTGAGTGGCTGATTCTCAGAAAGAACGCGACTGTTCATTTTATAGCAAGTGTAGTCCTTTATTAATCCACACACAAAGGTTATTCTTTCCCAAATTCTCTGATCTCACACAATGTTCCAAGCAGACATTAATTTAGTAACAGAGGTACAAAATTCAGCAACAAAAGGTCATCGTGACCTTTTTTGATAAACTGGAATAATGATTAAACTACAGTGCAGAGAATCCCTAAGAAATAGGTATCTGCAGCTTAAAAGTTCCATTAAAGAGAAATAATTCAAGTAGAAAAAAAAAAATCCATATCTGTATCTGCAGACGTAAGGTACTTAGCAAAGTTATTTGTCTACATATGGATTATTGAGAAAAATATGCCTAAACTATATCATTAATATATTCTTAGCTATGCTCTTATGTTGTTATGATTAGTGGGTTATCTGAAAAAATTTGTCTAAAGACAAGGCTTTGCTGTGGATGTATATTCATTATTAATTATGCCAAATGCATCTCGTTTTCCACACCTGTAACCTACAGTGCCTTAAAGGGAGGGACTCTTGCCTTCAGAAGGTGCCCCAGCTGTTTAGAGATGAGAAACAAATACAACCACCTGCTGACACATTTCCCACAGTGGTCCTCTGACAGAGCACAGAGTATTAAAGCAGTAAAGAAGCGCCTAAAGTGTCTTGCTCATGCAGCGCAAACTGGCTTCTTGCTTCTGGGATGCAATGCACAGCACATCCCACCATCAGGCCCTCTATTCAGGCCCTCTATTCCACAGCACCACCACAAATGACTGTGACATTGTTCTCCAGGCTTGATTGCGGTGGTGTGTTTTTCTTATTGTATGTTCTCTGTTACCTTTGGATGGTTTGCCCCAGTTTTCCCCAAGTTATTGGTTCATTCCAAGTTTCTCCTCCCTCTCCCTATTGTCCATCAGGCCCCTAACCGGCCTATCTAGATGTCAATCCTTCCTTATCCCTGTGCTTTGTTCTGGAAAGTTCCTGGTCAGTCCTTGGTGTTCCAATCCCCTGCCTAAACTACTCCCTGACTATGCCTCCTAATGTTGTCAATCCACCGCCAACCCTGCCTTCATGTCTAGAAGTTTCCATGTTCCTCGACGCCCTATTTGTTCCCTCAAGCTGTATCCTCCCCTCGCCTTCCTCCATTGGTTTTAGCTCTATAAGTCCCCTCTCTAGCTCCTCCCTTGTACCATCCCTATTGGTTGAAGAATTGTACCCACCCCTTGTACCTCCCCTGCTTAAAAGACTACATGTGTAAAATGCTGCTCTGTGTCCTTTGTCCCTGACCGTCTCTGGGGAATAAACTACCTTGAGAACCACACAAAGAGTCCCTCCCTGCTCTTTGTCCTGATCCTGGACACTGTGACATGAAGGCCATAGAGAGCAGGAGCAGCCCTGCTCTACACCACCACTTGGACCATTCATGGCTTGGGGGCAGCCACTCTTGGCGCTGGCCAGAGTGAGAGGCTGGCTGGGGAACTCTCCAGCTGTGTCACTTGATACCCTGCCCAGCTTCTCCATCCAAAACTTATTTTATGGCACTCAGGTCTCAGCACTCACTGTTGTCTGTCCTGCTGCAATACTGTTTCCCAGGTGTCCCCTCTATTGTTCTCCTCCATACATTTCATAGCATCACTACTGCATGGCACAGCCATTCATCTTGTGGGGAAAAGGCTCATAAACCTATATAGGCTATAAACTATAGCCTATACCAAATTGATAGCTAAGAGCTGCTTTACACTTGAAAGCAAGTGATAATAGAGAGCTCTATATAGCTAGATTTGACCAGAAATCCAGAGGTCACCTTAAATGGTGCCTTTTTCTCAATTTTCTTTTTGCTCTGCTTTTTGTTTTTCAAGAGTGTGTGGCTCTCAGCAGTCACGGATTTTGGTAGTATAGCATCTAATACCCCGAAACCAAATGCAGATTGTTCAAATAAAGTATTCTCTCTAAATTACAGGAAGTGTGGAAAATGACAGCAATGAACTGTAGATATCAAAGCAAAGAGCTGGTGCTGAAAAGGCTATTTTACCTTAAAACATTCTGCCAGCTTTCACAATCAAAGTTCACAGCACAGCCATGGCCAACACACAGGCAGGACAACCACAGAATGGGTTGGGTCGGAAGGAATCTTAAAGATCATGTAGTTCCAACCCCCCTGCCCTGGGTAGGGACACATATGAGTCCCCAAGAAAGCTTGAAATAGTAGCAGCTCAACATGTCAAACTATGCAGAGGTTCCTATACATGGAAATGGTACTAGAAATTAGAATGGATTAGCAAAATGGGTCTTGATGAGAGGAGAACATTTTACACTGTCACATCTAAATAGCCATAACTTTTCAAAATCAGACTTATTCCACTCATAACAAGTGAGAATCTTGATGGAATTAAATCCGTGGGAGTTTCTTGACAGGTTTTGGTACAGACATGGGAACTGCAGTAACACGGTTGGAAAGCAGATGGAGAACAACCTTGGCAATTGGTGATAGCACTTTACATTGGGATTCAGATAAGGCGTAAAACATAATGTAATGAAAAAGGCCCTACAGACAAGAAGTAAAACATAATGAAAAAGGCCCTACACAGTCAAGGGTGCCAGAGGCTATAACAAATACCATTAAATTAGGAACGTAAAACAGTAGAACTGCTCAAGATAGCAGTTTGCCAAGGATTTGTGTAAAAGCTTTAAGATAAGTACTGGGTGGTAAGTTACATTCTGAAATCCAAGTATTTGGCACCTTTCAAAATATATCCCTGAAAGTGCCACTTGTCTTGAAAGTCAGTCAAGTCTTGACAGGTATTTTAAACCACAATTTGATTATATCCAACATTTCTGCTCCAAGTTTCATGAAAGTTAAACATCTGAGCTTAAAACTTTGGTCTGCTGTGGTGTTTACTTTCCCAAGCCCATCAGTGTTGCCTGCATTGGCTACACAGACAGCACAGCTGCAGCAAGAGGTGAGAGGCTGGGGCGTTGGCGTGATCCTTATTTTGTTTGGGGCAAAATGAGAGAACATTTACAATGTGCAAGAAGGAATGTTTTCGGGGCGGGGTGAACAAGTGGGAGTGTGGGTGAGAGAGGGAGACCTGGGCCCTGAGTCGCCCTGTCTATAATCCCCGTCACCAAACACTCATTCAGTTATCAGAAACATTTCAGAGCCCTTGAGATTAATGGCTGGTGCCATGTAAACAGAGCCTTATATTGGGAAGAACGAGTTACCAACAGGCCAGTGTGCAGCAGAAGACCAAGGCAGGCTCCCGTCCCTCACAGTCCCAGCCATTCCAAAACAAAATCCCGAGATGGGCAACAGTCTGAAAGCCATAGTTGCTTTTGTGCCCTCTAACAAGTGCCAGAAGTACCTTCTAGAAGACCTAGAAGAGATGCCAGTGGATAAAATGGTCGACTTGAGTGGCAGACAGATGAGGCGACTGCCTTTGCACATTTGCTCTTTTAGGGAACTGGTTAAGCTGTACCTGAGTGACAACAACCTGAACTATCTGCCCCCTGAGCTGGAGCAGCTGCAAAACCTGCAGATCTTGGCACTGGACTTCAACAACTTCAAAGCACTGCCCCTAGTTGTGTGCACACTGAAGCAGCTGTGCATCCTCTACCTGGGCAACAACAAGCTCTGCAGCCTGCCCCTCGAGCTCCGACTCCTACAGAACCTCAAGACCCTCTGGATCGAGTCCAACTGCCTGCAGTACCTGCCTGAGGTGGTGTGCGAGCTCAGCCTGCTCAAGACCCTGCACGCCGGCTCCAATGCGCTGCGCACCCTCCCCCCCCAGCTGCAGTGCCTGCAGGAGCTGCGCACCATCTGGCTGTCAGGGAACCTGCTGTCAGAGTTCCCCGCCGTGCTCCTGGACATGCCCTTCCTGGAGGTGATCGACGTGGATCGCAACTCCATCCAGTTCTTTCCCAGCCTTGCTCACCTCCCCGGCCTGAAGCTGGTGATCTACGACCACAATCCCTGCAGGAATGCACCCAAAGTGGCCAGAGGGGTGCGCAGGGTGGGCAGATGGTCGGAGGAGACCCCCGAGCCCCGCAAGCGATCGGGGGCAGTGATAGAAATCACGCTTGACGAGAAGCCATTGCTGCCTCCTGCCGCCAAGGCTGAGCCAGAAGCAGAGTCCTGCTGATGCTCAACTGCCCCTTTAGCCAAGGTGGCAGTGCACTCCCACCGCAGCCCAACCTCTACCTCTCCCTTGCTAGCTGGTGTCCAGGGAGCACCACACCGCCTGGCAATCATCAGGAGTATGTGCACCAGCTTGGAGAGAATGTGACAGCAAAACTCTTGTACAGACACCCATCTTTGTGCAGCACCCACCACTCTCCCTCGAACAGACTTCTTCCCTCTCCTGCTCCTCCCATGCTGGGATCACACACAGTTGACAACAGAGATGAAAACTCAGTTTATATGCTTGCCACAGGTGGATTGCATGGAGCACATATGGACTTTGCTGCTCCTTACCTGTGGGCTCACTCTTCTCCCTTCCACCTTGCGGAGGTGTTCCAGCTCAGCTGGAAGCCACTGTTCAAGGTCATCACTGCAGACACCCACAGCTCTAAAGCAACGCCACACCATTGGCCTCAAATGACGTATCTGAGACACAGCAACACCTTGAAGGTTTCCATCTGCTGAGTGGGAACTGGTAGCAGAATCCCAGCTGCACCATCAAGGAAACAGTACATATGTACAGGGGGCTTTCCTCTTCCTGCAAAATTTGTGACAATTGTTTTGTTACTGCTGAGCAGCATTCAAATGATGGTGAGGAAAGCTGTAGGCTTTGCTGCTGTGTTTTGGTACTGACAACATTGCCTCTAAGGGCAGCTGTACAGGACAAGTTTTCATGCAGAAGCAAAGAAGAAAATCAAAGCCTGACTAAAAAGGAAAAGCACAAGAGCTGCAAAGGTAAACTTGCATGAATAAATTCCAGGGCTGTGAGCTGTCACTATAGGCTTACACATAACTGATGAGGCAAACTTTACTCAGCTGATTTCAGCTGGGTGTTTCTCAAGCTTCCAACTTGGACCAGTTCAGATTCCCTTAAAAATGCATTTTTTTAAGCTTTGCTTTGAGTGACAGGAATCTGGTTTAAAGTGACATTTAAACTTTAGACTCCGTAGCATGGATTAGGTGACAGCTTTTTTAACAAGAGTGGAGAGCCCTTGGTGGCATACTCTTTGAGTAGAACTGTCTCACCAGTGCAGCGTACAGAAGCAGCAGTTGACTTCCCAGAAAAGGTTTGATTCCATGCCAGTTCATGACTGCTTAATGTCATCTACATGCTCAAAAAATTATCTGGAAATATATAGACTCTGCTAGCACTTGTTGTCTTGTTAAATGAAGTACAAATTTGCATCTGGTTGGCATCCATATAGTGTGCTACTAGTCAAATTAAATAAAACTATACTAGCATCTTGCCAAGTTAAAAAATCTTTCTTTGGAATTAACAGCAAATTCTTCATCTACTTTTTCCAGCAATTTCTTCCTACAAAAAGGAATGCAGGACATGAGTTAGGGGCGCTTTTTTTAATATCCAAGGTCAATGTTTTATATCCCACAGACCTGAGCTGGTCCTGTATTTATCTGAGGGGTTGGGGAAGAGCGTGCTTTCACTGGCTTATCAGTGGTGTTTCACTCGGCCCTCTTCACACAGTACTACTGTCACTTCTGGAGAGCTGAAAAGTCTCTGCCAAGAGTTAAGGGGAGGATTCTGTACACAGATTCCTTTCATCTAAGGGAGAAAATCTAAGGGAGAAAAATCTTTGCACACATACTTGGTATTTCAGCCTAAACCTTCTGCTTTGGCAGACTTGCCCTGGTGTTTGCCAGGTGCTGTACTACACTTGAAGGGCCAGAAAGGTCACAAGGCCCAGCACGCACCATTCTGGGCCCCCACACAGACAGGGCCCCTGCTTGTCTGTGCTTACAGTCATCACAGATCTGCATGCAGACTGCTGCAGGCATCACAGGCTTCCCTCCAACCTAGGCACAAAGTCCAGTCAAGAAACACATTGCCTTTGCAGCAACTACTAGAATAGGAAAGCGAATATAAAGACAGCATACAACAGACATAAAAGGGGTGGGGCAGAGAGGGCAGGAAGTTAATGTTATGGAGCCTGGCACATCTTCTGCTAAGTGTTCTCAATTGTAAGTGTTTGTAAAGTCATTCCAGTACTTTATAGATCAACACTCCAACTGTTTGGTCCAGAATGTTGCTCTCTCTCCCAAACTGCATGTTCCTCTCAACTACCCTCAGGAGAATGTAAAATTTGTGCTATAAAAAGCTGTAGGATCACTTAGTTGTAGTTCTGAGCATTGACCGACGTTCCTCTTCCTCTTCTCTCACTTCCATCATTAAAAAAATATATAAAATCAATATTCCAATATCACTAGAAAAAGATACCATCTAACTTCAAAGCCTATTTCTAGGACCCCAACTCAAAACCTATGCAGCCAGGACTGGACTAAGCCACTTACACTAATACAGCAGATCAACATGAACCAGCGAGCCATGGGGGCTCAGTCACTCCCTGAAGCAGCTGAGGCCCAAGGATGTGCCCCACAGCTGTCCTAATGGATCTGCCCTTCCTGGTTCTACAGAAAGAAATACAACTTTGGGGAATCTGAATTATTTATTTTTATTTCTGTGTATTTTAAGTGGAACCTGGATGGAATAGAAGGAATAGAGATGTGTAAAACCGCTGGTTTATACACCCCTGGAAGTGAATTCTTCCCCACAACACATACAAGCTCCAGTAAGTAAAAACCAACTGAAGACAGTGCCACTGGTGGAGATCTGTTTGTCTCAAGCTTCTGTTCCATAACCTCACAAAAACTAGACCATTAAAAAAATTACTAGGTGAGATCTGGTCCACACATCCTCAGGTAGTGAAGAAAATTTAACAGGGGCGATGGTCTGGTACACGTTTTCTGGGGAGAAAAAGAAAAATCAGAAAATTCGCACTACACAGATGTCCACCAGCCTCTCCTCACTCACCCTTATTTTTAATCTTTAGTATTTTGTATTCAGTGACAGTTTTATCTCACAACACAAAAAAGAGTACCACCTCAAAGCTAACACACCACCCATGACCCTGCTAGTGAAAACTACGTGGTAGCAGGCACCCAGGGGATAACCTGCCTATCAGCAGCAATTCTTCTCAAACCTTTTAACAAACACATTCCTGTTTTAGCTGCAGATTTTATCTCAGAAGCAGCTGGACATTTAACTACAATTCTTGCCAGAAGAAAAAGAAACCAGGATCCCTTACATTTTGGTCAGCCACTTGTGCAGATGACCTAAGATTAACTAGTCATTACTCAGGCACAGCAATTTAAGTTTGCTGATGGCTCTGAAGGCTTGATGATACTGCTAATGGAATAAAATTATCTAATATGAACATCAGCATGTCACATGTCAGGTTCCCTTTCAAGTAAAGCATTTTTAGAACAAGACTTTTCTGCACCCTTACTCTTCCACAGAAGGAGGCTTACTCTACACCACTGTAACTGACCATGCAGATACTCTGATCATACCTTGGTGCTGCTTTAATGATGTCATCTACACGAAGAATCATTTCTGCTGCTTCAGCTGCACTCAGCAAAACTTGTCTCTTGACCTGGAAACTTTCTGTTACTCCCAAAAGTGACATGTCCCCAATGACACCCTCTTTCATATCTGGAAGAAGAAATACATTAAGAGGTGATTTTTTGGTTTTGTTTTTTTAACTCAGCACTTTTTTAAGGAAATTACAAGAAGCTGAGAGCAGAGTAACTTACCTGCTCAAATGAACTATACTCATAGTTAGGGAAGTATTAAATAAAGTCTTCTACCTCAAGACTCCTGATTTAAGCCTTATGCTGCAATTACATACAATTAATGAAAAAAACTTTATATACTGTGATGAGGAGACACGATCCCAACAGGACTCTAAGCACAATGTCTTTAGATGTATTAACTTCAGAGTTCTTCTCCACAACTCTGTGGTTGTTTGGTTGGGGTGGTCTTTTTTGGGGGGTAGGAGGAAGGGGCAAAGGGAAGGATGTTTGGTTCTTCTGGGTTCTTATCTGGTTGTGGTTTTAAAACAATGCTGTTCTTTTTAAGCTTCCTATAACTAGACTCAGTGTAAGGAAAGTGGTTTTTAGAGGTGGAAACCATCCACTTAAGAAACAAACATTTTCACTCTACTGTCAAAAGCCTGGTAGAACAGAAAAGAAATGCAGTGCTGTACACCCAAGTTCTGTGCAAAGCAAAGAAATCAACATACTCAGTTCTCCCTGCTGAATATATGTAACAGACATACATGAACAACTTTAATGAGCCTAATGGGCCTGCCAAACAGCAATTTTAACACAGAAGTAAAACTGATCCCCTTACCCAGTCCATAAGTAGTCTTCCCTTCACTATGAGCAGCTCTGAGCTGAGCAACCAAATCAGCACTGTCATAGCCAGCATTATCAGCTATTATTGTTGGGATCTAAGGGGATAAACACAGGTTGTTTTTAATTAACACAGGGACTTATTGTTAGTAAACATGAAACGTACTTTGATGTTATTAGTTTACAACTGAATTTCAAGAAAATGCTTCAGAAACATGGCAGATGATATGTTACTGTGATAAGGAAAAAGTAAAAAACCCAAACTATCTTTCTAAGAATTTCAAGACCCTGTTGTAAGAAAGTACCTAAGAGGACAGAAGCATGTTAAAAGATTTGTCAGTCCATTTTACATGGACAAAAGAAAAAAAAGAATCTTGTCTTTTATCATTTCAGACTATAACTGGAGAAATGCTTTCATTTAAAAAGCACAAGCCTGCTGGTAAGCATTAACTACCAGATCTTCTGTTCAACGTTTCTGTGACAGCAGGGCAAACTTGCATGTGCTGACTGAAGAGGTAATGCCAAGTGTTACTATGCTCTTGAATTACATTTTCTTGGGAGACAGGTTTTCCCTAATTTAAATTGCAGAAGTCCATTTTTTCTCAAACAGACACCCTGTTAGCTACAACTCTATTAATGTCTCTTGAGACACTAAGATGCTACACTTCCTACAGAGATGCAATCTCCTATGCAAGACTGGAAGCTTGTAGATAGTACTAGAGTATGAATACACCCAAACAGCACTAGAGCATCAATGGAACAGAAGGGTTGCTCTTTTCTAAATCAGTAGTCAACTACATAAGATGAGATTTTTATGTACTACTCCTGCAGCACTTTCAACTAGCAGGTAAGATGAGCAAAAACCAATTAGAGGAAGGCCAGCATATCAACATTCACAATTCTGTAACATGCAGAATTATTAAAACACCACTTTTTTCCTAAGACAAAAAAACAATTTCCCCCTTTGCTTGTCCAAGATGTGCTGCTAAACTTCACTTTTTTACTTTGGACAACCAAAATTTTTAAAGTGAAGCAAATATCTGATGTCACAAGTTAGTAAACTTCATGAAACTTTCTCTCTTAATCCAGCAATCTCAGTAAATAAACCTACCATTCGTAAAGCCTTAGCAAAGGACTCCATTGCAACAGATTCTTTGCCAGGTGTTCTGACAGCAAGTTCTGCAACAGCATTAGCCATCAGCATCTCTGAACAACCTGTTCATTGAAGACACACAGATGTTACATATCTGACATTGAGCAACACAAAATGTGTGACTTGTACAAAGACTCTGATATTCACCTCCACCATACACAGTTCTTGTGTCCTTCACTGTCTGGGCCAGGACACAGAGAGCATCATGCAAAGACCTCTCTGCTTCATCTAGAATCTGCTGTGTGGCTCCACGCAAAACTATGGTGCAAGCTTCACCTAGAAAATCCAAATGTGAAAGGATTAAAAAGAGAAACCAGGACACAAAAATGGGCTATCACAAAGCATTTACAATGGTTTTGCTATCACTGCAGTCAGGTTTTGTATTACTTAATTTTGGGAGCAAAAGAAAGCATGATGACATTTCAAAGATAGAATGAAATTTTGTACACAGTGCTATTGCTTTGGTTCCACACCACCTTATTTAATTTAACAGAAAATTAGTATTGCCTCAAAACTCCTTGAAAAATTAGAGATTGGCATTTACTAGAACAAGCTCTCAAACTCTTTGAGTATGACATATTGCTACTTTTCTTGTCAATTGAATTTCCCAAAGAAGAAACCTTGGTTCCCATCCTTAAAAACAATTATATGTTCATTTACACAACATGAAACATCCAGAGTTTCAACAATGAAACTGTGCAGGATTTTAACTGAAAAGCAAGGCTTTAACAAAAACAGTTACATAAATCTTTACAGAATTCCTGTCCCTCACTGGAAACTGAACAGAATTAGCAGAGGGTTAACACAAATGTTACAATACACCATTAGTGATAAAACACTTACCCATAGCTACTCCAGAGAAATGAATCAGTTTATCTTCTCCAATCATGACTTCTTCAATAAGCTTGCAGCTGCCTAGTTTTACTAGCTCAGGGTGATCAAAGGTTGATGCAATTTCACCACCTACAAGTGTAAGATCATAAAGAAATCAGAGCTCACAATGAAAGCATCCTTTCAGCCAAGGTCTAACCAAAGCGGGGGGCGGGGGGGGGGTTTGTGTGTGAAAAAAAAGTCCAATTGTCCCTAAATAAATTCAAATTAACAATACTGATGAGTTAAGACTTTCTCATGTCGGCATGTGGCACCAGAAACCTTTAACCAATCCTGATAAATCCTTAAAACATCAATGTTTTGTTTCACATCACAAGTTGTGATGTTGTGTCTGATAACAGAATAAACATTCATCTTTGCTAGCATTAAGATGTCACTATATTTCCAGTTTTCACAGTGTTTTTATAAAATACTAAATTAAGTCTCTTATGCTTTAAAACTTGAGCTTGTGACAGTATTCATTTTGCCTGCCTGATGATGGCTGGGAACCAGTGGCCACCACTCTCCTGCTTCAGAAGTTTCATTCCATGCTGTAGCTGCAATACTGTGCATGATCTGTAAACTGCCACATCATAAACAAAACAAGTGTTACAAGACCAAAGTGTCTTTGAACATGACATTATTCTAGTTCTTGTTCTAGTTCTTTCCTCTTCCTATTAGAAAACTCTTTATATGTATGCATTCCCAATGCAGGCTCAATTATCCCACAGTAGCTTGCAGCACTGTGAAGTTGTACCACTACATGGAAAACCAAGACTTAGAGCAGAGAGTTTGTGTGTATTAAAAACTTGTCCTTTTTTCAGCTATCCTATTCAAGCCAGTGTGGTCTGATAAGGCCCATTTGCTCTGCACAGAAAATTTGCTTTTAATTTGTTCCAGAGTGTAAGCAATGTCCCTCTCAATCAAGCATTTGCCTGTGTCAGTGTGCCTACTGACAGTTATACACAATTGCTACCTCAGTTTTGCTAAGATAAACATGTCAGTGTCTTTTCCTTTCTCCTGCAAAGCAAATTCATCCTCCTGATCACTTTCAAAATCTACTATGATGTCCCAGTTACCTATCTCTAACTTCAGCAATGAGAATTATCTGTAGCATTCGAGAGGTTTCATTTTCTTTAGTTACTAGAATCACATTTATGCTGACCACTACTCAAAATATCCAGGTTGTTCATGTCATTTGAGGTCCACCTCAACAACTCAGGCCCACATTTTTATCAAAGGATGACTTTTTAGTCTTCTCTATCATTAGAGTCACAACAGCTATTTAGAACCGAATGTTATTATCACAGAATCAAGAACTGTAGTATTAACTTCTGGAATTATTCTTTCTGTTGCTATTTTTCATCTTTTCCTTAGAAAACAAACATTTCAAAACCTTAGCAAGCAGGAACTTAACTGAAAATGTTTTTAAAATATGAAAGAAAATTAGTAACTGGCACTAACTTGCTAAATTATATCTCATGTTTTGCATTATGATCCTTTATTCACAAATGCTGGAGAAAAAAAAAGTATGTTTAAGTAAGTTTGACGTTTATTAACGATCAAACAAATAATGTGCCCCTCCAAGTTTCATACAACAAGATACTCTACACACCTGTGACAAGAGCCAAACGTTCTACACCAGCAAAGTCTGCATGTTCAATAGCCATGACACCAGCAGCTCCAAAGAGATGTTCTGGGTAGTTGTAGATCAGCTGTCTAAAATTAAAACACATCTCAGCATCATACACAGAACAAACCTTTGAAAATAACACAGTAACAAACCCCAACATACACTCAGTAGCATGGAAACAGGACAGGTTTCTGAAAGCTACTAAAGCAGTCAATGTATGGGGCACCTGCCACACATGGAATGTTACACAATACAGAAGCAAATGCAAAAGAAACATGGAAAACATCCAAAGGAAAAAAAAGGAAAAAAAATTCAAACTATGATGCTTTTTGAAATACCCTTTCTCTGAAGAAACACTATCACACTAAGCACAGGCAGCCATATGTTT
This sequence comes from Illadopsis cleaveri, assembly GCA_013399915.1. NCBI lineage: Eukaryota > Metazoa > Chordata > Aves > Passeriformes > Timaliidae > Illadopsis > Illadopsis cleaveri. The sequence goes on along the minus strand of VXBB01020593.1, from coordinate 210,322 downwards.
TAAGGTCTAAGTCCTTTGATCCTAAGTGTCTGCTGGGCACTTAACTGCCTATTGCAGCAGAGTGAACTAGAACAACATAGGAAGTGACATAACTCTCCCCTTTTCCCAAGAAATACATACCTGTTAATAAAGCAATTTATTCCATGTTTAAGAATACGATCCACTTTCTCTTTCATTTTTTCTTTTTCTGCCTGTTCTATTTCTGCCACTTTTGCTGTGGAGTCCACTCTAACACGAGAGCCAAAAATCTAAATCAAAGAAAAGAGAGCTCAGTCTCAAAATTCCATTTACAAAAACACAGTTCCTCAACAGTAGTTCTGTCACATACCTTAATCTTGTCTGTATCCATGCCAGTATTTGCAATAAGAATCTTTGCATTTTCAATTCTTTTTGGCTGATTTACGCCAATCTTCTTGTCAAGTAAAAAGCCTGCAGTAACAGAAAGGTCTTGTAAAACTTCAAATTAAAAAAGTTGAACAATTACTAGTTATTACAAAATCCCCCACCTTTAGTATTCAATTTAATAATAACATAACAGTGTTTCCTATAACAAGTTTACATAGATCTGTAACCTTTAGCAGCTTTATTTCTCAAATGCATACACAGTCAACACTCAAAGACTTACCTTCATCTAAGTAGGAATCAGCCAAACTTCCACCAAGTTTCTTAATGACATGGATAGCTTCCAAATTACCAGAACCTTTCAACCTAAGAACAGCTTCTACAGCTAGCTTGACAAAGTGATCCTTATGGTGAGTAAGTAATTTTGATGAAAGAGTTGTTCCCGCAATGTTCATCAAGTCTTCCCGGAACTTCACTTCATCATTACTAAAATAAAGACAGTTGAATTAAAGCAGAAAGTCTGAAAGCCTTAACTACCACTAGCTACGACGAGTCTTTGCTCACTTCTTCTAGCCTTTATCTATATGTACCATATTCTCTTTTGAGGAATGCTGCACAGAACCCCTCCACTGTCCCAGAATACAACCTTCTATTTGAAATACGGGTTTTGTTAGGAGAATTTTCGCGTTCAGCTTTAGAAAGTTTGTGCTCACAAAGTGCTGGGCATGGGAAATAGTTGTATTTAAAATGTAAGTACAAAATCCGAAATAGCAGCTCAGATCTTTGTTCCAGGGAACAAATTACAGCTTGTATTTCACTTCTGCACACCATAAGTAATTCTAAGTATCATAAAGCTTCTATAACTCATTTGAAAAAAACCACAATATTTTTTTCCTCAACTGTTAAAATTCATGAACTCAGCCTTCACACTGCTTTAATAAGAGTGAAGAATTTACCAGTGGACTGTAATTTGCATTGATGTTTTGATCTTGAGTAGTTTTTTATGAAGAGTTACAGGAAATGGACATTACTAACCCATGATCCACAGCTGCTTTCAAAAGTGCCTCTCTTGAAGCCTTTGTGGCTGCTCTCCAGCCTGCAATGATGGTCTGAGGGTGAATCTTCCTTGCAATCAGTAATTCTGCCTCCTATTTAAATAAAATCCATAATTATTTCCCCCCAAAAAATGCACAGTTACGCTAACTAGAAAAGACATGTTCATTTTTGGATGCAACTTAAAGTGTAGTTGAAAAAAGCTTTCTTCATTTTTCTGAGGAACTGGGCAAACTGATGGATCATTCCTTAAGATGCTCTTGATCCCAGTTCCTGGACCTGAGGTGATCACACTTTCTGACACAGTTCTGCAAGGAAGAATTATTCATTTCTCAAGTCTCTTTCATAGTTTAGAGTTTGGCAGTGTACATTTTTCCATAAGCATAAAAGGCATACAGAGTTTAAAGGAATAGTATGAATTCAGGTCTCCAGCAAAGAACAGATTTTAGCAGGATTATTTTTCTATGGAAACGGATTTCATAGGACTGATCCTCACAACTAAGCAGTACTGCATGCTGCTCAGTGCAACAGCCAGGAAGTGAGCTGTAAGAGTCAATTTAAAATACTTGAGAGTTTATAAAAAACAATGTAAGGAATAATAGTCTAAAATAATACCCAAAAAATGACGATGCAATACCTAAGGGTTGTTTTTTCCCCCCCTATCAAGTTCAACAGCAACAGAGCAAGCTATTCCTTTCTATGCTTTGGGAGCCCTTTCACAAACGCAGGATAACACCCCTCCTACTGGTGGTATCACAGAAGTACATTGACAAACATCTGAAAAAACATAATACATCACCCTCAGTAATTCAGCTGCCAACACTGTGACAGATGTAGTTCCATCGCCAACTTCATCATCTTGAACCTTCGACATATCTGAAGAAAGAAAACACAGCATTAATGCTATTTTTCTCATGCATTAATTTGGACAAGAAAAACAGATCTTACTCTGTGTAAAGAGGGAACTCTAAAAAAAAAAACCCCAGAAAAACAAAAGATGCAAATGAAATTCAGTATCCTTCAAATTCCTGCTCTTTACTTGCAACCTAGACACCAGTTGCAGCCTGGTGATTGTCAAGATGCTCCCCTCTGTTCCCCATCCTAAAGATATTTATCAAAAGGAAGTACAGCTGGATAGAAGCTCTAAGGTATAGATACAGGATCAGAGACTACAATAACCAGGTCTCCTGCATGAACTGCTGATGAACTGGGACACAGCAAACACAAAATCATTAGTAAACCTGACACCTAATAGTTCAGGCTCCTGCTTGTCACCAGTAGTGGACCACTGGCACAGTAAGACAGTGGTTCACAATGGTAAACTCTATACAGAAGCACAGTGCTCCCTGAGTGACAGAGATTTAAATCTGGAAAAAACAGAGAACTTGCTGCACAGATTTCTGTTCTGAATCTTCCCACTGCAAAAAGAGGGGCACACAGCTGTCTTTTGTCCCTTCTGACCCCTGGGACAAAGCAGGGTTGAGGGAAAAGAAAAAAACGGTTTTGAAGAGCAGCATACACCACAATTTTACTTTTGCAGAATGCCACAACTCTTGCAATACCCTGCCCTTCTTATTTTAGGATTTCTGCTCCCCTTCCCTTCAATTTTTTACAGTATTTCAAGAACACTTTTCTAAGAACAAATAAAAACTCCGTAACAGAGTTACAAATTAAGAAATATCAAGCCTTTAAAAACTCACCAACCAAGACCTTGGCAGCTGGGTTGTCAACTCCAATAGCTTTCAGGATGGTTGCACCATCATTGGTAACTGTCACAGAGCTGTCTCTCCCGGTACTTAAAAGAATTTTGTCCTACAGATGCAAGATTTAGAATAGTGCTTGAAAACACACTGTAACTATTAAAGCTAAATTAACAGGTATGACTAGTGAGAGCCTGCAGCTGTCTTACCATGCCTTTAGGCCCCAGGGTGCTCTTGACTAGGTCACCAATGGCAATGGCACCAACAAAGGATGACTGAAATGAAAATAAATATACCTCAGGGAGCAATTTATTTCTACTGTAATACAAGAATTAGACACTATCACATGGCTTTCCACATTTAAACCAATCCTTCCATCTCTTTCAATGGAGGCTTAACTTAAGGCAAGTCTCTTAACTGCTAAATTTTGATAACCAGATGAAATATACTTAAATCTCCCAGAAACTGTAAATCAAATCTGTCTCAAAGCCAGAAGAAATACCACCCAATAAACACTAATCTTCTGAGCTCCAGTAGAGGTACTTTGGTTTTGACAATGAAAAGTTTCTCTAATTTTCGGTATAAACAACACTCCTCCTCCCTTTCTGTTTACAGACGTGCAACAAGAAAAGCCAGTTAGAGACAGAAGTTCCATATCATGATACAGTAAAAGTATTTTTAGTAGTAGAAAGGACAAAGTTTAACGACCTCAAGTACTACCAGTTTCTTAGAAAATTAAACTTACCAACCGAGCTGTTTCTGCCTTCTCTTCATCTGCACCTGCCTTGAAAATGTTCACAGGAGCAAGGGAAATGGATGCCTAAAACACAGTTAATGTAAGAATATTGTTCTAGCTTCAATAAAACTATGCGTTTTAAAAGCAAACCCCTGACACTAACAACTTAAACAATGTTTTTATTAATAAAATTACTTCCATATCTCATTTTGTTGTGATAATAAGTATATCTAAGAAACAGTTAAGGTCCTTAAAAACCTGTCTTGCAGTGTCGTAGTCTTGTGAAGGGATTACACGACCGGGTGCAGCTGCTCGCACACCGCAGTGCACTCAAGGCCCCTACCAGCACATCCCTTCACGGCGGGGCGTGCGCTGCTGCTCTGCCCCACTAGCCGGCCCTTCCACACAGCCCGAAGGCAGGCACAAGCAAGCCTATTCACTTTTTGCACTTTGATACCTGAGCTGAACGCATCCTTTTTTATTGTTATTCTTTCTTTATATCCATGCAAAATAATTATTGCAGTAACCAATGTCCGCCTTTAAGGATATTCAACATTTGCAAAGCACCCCAGGCCTTAAATGAACAAGGATCAAATACCCGAACACACAGAGTGGGGGGGGTCACCGCGCGTGGGCCCCGCCCCGGCTCCAGAACCTTCGGGGCCCCCCCGCCACCCGCGCGCGCCGCCNCGTCGCCACCGTCCCGCCGCTCACCATGGTGCCGGTGCCACCGGGACCCGCCGTGCACCCCCTCCTTCAGCAGAGAACCAGCGCCGCGCCGCAGCCCACCACGAGCTCCTCCGGAACTGGCGTCACTGTGGCCACCGCTTCCGGCGGCGCGAGGCGTTCTGGGAACTGCAGTCCGGCCCCGCGCCCTCAGCGGCTGCGCGGCCTCGGCCCGGGAGCGTCTCGGGGCTGGGACGGGTTCTGTGGGGTGGAGACCTGTTAGGAAACAGTTCCTTACGCTGGGTGGAGCGGTACTGGACAGGTTGCCCAGAGAAAGCGTGCGTGCCTCATCCCTGGCAGTGTCCAAGGCCAGGTTGGATGGGCTCTGAGCATCCTGGTCGAGTGGAAGGTGTCCCTGACCATGGCAGAGGGGTAGGAGCTAGATGATTGTTAAGGTCTCTTCCAACTCAAACTATGTTATGATTCTGCGGTTGGGTGATATTCCTGGAGGTCATTTCTCAGACAAGTCGAAAGTATTTTTAGTTAGTGCTTGTGGCCTCCAGTGCACTTGCCAGCCCATCCCAGATGGCTGCTCTTAGACCACGTCTCCAGATAAAAGCAGTGAAAGGGAGATGCCCAGCGCAATCCCACTCCATACGCTCTGTAATTCAATACAGAAAAATTGGTAACTAGTCCCCTGGCAGCTTTGCCAGTGTGAGACAACACTTAAACCTTGCTTTGTCACTGCCTTCCCTCTACACAAACAGCTCGTTACCTGGTCATATAAAAAGAAAAAAAGACCAAAACCAATCTGTATTATTTCGCATGACTCATCCTCAAGAACTAATTCCAGCTGGTATCTCTCTTCTTGCTGCTAGATACTAAACTCTTGGGATATATGGGAAGTTGTTTGTTCTAGATTCAAACTGGCCAGAGACAGAAATTCATGCCAATGGAGACAGCAAAAAAGAACATGACTTAAACTGCTAACTCTCACCTGTATTACTAATTCTGTTGATATCTAGTGAGTATTAGTTCTTGAGTACGTTAAGCTTTTTGTCCTGTTTTCTTCACAGTTAGATACACTTCCCTCCACAACCCTGTTCTGAAAACTAGCCTCCTAATTTAATTTAAATATCTTTAGTTTACCTCAGAGTTATACAGAAAACTAAGTTTTGGCTAGGGCAAATAATACAACTAAAACCATGTAAACAGCTTCTCTCTGAATCACAGCATTCATAAAGATTTGCACTGAAGTAATAATTCATTTTATTTCACATTTGCTGCTACTGTGGTAAGTTGGAAGAAAAAAGATTTTAAAGTGCCTCAGACTTATCCAAGTTATGGCCTCTGAAAGATCCAATGCTTACAGAAAAACTACAGCAAATTAGTAATTTTTTTTGAGGGGCTTTTGGCCATTGCTAAGCTATGGTTTACAATGTGCAAAAGTAGTGACACCAGAATAGCAAGAACATGGCAGCAGGGCTGGTTCTGGGCTCCTGCCTCTCTTCAGCTGTGCAGTGCCCTCACCTCTGCTGTGCCAAGGGCAATTTTTCAAGTTGCACTGTATGTGAAGAAAAAAATGCCTCATTTTAAAAATCTCACTTAAAAAAAATATCTCAATCTATGTGCATGACAAAGATGTGACAGAAAACCAGCAGAAATGAAACAAAATCTTGGAGATGAATCTACAGACTTCAGATCACCATGATTGGTTTGGGGGGTTTTTTTACTACTGAGTAATGTGTGGAATACGGAAGCAGGGAGGAGGGCAGAGAGGTACAGGAAGCAGAGATTTAAGGAAAAGCAATAAAGATTATACAAACAAAACACAATACAATGACACACTGCAAACTACTGAAGTAACCCACAAACAATTTTTAATGTAAAATCAATAGTTTATTGCCATGCTACAATTTTTTTTTTCCAAATGAAGTTGGCACTGGTAAGGGGAAAAAGGTACATAACACATTTTTTTAAAAATGCACATTTGGTAAGCTTTCTCAATAATGATAGCTTAAAAGAAATGAATTTTTTTTTTAAGATTAATGTGGAATGGCATAAAAATACACTTTCTGCATAGTATAAGAAATATGGAATGTTTGTAAAAACAAATTAATTGAACAGGGAAAATTACTTGAAATTTTATAAACAATTTGGCAATGGTACTCCCACTGTTTAGACTTTTTATATAAAAGAAATAAAAATCTAGAAAGCTACCTTTATACAAAGTTCCTATATTTATGCCTTTAAGTAGGAAAAAACATTTTATAATGCAAATTAGGACATACAATAATCTTACAATATGATACAATGTAATGACAAGAAAGGAACATACAACGAAAGATTTTGGCCTTTGTAGAAATGTCTATTTCTGCATTTAATCAATGTGTTTGTGGCACACTGGTGACTACTGTATCACTACTGCCAGTCAGCTCTGAGGCTGGCGCGGTGGGCAGCTGGCCTGCGGCTTGGCCGGGACATGAACTGCTTTCCAGGAGAACAAAGGTGATGCTGCAATGAAGCCAGACGTGAGAAAGGCAACAGGCCTGCTGCTCGAGCCATCTGGACTGTGGGACACCATACAACACTCTTTCCTCTCATACCAGAGCATTTCTTATACATTCAGTTATTAAGTACCAAAGACTTACTAGTGAGAACATCTGTGTTCGCAATTTGGCAAAATTTCAAAATACAAAGTTAGTACCAAATATATAATATATATAAAATGTGGGTGTATGATATACACACATATTCCAATGCAAAAAAACTGCATTATTATGGAGTTAAATTTGCTGCCATCCATTCCTTAAAAACATAATGATTAAAAAACAGGTGTAATCCTGATCTTTCACATACTTTAGAATCACTTCCTCTTTCATACACAATTGTTAAAGCAACATATATGCAAGTATGACTAAGAAATCAAAATTCCCATATTTATCTGAACTCTGACCACAACAAATAGGATTTGGTTTTCAGTACATGTAATTAAATATATTTATATTTTTACATCTTTTTAGACCATTCCTGAAGAACTTGATCAACCAGGTCCTCAGATGTAGCAGAGCTGTTATGTCAGCAGAACTTGATCTTGCAGAAGCACATCCAGTGGCCCTTGAAGTCAACAGGAATCATTTGTTTGGCTTCAAAGGACACTGCATGCAGACTGAACATGCCCTGGAAGGGTCACCCTGCTAACAAGGAAGATTTCCTGATGACATCAAAGCTCCTTGTCAGACTTCCTTTCCTACTGCCAAGAGGAAGGACTGGAGCAAAAGACATATGGACTCTGGGATCTCTGGGTTGCTTGGCAGGTACAGGGCTGTGTACACAGCACAGCCCCAGCACCAGGGATTGGCAGGGTGAGCTTCACAGCACCTTTTGTACTAAGGCTTCTCATGGAAAGCAGCAGAGCTGCTTCCCCCACACTCCTCACCTGGCAATTCAGTCACTACAGGTCTCAGACAGGAGCTCTGACTGGGACCCCAAGGCATTTAGTACTTTGTAGACACAGAGGAAGATGGTCCCTGTTCTGAAGGGCTTGAGTCTATTTTGTAATCATAGTTTTTACATTATCTCCTTTCTATATACACATATTTGCTACATAAAATAGAATTACACCAAAGTAATGGATATAGCGGAAAACATTGTCACAATATATGTATATTATCACACTAAATAATTACTAAAACTGCAAGAAAAATTTCAAAAATGCCCTTCATAGTGTATAAAAATATAGAAATGTCCAACACTTGTTTCATCAACCTTATTTCTCATATTCTATTTCTAGTGTACACCTACATACTTCCAAACAAAATACTGCGTTAATCTGGAGTAAACACCGTGTTAGGAAAATATCCTCCTAAGACATCTGACAGACTTAGTCACATACCTTACAGCACAGCACAAGAAATAATGTATACATGGTCAGAGTTGCAGATGCTAAGTTACTCTTTTTTTTCTTCTCATTCACTTATCTTGTCCAAAAGAGGAAGTAATTCCTAAAGATTGTGAAAGAACCTCAACATGACTTCCTTTTTAATAATCTTCTGTAAGAAGGATATCAGCAAACCTGACTCCATCTTAACGCAGTTTTTTGTGGTGGAATTTCTTCTTGGATTTTTTTTCTTGGAGTGTATATGAATTAAAAATAAAGATATAATAAATGAACTTAGGTTTATATTAAGTAAATACTGTCAAATATAAATGCCTGAATTGCTACCTCAAGGAAGAGATGGGAAAGATCATACAATTAAATTCCAAAAATACCTAACTCTATCACAATGAAGGACCAAAGTCCTTTAGGGGAAATAATAGAATTACAGAATTTAAGTCCACTACTAGTTCCTATTCCATTAGTTTCATCTTATTTGCAGCCATTAAATAAATTAGTACAGTGCAGAAATGGAGTTTCACCATTGATCTCACCTTACATGAAGCAAAGAATACTGCTTAGAAATAGATGTCCAAATCAGATACATCATTATATGCTCAAAATAGTAACTGACATTAATCAGAATTTCCATTTTTACTTCACCAACAATGAATAAGAACAATCTGCTCTCTCCTGAATCTCTCTCATTGAGAAGTGGTTAAATATAAACCTAAAACAAGAATAGCCAGATTTTGAGCCAATACACAGTGTTATAAAACCAGCAAAATCAACTGCTGGTCTGTCACCTATAAAAAGCAGCCCTCTTTTGACATTGGTTTGGACTTTGTACAGTTTACACATTTCCATGATCCTTTTAACACCCGAGCCCTAGTCAGAGGTGCAAACACACACAAATATCCAAACATCGGGGAGGGGGAAGGACATTTTATCAATTTATTATATGAAATTTCTACTTCAACACTTATATTTTCCATAAAAGCTCTGAAGACTTTAAGAGGAGTAGTGTTTCAATGCATATCATCAGATTGAACCCCTGTCAAATGCAAAACATACTTACTGGAGGAAACAAAAGATGTTCTAATGAGCGTCAAGGTTTTCAGAATCGTCTTTTTCAATATTGCTTTAGGAAGTCAGCAAAAAACACCACAAAAATTAAAACAATTGGTCCTCCTTCTGACATAATTTTGAGGAAAAATCCTGATATAACAGAATATATAATGAATCCAGATATATAATGGGAATAATTTCTCACTCCCTGTATTTCTAGCACAATCTTTGTGATATAGTTTTGGTCACTTTTTTGTGTTCTTTAACAGCTCAGTTTCCTTGTTTAAAAGATACAGTAATGTATGTCTTTCCCAAATCATTGCACTTAAGGAATACCTAAGTTAAAGGTTTCCCCTTGTCAAATGTGTTTGAAGGGCAGCAACCGACTGCATGTTATGGATGAAGAGTACAATTGATGGAGATGCTACCATTTTTACAGGACCTAGTTTATGTAAACCTAACATGCCACATTTACTAAAGAAAATGGTTACATATTTCTACTTTCTCAGTCTATACACCTGTGGGCCCCAAATAAATATGATCTAGATACCATGGAGAGATTTCAGCTGAAAACTGAATCCTAAATTACAGACACTAAATCTAACATCACAGCCTTTAAAAGAGACTGAATTGAAAAAATATTTACCAAGTCTCAAAGGGTAAAGTGCATTGCAACTGCATCTACTTCAAGGGGCAGAAAATAAGGAATGCTAAAGATGAGTAGTGTGGGTGACAGGGACTACCCAGTATGTTTGCAGCATACACAAAATGCAAAAGTGTTATCCCACCTGTAAAATGTAACAGGCTAAAAAAGTAGTCCTGGAAAATATGTCATCAGGCTTGCTAATATAATTAAGGCTACAGACAGTTGAAATTTCAGTATATTCTCAATTCTGGGGACCAGAGCTAAGAAAACATTGTGAAACTTGCAACAATGTAAAAAATTTACTCAGACTGTTCTTTTTATCTGAGACTATTCAGAAAAAATGCATAGGACAGTGCATTGGAACTAAGGAGGGATATGACTGGTTGTTGAAATTTCAGCAGGTCACTTAGGATCTACCCAAAGCCTCTGCTTCCCTATTTAGTAGTTAAGAGTATTATTACTTCCCTGCCTCACAGGTGTGTTTTAAGGGTCCAGTTAATTAGTCCAAACTATACAGATGAGGACCATATATTTGTAAGTAGCTAGCTAGCTCAAACAGGTTTGCCTCAAAACACATGCTGAAGCATTAGTCCAGCTCACAAATTTAAGTGAGCTATATGCTAAGAACAAGAATCACACCAATATTATTAACCCAGTAAGTATTTTGCAATACATGGTAATTTCTCTTCAGTACAGACCATGAGATCCATAAGGTGAGGCAACGGCAAAGATGTGAGGGAGCAGTTACAGAATCACAGAATCAGTAGGCTTGGAAAAGACCTCTGAGATCACTGAAGCCATCCTATGACCGAACATCACCTTGTCAACCAGACCACAGCACCAACTGCCATGTCCAGACTTTTCTTGGACACCTACAGGGATAGTGACTCCAATACCTCCCTGGGCAGCACATTCCAATGCCTAATCAGCCTTTCTGTGAAGAATTCCTTGCTAACACCTATCTATGTGGCACAGCTTAAGCCTATGTCCTCTTGTCCTGTTGCTGGCTGACTGAGAGAAGAGACCAACCCTGACCTGGCTACAACCTGTAAAATGTCTAGCTCTAGGTAGTCTTTACTTTCTTGAGTACCAAGGTCTCCTCACAAGTCAGCGAGTTCTATCACAAGAGTATGCAGAGGCTGACCATGAAATAATAAGGTTTTTTTTAAAAAATCTCTGTTAAGTTCCTCACAATGGTCTCAATGACTCCCATCTTTTACTTCAGCAAATTATGTTCTTTGTCCATCTGGTATTTCAGTACCATACAGTCTGTAAAGAATAATGAAAGCGAGAGTGAAAAGGTGGCCTGATACCACCTAATGGTATGGCAAGAGACATATAATTCAGGTGCTACTACTGCTGCCATTACTAAATGAGAGAAGACAAAGAAAAAAGTTGTAGGAACAGAAATACACACCAATTTAAAAGACAGAAAATAACTGTAGTTTGGTTTTTATAAAACTTCAATTCAAATATTGCATGGAGACCCTTAATGCTTTTTCAGATCTCCAAATGGCTTTTCTTGCATGTTTTTCCTCACAGTTCAAGGGTTATTTTAACCATCATACCGGTTCACACAAGTGTCAGTTCCTTTGCAATCATAGGCTCAAGAGCAATCTCTCCTGCTGCTAGTACCAAGGTGCACCTGCAATACTGCCAGAATTCTAAGATTATTCAGAGTATTAATAAACAAAATAGAAAAAAAACTTGTAAGGGCGCCTCTGGCATATCCAACAAACAACGTTCTACCTGGATGTACCTGTAACACTGAGCAGCCATCATTGTAACCAAATTCACCAACTGCAAAAAGAAAACAAGTATGCTCATAGACAATACTACCTTCAGATAATTTACTACGCATCTTTTTAAATTAAACTACACAATCACCTATGGATGCACATTACTAGAACATACAACTTTCTATAAAGAACTATCAAGTCCAGTACCCTGCCTCCCGTGTAACCTGTGTTTGATGCTTTAGAGGAAGACAATAACTGCATAATAAATCTTTCCAGTTGTGCAATAATGCATACTGCTGGAGAGCTGGGATATCTCTGTCAGGCATAAAAAAGTAGAACACTGGACAAAGACAACCATTTGACCTTCAAGAATCTTGCTTTGTCAAATGCAGAGAGTAAGACAAATACATAGATGACCCTGAACAATTAAAGCTATGTAGAAAATTTTGACTTTTAAAACAAGACATTATGGAACAAATAAAAAGGAAACACACAAATGCAAAGAAAAGAAGGCACACTGAACTAGGAAATGACAAGAGAGCCTTAATTCTTACAGCCCACCTGTGAATTCCTTCACAAAAAACCCCAAAACTCTGATAAGATTAAAATTTTGTCAGATTTCAAAGGAAATTTGATAGGTCACTTGGAATTCTATTCCAGTGGAAGGAGCTTAAGGCTAGTTTTTGATGTGTTTATAGCTCTGATTAACAACCGTCAATGTGACCTCTCAAATATCACACAAGTTAAAAAAACCATCAGGAATTAGAGGCCTTCTTGCCCACAGACAAAAAAGGTGTGGTGTTTATATTCCTTGAGATGAACCAATATATCTTGTGTATGCCAAACTGAGTGAATTAACGCATTACATACATTTCATTCTGGAGGAACCACTTCAATGGAATGAACGTCAGATACGTATATTGAAAGATTAGGTTTACCTGCTAATAATGCACATATGAAGAGGCTTTAAAAAGTGTTATAACTGCCATTAATGAATATAGGCACCAGACCAGAATATTTATAAATTCAAAACTGGCATGTCACTCAGACTGTAATCAATTAAAGAGGCACTGTGAAAGGTGGTGATGCTGCTATGCAGTAATTACTTCTACTGTAGAATGAAATAGTGTTACCTAAAATGAATACTTGCTCTACATTAATTCCCTTTAGTAAGACAAGTACACGAAGTATGCAGAAAAAGTTCTATTAGTCTATAAAAGGCGTTAGTGTTAAGAAATGCAAAGTACTCGCATCTTCAATTTTATAAACTTCACAAAAGGTGCAAATGATTCAATGCTCTCCAGGCTCACATAGGCAGGTCAGTACTGTTATGTCTAGTTTTCCTAGAAGTACCATCATCTCGGGGCAGTGCTTTTTGCAAGCTTGACATAGCAGCAGTTCTTTCAATGTCTATCACAGCATACAGCTCTGTGCGCCTGGTTGGAGTCTGCGGAAGTGGAGTGGTGGGTGTTTTTGGAGTCTGAGGGTTGTCAGAGTCACTACCAGCTTCCAAGTCAACCTGTATGTAGTTGAGCTGCCTGTGTTCTAGACTTGGACGCCTAATGTCAAAGTTAAAGACTGTTGGGGTACAGTCCCGACGTCGTGTAAATTCTACTTTATGAGCACTTGCTGGTACTGTTACATTCTCTGTATTAACATAGTTATGCATTAGATCTAGGTTATTGTGGTAGCCATTCAGAGACGGGGTCTTTGGTCCTAAACTGTCATCTTCATCTCTGCTCAGCTTGCGGGCTTCCCAAACAGGAGGCAAGGATGGCAAGTTCTCGTAGTTCAGCAGCGCAGTTCTTCTCTGAGCAGAGTTGTTAATGTTCTGGGTGTCTGAGGTACTGGTTGATGTCAAGCGACCTCTCCTGACCCCTGAGGCACTAGGGATTGATAACCTATTTATATTTTCATACACCAATTTATTACCAGATGGTGTCTCTCTACGTTCATCACTGTCATACCCAGTGTCCCATTCAGTGTTGTTTGTGCTGCTGCCACTAACTTGATCTCTTCCAAGTTGTTCCAGTTTCTCTCTTTCCATTAACTGCCTTTGAACAGGTGTTGGTCCTAAAACAAACTTCACTCCTTCAGGCTCCAGGAGAACCTGAGCATCTCTGTCATCAGTACACGTCTGATCTTCTTTCACTTTAGTTGTTTCAGTGTTTGAAAGCTTTGATTCCAGTGGCACATGCACACTTGATCGATTTTTTCTTTCCTCTTGTACTCCAGTAGTGTTTACGTAAGTGTGCACCTAAAAGGGAAAGAAAAAAGAAGAAATTCAAGCACTATTGTGCCTTTCCCCCCGCTCCAAATTTATGAACTTCTTAACTCCCCACTTTTCTGATCAAAATACCTGAAAAGAAAAACTTGTAATGGCAGGTGTTTAAGAGCAAAAATCACCTCTCTGGCATTTTGCTGAACTGTAGTGAGTTTTAGGTTTTTCCCCTGAAATTTTGTTATTAGTTATGTTAATGTTCCTCTAACAAAAAAACAGAATTTATATCTTACACTGATAATTATTTTTATTTGATGTTTTATCTCAAATAAAACATGTTTGTGCTCTAGTTCTAGAGCTTGGCTCTAATCAAGGCCACTGTGGGCTGCTCCAGCTTAGCTCATTACTTTACCTGGGCAGATCACCGAGAGCTCTACTTTGTTTTCCCTTACCAGTGACCCACAATTACCTTGGCTAAGTTTATGTTCGTAACTTCCACACTGCAAGGAAATCTACTGTCCACAGAAAGGGAAAAAAAAAAACCAACCAAAAAGAAAAACACTGAGACACCTAAGAAAACCCTCCATCTCTTGCCTTGTGTACTACCCCAGTAACAAAAAAAGAGGTTGGGTCTACAGGAAGAACTATCCATTCTTTCTTCAAGAGCCAACAGCCTCCTAAGAACAGGAACTCAAGTAGAAAAATATACAATTCCATATAAAGTGTGGACACTCAGAATTAAAAAGAAGCAGGAGTTGGCACCCTATGTCACTAAGAAAGGCAGAAATACACTCCTAGGTTATATCCCTCCAATTTCCACAGTGGATCAATACCAGACTGAATGGGAAAAACTGGATTCCTTTTCTAAATTTTGATTCTACGTCTGGATACACAAACAGCAAAAGTAGTATTTTACAGCAGCAGTCATGTAGCTTGTCAACCTCTCTGTCAAGCTCTGCAAGCTGAAGTGTCATTTTACTAGCTCACTTGACTCCTCCACTGATTTTTTTAAACTCACTTACTATTCAGTAACTCCAACAATAAGACCTGAGCTCTTCTGTGAGGGCTCCTAACAAATCCTTTCTCACAAGATAGTTCACAGCACTGCTCTGGCTACCTTCTCTTCTTTCCAACACTGTTTCTTGTCACACTTGAAAGTCTTCCTAAACCACATGACATTTTTAAACTTGACTATCATTTTCATCAGCAACCTGAATGATGGGAGAGAACACACCCTGACAGTTTTCAGTCTATCCAGACTGGTAGGGCTTCTACTGAGAGGGATTTCAGCAACCTGGAGAACCGAGCTCATAAAAACCTTATGAAATTTAGCAACATCAAATACAAAATCCAGTGCTTGGTAAGAAACAACACCAACAGTACAGGCTAGAAGCCAGCTTACTGAAAACAGCCTTGCAGCAAAACTTCAGGAGTCCAGGTGGATGGTGGGAGTCAGCAGTCTGCTATTGCAGCAATGAAAACCAAACATGCATTGGTTTGTGTCAGCAATAGCACAGCCAGTAAGTTAAGGAAAGTTACTATTACCATCAATTACCATCCATTCAGCTGCCACGAGACTGAACCTCAGCTCCAGAGTAAAAGACAGCACCGTACTGAGGCAAGTCCAGTAGAGGGCCATGACTAGAGAGGAGCTGGAGCACATGACATACAAGGAAAAGCTGAGGACACTATCTTAGTTCCATTAAGGCAGGGAATCACCTAATAGCTTTTTTCAACTACCTAAGAGATAAAGCAAAGACAGAGCCAGACCCCTTTTTGGGGATGTTCAGCAAAAGGCCAAGAGGCAGCCAACACCAGACGTAACAGGCAAAAATCTGATAATGTATTAAGAGAGAAATGATTTCACAACAAAAGTGGTGAAACACTGGAACAAATGGCTCAGATACTGTGGAATCCCCTTGCCTGTAGTATTCAAAACATGACCAGCACAAGGCTCTGCGCAGCTGTCTCTAACTTAAAACTTTGATCTAGAGGACTGGAGGTCCCTTCTAACCTAAATTATTCCATGGCTTCTATTTGGCAAATAGAAGACATATATAAAGAAGCTTTTTCACCAGGATCTCTCATTATAAGGTACAATTACTCATGTTTGAAAACAATTACTAAAATTTTTGAAAAGAGTATAATGCAAACACATACTTTCTGTATCTTCATTTTTGCATAAAATATGAATTCCTCAGCAAGCCATTCTACAAAATACCACTTTAAAGAGGCAAGTCAAACACTTTACTGAGGAGTTAAAATACTGTAGGAATGCATTACACCTGTTACTGAAAAAGGCAAGTGAAAGCCTACAGAACAATCATTAGAAAAACCTGAAGTAATGTAGAACCTAAGATGTACAAAGGGAAATAAACACCCACTTGCTCCTCTGCCACAAGTAAGGGATGTGTTGACTCTTCACCGACAGAGGGGAGGCGCGCGCTGCCGACAGAAGGGTGTCTGCTGGAAGGGTGTGATGAAGCATCTCCAAAGGATGGGTATCTCGGGTAGCCGTTGGGTAAACTTTGTGCATTGAACCCAGGAGCTGATTCAATTAGGAAACAACCAAAACCATATTAAAATAGAACATTTAAAATAGAACTGTATACGAATAAGATACTTTATATCTAAAGTTTAATTTTCAAAAGAGAAAGTAAAATATGTAAAAGCAATATTAAATATTCACAAAGTTCATTTTTGCTCAGAGGAAGGAAATGGAAAACAGAAAAGCATCCCAGTATTTACCAGAACACATTTCTGAAGCAACCACTGAAACCTAGGTGTATTACACACCCAGTAAACTCCCTACAACATCTCTTTCCCCCATTAACATCTCTCCCTGAGAAACAGAGACTCCTTTACCCAAGCTTCCATTTCTCTGAAATCATCAATAAATTGGAATTCATAGTTTCAAGTATCAAGCCATCTGCGTGAGATTTCAAAAATACCAGAAAATTTTAAGTAAATACTTCATTCACCCATTCATCTACTCAGAGCAAAAGAAAGATTCCAAACCAACTGCACATGTGATTTAAACAGTATTTTTTTTCCCTAATAAAGTTTGAAACACTGCCCAACATCAACATTTCTCTGAAATGCTACAGGTAAAGCACGTTGATATATCATAAAGCAAATCAAAAAGTGTGTTCATAAGTGTTCTTATGCAACAACCAAGTTCCCAAAACTTTTTTCTTGAAGATAATGCTCAGCAAGTACCTCAAGAGAATGCATTACTGGTAATTAGCCTCTTAGCTTTAAATTAGCCTTCCTTTTAATTACTCAAAGATTAAATTCAAATCAAACACTGTTTTCAGCTAAGTACCACATTACAATGAGGTATGTCATCTGACAGTACAACCATACTTACTGGTAGGTGTTCGAGGGGTTCTTGGTACTTCCAACTCAGTCTGATGATTATTCCTTTCTACTACTGGCTCTTCTACCACATTTATGCTATTATTCTGCATTATCTCTTGTAACATGTTAAATAGCTCTTCTGCCCGGGCACACTTAAAGGCAAAGATTCCTATAAATACACCAAAAAGAAAAAAAAATCAAGGAACATGCCTTACAAGATATACATAACTTACAAGAAATAGAACTGGAATCCACATAATGAATACCTGTCAAAGAAGCAGAAGTGTTATGAAATTTTTATTGCACCCAAACAGACACAATTACTGTGACAACCTTTAAAGTGGTTATCTAATAGAGGAATAAGGTTCCCATGCACCAAAAGTTAAATTAGAACAGAAAACTGATTCAGTTAGGGGCAAAACTAAATTTTGAGTGCTAAATGAAGGGAAAAAAAGTTTGTTTTTTTGGTTTTTTTGAAGCTGATAAAAAGTATACCTGTTAAATAAATAAATATTTAACTACGGTGGTGCTACAAAGTCCTATTTCCTAAATCAGATTTCTATTAAACTACCATAAAAATAAGATACCTGCACAACAGAAAAGAATTTAACACTGGGTAAAAGTTCAGTTTCTTTAAGAAGATTAAAATGAAAAGCTAGTAAGACAAACTGTGTGGAACAGACAGTAACAAGCTAATTGCTTCAGGCTAAAGGATAGACACAGAACACAAAGTTAGCAGCAATACCAGGTATTTTGCGTGTGTATTGTGCCACTTTGCCTTTGAACAGCAGGGAGTGTCCCAACTTACCCTCACCAGCAAAGTCGCAGCTTTGGATTATTCTTCCATTGAAAGCATGAAGTTAAAGTTGACACGCTTGTTAAACGTGGGTGCAGGTGCTCATTTTTTAAAGTGAGTATCACAATCTTAAAACACTCTTTACTGAAAACTACCTACCTATACAGCCACTTCTGTTAAGTGCAGTTATGTGAATACGCTGGCAATTACTATCATCATATATATTTAGGGATGCAGTGCTGTGACTCCATCAGAACCACCAGAAATGCTTCACATGGCAGAAGTTCACACAACCCCAGCTGGGTGTACACCAAATGGGTTATGTGGAACAATGCTTAGCTATTAATATGCAGCTGCAGCACTGAATAAGCTTCATGTTTGCAATACTGTAGCTATCTCTAGACCTTCTACTACTCTATGTCCCTGACCTCTAATCCAGCCATGTACAATAGTCCATGTTTAATACTTTGTATATTTCTGAACATTCACACTGGCTATTTAAATCTTAATAGACAAAATCCAGAATTTAAAAAAACTAAGTTCACAAACTTTAAAAAGCTCCCAGTATGTTTCTGAGACATTTAGCTGCCTTTAAATACATTCATATTAAATACAATGTGATCTGTCACACAACATCGTGACATACCAACTTCTCCAGGTTTTATATCCTCAATTATCTGTTAGATGTGCTCCCAAGACATGTCTGCAAGGTTTTTAATACCTAGCACAAACTCAGTGTTTCACCATCATTGCTTCTCACAACTTATCAATAGAAATAACTTGATATTAAAGGAAAAACCGAAACAAAAATACTGACTAACGTAAGAAGTTGCTGGGCAGTATTCAGGGAATTCTCAAATCAAAAACTTCTTGGTCATCCCAAGTGAAGTGAAGATGAAGTTTTGCAACAGTGCCCACAAACCCACTGTAGGTTTCAGGAACAATGTTCCATTGCAAAAGGGCAGCAGAGAACATTTTCTGCCAGATTTCTTTTTTCTTAATATTCACAGTATTTTAGTATTACATAAGAAAGGCAAGAAGCAAAAGAGGGAGGAAAGGGTTGCTGCTTACACAGCCTGCTTAATCTTGTTTTAAAAAAAAAAAATTAGAAGGAAGGCAGAGATGTGAATTAGACTTGGTGTAAGGTTTAGCAGACTTGCTAACAGACTGTAGAGAACAACCTTCAAATTAATATTTCCAATTAAGTATTATTAGTATCTGTTTTCAATGTTCAGAAGAAGCAGTAAATTAAACCTGCAAAACCCATTCAAGTGATTATCTTCAAAACAAAGTTTATTACTTTAAGAATTATGAAAATTTAGTTTAGTATGGAGTATACTACAGTGTTGAAAATATCTCCATTTCTCATCAGGAGATGAACTGAGAGTGCCTTTTAAACTCCCATTGAAGAAAACTTGTCTTCCATTACCTCTGCTTGGACAATGAATATTGACTAGGTTTATTTATGATCCAGTTCTTCCATCTTTCTGAACTTTTAAAAGTGAAATTAAAAAACAAAACCTAAAATCATTGATAAGAACACTGGTAAATGCCAAAAATCCAGAAGAACACTGGAACTTAATTTCACAACATATGAATGCATAGGAATTCCAAGCACACACAGCTATTTCACAGTAGGAAGATGCAAAACAAGGCTCAACAGAAACAGCTGTTCCCTCGGGGACTGCTGCAGGGAAGAGAGAAACACCTGAATGTTCTCAGAGGGAGCCAACCCTGGCCAAGGCAGGCATGGTCTGGGTACTGGAAAGGTAACCCACCTTTTTCCAATGAAAGCCACTCAAGAAATAACTGAGAATAGCTGAAGTATATACACCTCAAGTCAAAATTTGAGAATTATGTCACTGATATTAATGTAAGTGGTATTTGCTTTAGGAAGAGGATGAAACACAAGTGTGTTACTATGGGCAATAATAAGGTGGGGACGTCCTGTTCATATCAGCGCTCCACGCTTTTAAAATTTTAAAAAGAGAGAATTCTTTGAATTTGAGGGGATTCCTCCAGTTTCAGATTCTACTGCCTCCTCCTGGAAGTCAAATCAACCTCTGAGGCAGGAGAATCTCCCTGTCAAAACCACCTCCTAAGTTGACCAAAAGAATACTCACATAGAAGCTTGAAGTCCTCCATATCTACAAATGTCAAAAACTATGTGCAACTCAAATCCTTGTCCTACCAGAAGACCATTCCCCATGAGGTAATTTTTTTTCCAGAAACCACATTAACATACAGAACTATAGCCTTTATAACTCTTGCCAAAGGACTGGCAAACATCTCCCAACATCAAATAAATTTCCAAACAGCTTTATATACAGCATTTCCACATACCTTGTCCAGTTTGACACCTTCGACCACTTTCAAAAGAGAAAAGATTTGAGTCATAGCCATAGCGACGGAGACAGAGGTAGTGCCATTTTACAGAGTCCCTTTTACGGGTGTACAAAATTAGTTCTGTATCTGTAAGTTCCATTATGCCAGAACCCAGTTCATTACCATCATCATCCACGTTAATAACCTACAAAAAAGAAATTAAAAAGCATTTAGTAATTACCACTTTGAGAAACAACATCACTTTTAATAATCTTAATGCCTGACTGGTAGACTCCATCTGTATTAGTTACAATCCTTGAAGTGAACATTTACAAAAAACAAACAAAAAAAACCTACTCAACAAACTAGTTTCTGTGCTACCCTAACCTAGAATTTAAAAAATTAAAATAATAGTTATTTTAAAACAATACAAATGAGGCTGCCTAACATTACTGTAAAATCTGATGAGAAATTTAAAGTAGAAGAGATTTGTAAGTTAAATATTTTTTTAAACTGGCTTTATGTACATATTCTAGTATTCCCACATGGATAAAGCATACCTCAGATAATGGAATCTTTCAGAGTCCCATTTCTTAAAAAAAAAAATATTTGCTTTGTCATATAACCCCACTTATAGTTGGGAAAAGGAATGAGAAAAGGTAAGTGGCTCCAAGATAAAGCTTCCTTCACATACATGAACAGCCTTGCACCGTGCTGAATCACCCGGCAGTTTTAGATATTTTGCTGCCATTTTAAAGTCAACAAATAATTCAAATACCTTATAGTTATCTTGTGTGAAAAGATGCATATAAAGATAAACTCTTGTTCTTTCTGCTTTTAAACCAGTTTTGAGGTCATCTGCATCCTTTATAGAACGTGGACAATATATATTTCCCCTCTATTTTACCTCACAATGCTGCTTTTAGTGGGATTCTTTCTTAATCAATAAAACAGCTACCAAAAAAATTTCCCTACAGAGTTAATGTTAGTCCTTAAAGATACATTTTTAACTTGAAATCTAGTCAATTGAAAAGAATTAAGAATCGTTTCATCTGCCTGTGAGGCATATGCCCATTTTCTTCATTTTGCAGATTACATTCTTTAATCTCCCCCTCCCCCACCCCCCAACCCCACTGCTAAACAAACAATAGAGAAATTCTACAAGGAGAAAAATAGGAACTAGTTACAGAGTGATGCATAAAGAGCAAGAAAACAGAAAAATATTTTATCCTTCAGCTTTCTTAATTGATAATATTAAACATTTCCAGAAATTCCCATGGCTTTGAAACTCATTTCATTGTTGCCCTCAGGCAACTCATGAATCAATTTTTCACTATGGAAGCATTACATTCCTTTGTCAACTCACAGAGACAGTTTGGAGCACAGGAGCAAATCTGACTTGTGTGACCTATGCAAAAGTATGCTGACTTACAGTCACTGACTTCAGCTGCTTCATGCTTAGCATGTCAAGCCCATGAACGAGTGTTCACAAGCTTATAAATTCCAGAGATGTATGAGACAAAAGGACACTTAGAAATAAAATTTCTTCACATAAAGGACAAAAGTTTTCAAAATGTATAATCAGTAGCGACCTGCAAGTAAAATCAGCAGTCCTAAAATTTTCTATTGATGACCCCACATTCAGGTTCATAACCACACTTCCCCAAAAGCTATTTATTCCCTTATGCTAAGGACTCCTTTCCTAACTTAACCTTCTGTTAACCTCCACAGGCAACACCACTTACTTGGGCTCTACCACCTGAAATGGAGATGCATGAAAATCACACAGCTGCTTCTCTTTCCTAAAGATCAAAACTGTCCTAAAAAGCCTACCATGCCTAGGGAATTCCTGTCATTGCTGATAAAAGAGGGTTTCTCAAAGGCACAAGAGAAACTTGTAGCCATAGGCACCTGCAACTCTGCAGTGTTTCAACTGTTCAGAAATTTAAACTCTATTTTCATTACTTTGTTTTAATCCCAGACACAGTCTGTAAAAAAACAACAAAATAGTTCACAGCGCATCACACCAGCTGCCTACCTTAAACTTGTTTCGTTGGTTATCTGGGACAGTTTCTTTATCTGGACAGCTACAACAGCTACCCATGACTTCTTTAGAAGACCATCTGATCTCTAAAGGAAAAAAAAGAAAAAAACAACCAACAAAATGATCATTAAGTTGAAGTAAAAATGAAGTAACATCAACAAACAACCCAATGCAAATTACTCTGACATACAACTTTTCATGATGAATCTTCCAGTCACATGTAATAAAAAAATCAATGTAGTACTACAAATATGATAATTAATTTAGATTTGACAGTGAGGAGTGGCAACACTGAGCTGTTAAAGTCCTACCAATAACACATCTTGAGGTTACTACCAAACATACTCATTTGATTTGTCACCTTAATTCCCATGGTAGCAGCTTGGGGGAAAACAAATCCCAACCACTTATTGTGTGAGATTTTCATCTCCTAAAGCAGGCTTTTACACAAATGAGCACTCCCTGGCTCAGGAGCACGGCACTGGAGACGCCCCTAGAAGCCCTGGGCTGTAGCAGGTTACCAGGCACAGGCAACACAAAGAGCCCATACGGCACTCCTGAAAGGCTGCCCTGGCTTTGGCAGCTCCAGGGCGGACACATTCCAGGCCTGCAGGCAGCCCTGTGCTGGCAGCCATGCAGTGAGGCTCTGTGCTTTCAATTTTGAATACTTCCCATGTAGCAGTATGTATCAAACTATGTAATCAAAGACAAGGGAAGGAAAAAAACCCACATTCAAGACAAATATTTTAAAACTTGGGGTTTTTTTATTTCTGGTGAGTTCCATTTGGATTAAATTGTGTTACACATTCATTTTAAAACAGTAAAATACTCAAGTAACACTGAACAGCATGGCTAAAGTAATGAAACAAAAAAAAATCTTGATACTTTTGGTATTTTCATTTAAAGATTTCTGTGTGTATGGCAAAACTTTCACAAAACAGTATGATAAAATGTTCACAGAATGAAGTCTCGCAACTTGCTATTTCACCCTCTACCACTATGAAAAAGGTGTAAAGTCTCATATTTCTTAAATACTTAACAAAGTATTTTCTTAAAGTCTGACAAAAGAAAACTTAACACATTTACATCATCCTTATATTGGATAAGAACTAAAATTTCCACTACCCAAATGAAAAGCAGGGCAAAATCCTGGAAGAGAGCTATTAAGTCAACAAGAGATACAACATTAGAAATCAAGGAGAAAGAAGACACAATGGGCTGGTAAATTTTCCTGACTAGAGGTAAAAAAATACAATGTCACCTTAAGAAAATCATGACTTGGTTTCCAGACAGGCATTTGTATTAGCATGCAGCAATAGTATCCATGTACATTTAGTCTGCTAAGGGATAAGGTGCAAAGAATACAATGAAAAGCAGCTAACTCTTCCACTTTTTTTTGATCAGAGAAGTCACTCAAAAGAGATACTCCTACGCTAGAGACTGTATAAATCAGTCACCAAGAATCCCCTGCAGAGGCAACAACACTGCTCAAATTAATCCAGTCATAAAGAGGCAAAATACCAGACATCTAACCAAAATCACAGATTCTTTAATGTCACTTCTGGCCATAACATGAAAACATGCATTATATTGACAAAGATTTTTTCCCCAACTCAAAATGAAACTAGGGGTTGCTTGTTGCTTCTACTGCTGCAGAGAGAACAGAGAGAAGCTATGCTACACAGAACAATTTTTTTTTTCATTAAGTAGTTTAGAAATCTCTATAGTAGTAGTAGTAGTAGTAGTAGTAGTAGTAGTAGTAGTAGTAGTTCTTCTTCCTCTTCTGTTTAGAAAGGGAGATACAGGTAGTAACACCGGTTCCTGGTTTCCTGCCCTGGCACCCCACAGTGCCTCACTACAGTAATGATCAGATGTTGTTTCTGTCAGCCTACTGCCACTGCGCTATTTACCGTGAGAATCCCCTGCTGTGAAGAGCAACAGGTGACAATAGCCTCAATGCAGATTACAGTGAATATTCTGGTCCATACAATGTAGTTGCATATGGCTCTAGCAGCCTTCAGGCACAAATGCATGCACTTAATAAAGCCCAGACTTCCTCAATGTTTTATAGTGTAAACTGAACTACATAGCTGCATGCTGTTAGTATCAGACTTTCTATGCATCCAGCATGAAATAACTGACCAAGTATGTTGAAGACAGGTGCCTGCTTCTCTAAAAAAACTTTTTAAAAAAACTCCAGAATTTAAAATGCAAAGCATTTTGGAGAAAAAAAAAAAATCACTAGAATTGCAAGAAGAAAGGTGTAGTAGATGAATATGTCTGAAGCACAACCTCTGTATCTCAGGAACAACAAAGAAAATGTATGTAATCAATAATCACACAAGCTTGTTATTTTGTCTCAAGTATGTTCTAATATTAATGTTTCAGAAAACCAAGAACTGAAATGCTGCTTTGAAGGAGAGATGTGAACCAAGGCTATGAGGAAGAAATTAAACAGCTAGGGAACTGGCAGAATTAAAAATCACTCACCTAGATTTGGCCATTAATATTCCCAGCCTCTGCTGCAGCATTAGGGCTTCTATCATACTCAAAGTGTCATGCTGTCTTGTCACAGAACTAATCATTGGACCTAGAACTAAAAGGGTAAATAAAAGTATCAATTTTTTTTCTTGTTTTTAAGATGCTAGTTAGTAAACTAACAAAAATATATGCTTTTGTTCATAATTACTTTGTGAGTATTATGTCAAGCAAGGTCTTCATGATGCTTTAGATAAGACTGATCTCTGAGTTGCCCTGGCATTTCAACATCTTGAAAGAAAATAATCTGGCACTCCTTTCTGCAGTGTAACCTGTCACACTGGGGACTCCATTCATTCTCCACTCACTGCATACTTGCTCCAGTGTGGAAATGACAGATGTGAAGCTCCCGTTATCCCCAGTGCATACTAACCCAACCCAACCCAAACCACAGCAGACAAACAGAAGAACGTGTACAACTCACTCTATTTAACCCCCTCTTGCTTGTCCTACTGAACATACACAAATGCTGACTTGAATGGCTAACACATCACCCTTTCTCTGCATCCCTCATGATTCTTGCTCCATGACATTAACCATAAACTGCTTGCTTTTACTTCCCCACTGCCAGATCATTCTCACACTAGCTATCCACTCACATTTAACACTGAAAGCTAACAGCTGGCAGTCTCTGCTCTCTGTAAAACTGCCAAACAAGCACTTTATGTTTCCTTTGATGCTGCTTATTAAACTCAATAGAAGGGCTAACTTCTCAGAATAATACTTTATTATTAGTCTTCTTTATCAGTCTTTCAGGATGTCTATGCAAACTTCTTTGAGACCACTGCAGCTTTGCTTATACATTTTTTTGCTGCAATTCTTTGTATTCATCAGCTGTCCCCTGTCTTGCCCCTGGATTAAAATAATCTTGGCAAACCAAAGCACCCTGCATTTTTCAATAATATCACGTGTAATGTAGTCCTAATTTCATCCCAGGTCCTAGGCATGATTATACCAGTTCAGGAACCCTCTTACTTGTGAAGGGATTGTGCGAGAGATTATCAAAAACTCAACACCAGCAAATGCAAAAATAACACTCCTAGCAAAGAAGCTCTATCTGTTAGGAAAGATCAGTCACATAGTCATGCAATCCAACAGAAACTCTAGTTGGACAGCTATCATAAAGCAAATGATAAAAAGTGTTCAAATGTTTGGAAACACTTGAAAGTGCCAAACCAAAAATACAATTCTATTGTATGAATGCATAGTGTACCCACAGATGTAGTAATGTATGCCATCAGGCCTCCCCTGTCAAAAAAGACGGAGTAAAAGCAGAAAAACGCTACTTAGATGGCTCAGCCTGAAAAAAGGGAGCACACAGAGCAGAAAAAATGCATACAGAATTACAGGTGACAAAGAGAAGATAAATAAAGCGTAACTATTTTCTAAAAGCAATCATTAGGGAACGGCAGTTGACATTATTAAGGGAGGGTTCAAACACACAAAAGTTCTTTTCTGCACATGGTCTGTAGCTAAACTTTGTGATCTGCAATGTCTTGTGGGAATGAGTTCCAAAAATTTTAAAGATTCAGAAAGCAATTGGACAAATGCAAGCTCCACAAAGAACTTTTAAACTCAAGGATGTCATATCTGGCTCAAAAAGTCTCTAAGTTGCAGATACTTAGAAGGGTCTTAAAGAATGATAATAAAATGTTTCTTCTTACTATTCCCTTCCCTATATATTTACTATTGGCTGTCAGAATTTATATATGCTGTCAGAAACAGGCTACTGGACAAACTGATACTTCAAGCGTGACCCAATAAAGCCATTCTGATTAACATATCTGGATGACATCAACTCAGCAAAAATTTGTGAGCACTCTGCTATAAGACTCTGCTTCCAAAAAAAGGAAATAATTAACAACTTACACTTAACTTGAAACTAAACCCTAGATTTCACAAAGGTACCAAAAGGTAAACTTAATGACCTGCTTGACAGAGATATACTTTTGCATACAGTTGTGTACCTATCCCTCTGCAGGCTCAACCTTTGGTTATGGGATGGCCCTACCCAATCTAGCTGGTATTATTAAACTGTGATTTTGGTAGGTTAGATTTCTGCTGGCTTAGTGTACCAAACCAGCTAGCCGAGTCCAGCAAGTGCCAGAGCCAGCTGGGGACAGAATCGCAGCCTTAGTCACATCTACCCAGTTTTCAGAAAAAATTAGCCACTTCACTAACTACTGGGATTGAAGTCTACCAAATTCCCTGCTAAAATTTTCAGAACAGGAGAATGAAAAGAGGGAGCAGAAAACCTGACCCATCCACTCTGGTGAAATCTTAGGAGGCAGTCATTAGAAAAACAAAGTAAAAATGTTCATGGGCAAGCTATCCTAATGCGGGTATGTTTGCGCTGGTCTTTACCTTGGTATTTTTCTAGCACAGTTTTAAACTTTTTACATGGTTTGGCTACCTAAAGCAGACTAGCCTAAGTTACCTAAGAATGATTCTTAAACAATCTAAACAGAGTGTTTTAATGGATTAAAGAAAGCACACAAACTTGCAGCACCTAACTTTTTTTAAATGCAAAGCAATAACAAAATTCTCCAAACAGTTGCTTCCAATTACAAGTTGGCTATTTACTCAGTTCAGGACTTCCTTAAATTTTCCCTGATTGTAAAATATTTACCCAAACTTAAACATACAAGAAGAAGTAGACATTTCCACAGTCACAACCTTAAGTTATGTCTACAATGTCAAATTTAGTAGCTGTAATTTCCCATTCACAAAGCATCAGTGGTGGTTGTGTGCAGTCATGCAAGGAGGGGGAAAGGCATGGATAGTATTTTCTGCTTCTCCCTAACAAATTCAGAACTGCATTGTAGTAAAAAACCCAGGCAAGACAAACCAGGACCAGCACTCATCTAAACCTTGTTAATGGGAGTGAAAGGTAGGAACTGCTGTAACTTCACTAAGATTTATTACTTGGCTTTGTGAAGTAAAAAGCGGCTCTTTCCCTCAGACTAAGCAGGGCAAACAAGTTATGCTACTCTCAGAAGTCGAGGAACACAAAGCATCAGTGTAAACAGTAGATACTTTAAAAAGAACAATACAGTCAAAAGCTTGCAGATATTCTAGCATTTGCAATTCTGCAGTTTCCCCAGGCCGGGAATGATCTGAACAAGGTGTGCATTCCCCTTGTGCAAGAAAGGCCACACGGACATGCTGCTATCATACTCCTCATTTGCTTGTAGTCACCCCATTAAAGTCAGCTCATGGTTGCAAAGCAGATCTAAAAGCTGGTTTTAATTTAGTTCTGTATGCTCTGGTTGTAGAATCAAATATAAACTTCGGGAGATATTTTCTGTACACATAAATTCCTCTCAAAAACTTCCTAAAAATCAGGGAGGGAAAAAACAACCCAAACCATAGCACACCTCAGAAGAGGCAGGGAGAAGCAAGACTGCCTTGTCTGTTAACCCATCTTTTGCAGAGTCTTTTCAAATGAAAAAGTGGCCTTCAAACCACTAGCTTGCCACAGTGCTAGGTCCTCTGTTATGTCTTTCCATTTACTGTGTAAGAAACAGAGTCCAGATGTTGGTCGTCTAAACTGCATCTAAACTAGACACTAGGAATTAACGTCACAAATAATGTGCTAGACAATTGAACACACTGAAAGAGGCAAAACTAACTTGGATAATTTCCTCCCAAAGTTCAAAAGTCCTGGCCCTCAAGAATTTGGATGTTTACATTTCTAGAGGGATTCAGAGAAGTATCACCAATTTAGTACCATGATGACCATCAGTACACCTGACCAGTACATCCTGCAACCTCACAAGCAAATTGGAAATACTTGAAGAAAATATAGCCAAATCCCACAGATACATTGTAACTAATTTTGTCATCTCAGTTTTTAAGCACTTGTTGATGTCAATGCTTTTTCTACAGCAGGTGATAATTTCACCTGGAAAGTGTTACCTCAGAGATTAAATTGAGAGTATAAATCTGAACATTTCAAGTTATACATAGAAAATTTCTAAGTAACTCATTACACCCTCTGCTCATTAACCAGAGTAGTCACTACAGCAAAGCAGCTTTCCACACACAAAAAAAAGTTTGCGTGAAAGCAAACAGACAAATAAGAGAAACCAATTTACCATGTAAGAAAAATGTTATGTAGTAAGACAATGACTGTTTTATTGGCATGCTGTTCATTTCAGAATATAGGTGAGGGATGCTGAAGGGTACTGCAGTCAGTCCTTTGAATTTTGCTGGTAGCTGAAAACTGCCCATTTCACAACTGGCTAATGCAACAGATTAAATGGATAACCTCTATACCTAATGTGATATATACTAGGTCTAGAGTCATGATGTAATCCACGCTGGCAAATTCTACATGATTTAAGAATCCTGGTATCCTACTCGGACTTAAAACCACCCATACTTTGACCTTCTGTTTATTTTGGCTAGCATGTCTTCACAACCATGAGGCCAAGTTTTTAAACTGGAAAACAAAACGTTTCTGGTACATGGGACTCCCACATACCAGACCTCACATGCACATAAGAGATGAAGCACCAAAATAAAGCTAGTAATTATTGAGTGTGGTCTTAAAATCCAAGAGTCTTATTTCCCCAATGGTCAAAAAAAGGACTTCTTCACTTTATAATTACCAACAGGAAAAAAAAAATCTATACATCAGAAAAGACTGACTTGAATGTCTGGAGACACAACAGACAAAGTAGGTGCCAAAGCTGGAATGTTCTCCCATGGAAACGCAGGGGCTTAATCGCATATGAGCATTCAGAAGAACAGGGAGAAACCCATAAGAAATACAGCAAAAGAAGCACAAAATGCTCTCCTTGCCTGCCCACGCCTGCCACCATCATTCAAATCTACTCATCTTCTTTCAGGTGTTCTGGAAGGCTCTTGCCTTGCACAGTCTAACAAACAACAACGTAACAACAATTCACACCCAAGAAACAAATGCGTTTTGGGAAGAAGGCATTTTAATAGTAAAGCAAACTGAACCAAGGTCAGACACAGCCCTTGCCCTTCATCAACTTGGCAACGATTACTAAGAAAATTAATACCGAAGGTGCCTCAGTACCTTAGAAGGATGAAAAAAGCAGTACTAACAAACCATAACAGAGTTAAAAACTACAACGGAGATCCAAGAAGAAACTAAACATGCTGAGAAAGAGTTTGGTGCCGCTGGCTGCAATTAGGGAAAACAAAGTAGGAAGGGTCGAGGTGAAGTTGCAGAATCTAGTTTATAACTTTGCTTATGCTAACAGGTGGAGTTTTCCCTCAATATTTTTATTAAATGAGCATGTTGTCAGACTTATGATTAAAACACAGCAATAAATGTACACTCCTTTTCTTTCTTTAGCCCTTTCCAAAGGAAAAAAACAAAAACAAAACAACAAAACTGACAGAACCCAAGCTAAACCGTAAAAGCTTTCTGACTCCAATGAAAACAAAATTATTGCAATCACACACCAGCTTGAGCCGACCAGCTTGCCATTTCAGTGCAGTGCCTTCAGAACCCTCTTTGAACACGCCTTGAGGAGGCTGATGCAGGATCACACCAGAACTCGCCCTCTCAGCAGCATTCCTTTTGCCAGCACCTTCGGCTGCTGCCAACTGCCTGCACCTCAAACTCAGAGGAGATTCTTTTTTTCTTACTCCTGCTTTTTAACACTCAGATCACCTCACAACTTGACTTGTTTTGCTGTATATGTTTCCATATATTTGGATTCAAAATGAACACCAACTTTTTATTTCATATTTATTAGTGCCATATAAAAATAGCCAGTATCATTTAATAAAACTAATATGAAATAAAATGAAATGTAAGGAAAAGCAAACTTGGAGCCTTGTTGTCTGTTTAAATTCAAAACTAGCAACTGATCTTGAAGAGTCATTATGCAAAAATCTGAAATGGTATGCTACTATTAAATTAATTCTCCACAGTTGTCCTTAAAAGTGATCATTTCAGCAAAACGCTCACATTTAGGTGAGAGAGTTAAACATTTGCAGGAACACTGTTCAACAGTAATTCCTTAAAAAAACACGCTCATTCTGACAGAAAAGCTCTTATATTCACCACAATTACCGCAGAAGTGAAGATTAAAGACCAGGACAAGTAGCTGAGCTAAGATGAGCAGAGAGAGAACTGCAGCAGGCAGCAGTGTTGTGCCAACACTAAATACTTCATGGTGTTTAAGACCAATTTATGTAACACCAATCCTACACCTCTCCACTTTCCTCTAGCATGACACCCTAAGAACTGCATTATTCCCTTATCCCATACCTTGGCCTGTCTCAATGTAATATAAAGGGTAATCACACATTTCATTCAGATACTAGGTTGGTACAACTGTTCTATTCAACAAGTGCACACAAACACACATACAGCCCTAAATGAAGTTTCAAATTTTTACCTCAGTGCATTTTGAAAACTCTAGGTCTTTAAGGAACATGAATCTTGAACAGCAGCACAAAAGCTGTTTGCTTCACCATCCCTATTAATCCCTCTGAGGTTATGGGACATCATTGCTTCTTCGACTATTTAATCACTCTCAAAAAATGATCCTCCTTACTCTAAACTTCCAGAAAAACAAGACTTATATTTTACTTGGTATCATTTTTAAAACAACTTACACATATGCAAATATTTTTCAATTTCTTAGTAAAACAATTTCTCCAGATCCACACCACCATATTGTTTTCTGTGAATGTCTGCCAGATTAACTGCATCCTTTTAAAAGAAATAACAGAACATCAAACTCCAAACCATGACATTAGGTTAAACAAGCAAGAATTATAAATTATTTTGTTCTTGGGAAATCCGAATCTCTTTTAAAACATCCTCTAAGAAATAGCATATACTGAAATCATCACTTTTACACAACAATAAAACAGCAGAAATGGGACTGAAGTTTTAAGAGTTGTGCTATGGAAATGCTTTTTGGATATAGGATCAAGGAGTAAGGCAAGGAGATGGGAAAATATAGTGGAAGGCTACAATAAGTAATTGGGCTGAGGAAGAAGAGAGAATCTAGCTTAATTCTTGAAAAGGAAGCCTGACTTGAAGCTGTTTAAATAGTGAGTCAGTTCTCCAATATTTAACCACAAATGCCTCTACAACTTGAGGCCTGCAGCTCTTGCCAAGTTTTCAAAGCCAGTAAAGTGCCAAATCTTGTAATTAAGTAAATAGCATTGAGTTTATATTTTGTAATATTTTAATCTTTGAAATATTTTTTGTTCAAACATTTCAGGAAGGGTTAAGTTCTGCTTTTCTGTTTTTGACATGTTTTACACACAATTTTCTTATACATTAATAAAAACAACTTTGGAAAGCCTGCAAGGTTTTTCTTACCGAAATGTTGAGCAGATTCAGTAAGAAGTCATCAAAACTGAGACCATGCCACTGTGTTCTATTAAAATAAATAAATAAACACAGCATGTATATCATTTCAGTATGTATTCTCAGTATGTGCCCTTCTTCATCTATCCACTGGTTCCATTATCAGCAAGTTCTTAGCACTTGGACACAAGGAATCTGGCCTTACCTGAACATCAAGCTTTTATATATGGTTTTTATTTCTCGGAAAACTGACAATCGAATCCTCTCAAGATCTCACTAAAGCTATTAAAAAATAACTTGCCTTCTTTATTTACCATTTTTCCATTTTCCACACAGAACACTTCCCATCATTTTTGAAAGGCTCACAATTTTCTTAGTTCTGTTCACATATTTCCTCACATGCTTCTTGCACATTTTTTTCTTCTGACTTTAAGGAGACACTCTAAAAATCGTTTAAACTTAGCTACCCCATGGCCCCAAATCGTTACATAAAAGGGAAAGATTAACAACAGTTAGTTACACATCTAAATCAAAACTATGCAGATTGGTCACTGAAGTAAATAAAATCCACAGTCTTAGGGTATCTTTTGTCACCACTGAACTGCATCTGCCAAAAATCAGGTTTAAATTAAATTTATTTTCTTTGTATTCACAGTGAAGAAGAGCATAAAAACATTTAGTTTATGTGGCTGATTTGCTAAATCATGGTAACTTGATTGCATAGATGTCTGTCTGTGCTTTGGGCTACACCAACGCATTAAAATTCTGATTATTAGGATGTGCATGGCAGATTTAAGTAAAACCCAATTATAATCACATTTGTGCATCCAAGAAATTACTTTCTTCTTTTCAGTGTTGAATCTCAGAGTCAATTTTATGTAATTTAACAACTATATCTTTGAGTAC
This sequence comes from Illadopsis cleaveri, assembly GCA_013399915.1. NCBI lineage: Eukaryota > Metazoa > Chordata > Aves > Passeriformes > Timaliidae > Illadopsis > Illadopsis cleaveri. The sequence goes on along the minus strand of VXBB01020593.1, from coordinate 176,993 downwards.
TTCTTTGTTAGTGATTTAACACCCTCCCCACTAGTCTAGTTGATCCATGCCCTAAAAATTATTTTCCTATTTCAGATGGAAGCTACTAAAAATTAGTTTGATCTACCTGTACAATGGAGAGCAAAGTTTCATTTTAAAAAAATAACCTTTATTCACAGTGCTCTATAATTAACACACTTAAAAGGTCCACTTCCTTATACTATACTTCTATGTTTCTAAAAGGCTCCATTTAGGGTCCTGTAAAATGTGTTATTTTTGATCACTGCTGAAACACTACAGAAACATCCGTATTAGCCTAATTCTCTCAATACAGAGCCCTACAAAGCTTTATTCTGTTGTGGATGATTTACATCACATTTGACAACTGCTGTTCAGTGTTAAGATCAGGCACCATTTTGTTCTAACAAAGAATAAACGTACCTTTTTATAGAATCCATATTGTCTGCTTTGCATAACTGTCCTTTTACTCTTTTAAAAAGCTATAAAAGTAATATTAGAATATGTATCAATAGAAGTGTGGATGTCAGTGTGTGCACGTGCATATCAATATCTACACACTCGAACAAGGAGCAGGACAGAGATTAAAGCTTAGCTTGCCCTGATAAGGAAGAGCACCATTCCCACAGCAGTGCTCCCAGCAACAAGGCCTGATCAGAAGGACACCAGTGGGACAGCCTGTGGTGGGAGATTTTTAGGATTAAACTGTCAACTTTGTGTGTCACATGACATTTAGAAGCACTGGTACATTTGACTACACAGAAAAATCATGTTCACTTTCTTGTACTGAAATTATCTTCTACTGTCATAAGTGGCAGATATTTAAGGATAAAAGGCAACCTTTCTGAAATTTCATTTTCATAACACATTTTCTAATCAACAACTATGATGCCAGAATGTGTGCACTACATGCTTTCACAAGGCAGTCATAGCCAAGATTTGGATTCGTAAGTACCTATGAAGACTGAATAAACAAGAGTGACACAATTTGGTTATTAAAAAAAGCCTCTTAGTGAAAGACCTAAAGAAGTGCCTGAACCTTCCCAGTGCAGGCACAGTAGCCTTAAGTTTCAGCCTCAGACAAACCTCATACACCTTCTCTTCTCCTTGGCCATGGGGAATTCAAGGACTGCAGTGTCAAATACCACCTGAAACACTGTAGCCCTCAAAGCCTCCATACAGATGTTTTGTTTCTCTACAACTGCATTCAGTGATAATCTCTACATACGAGTTCACACTGGCTATATGTTTCTGTATTATTTTGTGACTCAGTCTTTTGTGCTGCAAATTTCTGTAATTTCTAGATAGTAAGAAAGAGGTTGATGTAGTTTAAAATCCCACACTAAAACTCCAAACATTTTTGCACATGGAAAATAAACTGATTTGATTTATAGCAAGTACAAACAAGCTTGCCCTTGCCCATCCATTTTGTTAGCATCTGATGGCTATATTGAATGCCCATTTTCTCTCATAAAGAATTAATTCCAGAAACTGCTGTAGATGCCAAAACTTTACTACCATTACTAACCATAACTACATCAAAGCAGCACCCACAGCACTCTTTGAAAATGCTATCAATTACACAACAGGGTCTTGTCTTTACTTGGGACTGAAGTCTCCAAAATTTACCCTCCACAGCTACACAGTTTGTGCTTTTTTCTGATGAACTTCCAGAGTGGAAAACATGTACATTTGAAGCCAGGAGGCCAGCATGTGTAGAGTACATGACATTAATTCTTCATATTTATATGATACTCTCTTTCACAAATCACTACTCAAATCGATCACACTGTCATTACTGTGTGCCAGCTGTGCTATTTAGTGGATAGTGAAGTAGTACTACTTGGCAGAGCACATTAGCTTATAAGGTCCAAACAGTAGCTCTGCTATTAGTTTTTTTATTATTAAACCTCAAAAAGACCTTGCAAACAAGAAACCAAAACAGAATACTGATGCTCTGAAAATCCTCCATGTGAGTTGTCAATTCTCAGGTAGTATGGGCTAAAGCAGACAAGCTGTCCCCTTTACGAAGAGTCCCTATTCATAAGTTAGCCACCATGTCCTAAACCAGCAATCCTCAAACTGAAACTCGCAATCTCAAGGTTCATTTCATCTTCCCATCCCTCCTACTCCCTCCCTGCAGTTCAAGCAGCTCTTTGCAGGAGCCAGTGGAGAAATGCAAGGGGATAAACTGACTTACGTTCCTCTTCAAGCTAATACATCTCTACCTAAATGTATGTAAAATACCATTTATTGCTACTGAGAAATAAAATACAAAATAATAATAAAACCCCATGCCCACCTGAATTCAAGCTGTCTCAGGTTCTCCTTTCTAGAAATAAGTTTTCAGTTACCCATCACTTCCAAACATCAGCAGGTCACTCATAACTCATAATTGCTCTGGGTTAAAAATAATCATACTTTTTCTTGCTCAACTATTTTGTAACCTGGACCAGCTTCCTGATCAAGTTCACCGCATGAACACTCAAACACAAGTCAGGGGCTGGCACTGTTTACACCGACTGCACCACAAAGAGAAATGCTCTTTGAAACCATGCACACAGATACATCTTTGTAGTTACTTATTCCATGTTCCAGTTAGGTAATCAGTCACATCTTACTGTCAATGACAAGTAACAGAAAACCTGAAAGAAAGGACAGAATAACAAAAAATTCAGATTTAGGGAGGTTCCTTTTAACAAAATAATTAAAGTTATGGTTCTGACCAATCCATGGGACTTGGAGCTTAATTTTCAAGCAGTTACAACAAGCAAAATGGATACCACTCCAATACAACAACTTTCTAGAAGAGGACAGATTAGTTAGATAATTCATTCAGCCAATTTGCTGCTTCAGACTACTAGAAGTCTGCTCAAAAAGGACACAAAACCCAGTCATTCGTAGATGCTGAAAGTACAGCCCTTTGTGAGTAAAAACCCTACAGTCTCTAGCAAACCAGCACCACTTGTTCAAAAACATGAAATGTAATATGACTTGGCACAAATCCAATTTAAATAACAAGCTCATAAAGCTTGCTGGCACTTACTTAGAAAAGAGTGGAAAGAAAACAAAATCTATTCTAATTCACTCAATTCTAAGAACTAGATTTGTATTTTAAATGTAGTATTTATACATGACTCAACATCTTAAACTAGACTTCAAGTATAGAGGAATGCAAATTAAAAATCAAATCCAACAGATAACCAACTTACTAACCTCTTCTAGATTTACTCTCTAGGTGAAAACTCAAAGCAGTAACATATATAAAGTATGATTTCCCTTGTTATATTTCTCTACTCCAGCTTATTACCATTTCTGCAGTGAACTATATATTTTAACAGCTTTTTTTGAAATTAGGGAAATTGCTTCATACCACTGTTAATATTTAAACTCCTGTAAAGTAGTTACAGGATCTTCTCACTCCCTACAGCACATTTGAACTGCTCAAGGAAGTCCAAGGAATGACACACACAAAGTCTAAACCAGCTAAACTGAACTACCACTGTCCACAGAGAAAACTGGCTTTTACTAGTTACATTAAAATGCAGTAATTTAAAAGTAATTTCTGCTGAATACCTTGCCTCCTGAGACCCATGTATTTTATTGTGTGAAGAAATGCAGTTATTTTTGAGGTGCTCTCTTGTGTATAAGAGACATGGGATATTACCAGATTCCTGAGCTGTTTTATCTTAAACAAGTTCTAGGATTAGATATTACAGTTAATAAATATGTACACACAAAAATTAATGGCTACATAGAAAAAAAAGTTTACACTCCAAGATGAGATAACCTGATAGAATGTTTGAAAATGAAAAAACCTTTTAAACCCATTAATTATAAAAACTACCAAATAATTAAACACAGAAAAAATACAAGGTAAGTAATGTCTGCAATAAGATGACAAGAAGACTGGTGGAGCTTTGATGTCTTGAAGAGCTCCAAGATCAAGGTTAAAAAACTTTCTGGAATACATAATTAGGTAGAAAGTTAGCAGCTTGCAATAAATGGGTGAGATGTAGTGTCTTATCAGAACACAAAGGAGTCAAGATAGGTTCATGCATGCTAGTCTTAAGCAACTTAAAATAAAGAATTAACACTGGCACTAAAAAATCCAACCAAACAAGAAAAAAAAATCTCTTTCTCCAATATTTAGCAATTTTCAAAATCAGTTTCAGACTAAAAACTACATTTGAACTTTGTGCTGAAATATATTCCTGGCAAGAACTAAATTCCAGCATAACACCATGTGACATACGAGGCTGATATAAATTACAGAAGTGATTACTGAGGATCTTAAAAAATGGAACCATGGAAATAAAACCAATAAACACCAATACTTTGAAAATATGTGGATGTTTGGATAAAAAAATAACAATGTTTGCTATGTAGCAAAGCTACAAAGTCTGAAGTGTAAACTTTAAGGTTTCATTAACATAATTGCTACTCTTGATCTTTTATAATTACTTTCTTTGGTACATTTTATAATGACTTTCACTTATTCACTAAAGGAGAAAATGTCACTGGACTCTCTAAGAGGAGATTTTCCAGCAGCAAACAGTTCAGGTAACAATTTTATATGACAAATGATTCATAAAACACAATTACTGAACATAGTGTTTGTTCCTTTTCTGTACATCTCAGTTACTTTTTCCTGTCTTTTCTATAGCCCTTCACATACACCTGTGCTGGCAAACACCCTGAAAATAACAACTGACCCTTTTGTACCAACTTAAGGGAGTTTAGTACATCAGTAGGGTGATCAGTAATAATCACCACACTGCCAATTATTCCGTCCAATGGAGACAGCGTCAGATGGAGCCAGGTGGCAACTAAGGCCAGGACCTTTTGTTTCCAGGACACTGGAAAGAATCTCTGTATAGCTCACTGATGGTCTTTCCTATGCTGTTGAGAGATTTTCTTTCTGTTACAGTCCTCATCTCAATTCCTTGCACTCTCTCCTCTCACAACTCCTCATCTCAGTTATCTGTCACTTTCTCCATTTTCTTTGTTCAGCTCATCCCTAGCTCATATCCAGGAATTTGCTACCACCATTGCTGTCAATCTACAATCACTTATACAATGTAGTTTTCTTGTTTTGCATGTCTATCTCACCCATTTGGACTGTACTCTAAAAAACAGTTGGTAATACCTGCTCTAATATTCTGCAGGTATCACAGGAGATGTGATTGTAGCTGATCATTACATACAGTGTAACAGACACAAAAACTCTCAAGTCCAGCCACAGTTCCTTGGCAGGAACACCTCTACCAGTCTAAACTGGCATCCCCATTTCATGGCACAGCTATCCTCCTTTTGTCTGTTCCCATACAATGAAAATATTCTCCATCCAAGAACTAGCAATGAGCAGATTCATTTCAATTATGTTAAAACACTGTTATGCTCATAATACAGTTTAAGGGCCTTGCACTTCATCCTTAATTTGTGTACAAGTTATGAGGGGGTTTCATGTGCCATTCTACACTTACAGAGGTATTACCTGATATTGTACTGCTTATAACCCTTCTAACCCTAAACTGTATAGATAAACACATATTTGATGGGTAGAGGCTTTTAAAAGGGAAAGTGTACAGTTTGTCAGTAAACTTGGCTTAAACAAAGCTTCCTAAGAAACTACAGCTACACCTTATTTACAGTCAACACAGTGTTGACAAATCCATTTTTTTATTTTTATGTTTAAAAACTTTCTCTGCAATAGTTCAAGAGACAAGGGAAGAAAACATAAAGGTGGAAGAGCTTAAAATAAAGAGATTCTCAAGACATGCTGTGCCACTTAGTTTACTTTTCTCACAGAAACTGTGTTCTTAGACATAATACAACTAGCAAGTCCAAAGGTCCATATTTAGGAGACTCAATCATGTCCTAAATATTAAATATTTTAAATATTACATATTAACAAAATATTTCAAATATTTTCTGTAACCGTTTGTAGAGTTTAGCTCATACATACTAAGGTAAAAGAGGCACTCTGTCACAGTCTCACCTTTCCCTTACAGTCTGAAGGCTGTATAAAAGAAAGTCTATGTAGCAAAGAGAAAAGGTGAGTGAAGAGAACATATACCCATCAAACATTTCAAAAACCTTACAGCATGGCAAATGAAGTTGAGCATTAATCAGTAGGGATTACACTGTAAATAATCAGTGAGAACTTTAATGAATAAACAGTCTTTAGGATTATTTATTTCTACCAAATGCACAAAAGTTATGTCATCAATCTGCCCAAGTGGTCCAACAAACTTGCAATTTTGGATATAGGCATGTTTTGGAAACACACTGGCAAGTATACTTAACTGGTTCAAAAAAATTTTGGTCATTACTTGTATTGAAATATTCATTCATTACCTACTCACAAAATACACAGAATTATTCCAATTTAAAGGCTCTAAGGCAAAAAGTTCAGTCTTTACCCAAACTACACAATAACCTAGCAGAAGGACCTGATCATTTGTACTCATCAGCCTGGTGATACAGATGCAGAGCCCCTGAGCATGTAGTTTCTCTTTTCCAAAGTTTGCTACACACCAGAACCTCCAGTTACTCGGTGTCACTGATTTTAAGCAGGGCAGATTTTACATGTGGTCTCACCATACATAAATCCAGTATTTGATCTCCTAACTCTGAAATAGCCTGTTGGTCTTCATAAAAAGGAATAGCCTCTTTGAGCTTTCTATAAACTTCAAGGCACCAGCTGCCTGCCTGTGCCTCCATCTCACCACTGCTATTTATCTTGCTGCCTGTGCCAGATATATAAATTTTCCTACCTGTAAAAATCAACATGGATCCCCAAAAAGTTGTACCAGATCTGTGAGAACTAAGAGAAAGATTGTAATTTCACATGAGTTAAGAGCAGTCCCCTCAAAAGATTGCTTAAAAACAACCAGACAAATTAACAATAGCACAGCCATGTATCTCACACTCTGCATTTTCCCATAAAAAATTACATATATACACAATATAAACCAATAAAGGATGCCATTAGAATTTAAATGTATTTTCCAAGTCATCCCTTAAATCTATTCCTTAAAGTATTTTCCAAGTCATTCCTTAAAAGCCACACCTTCAATTACCAGAAACTGATGCTTCCAAATTCAAAATACTGAAGTGGTCTTGCTTATTTAGTCTATCCAGCAAAAGACAGGAGTACAAACAGCAAAGCCAGATGTCATTAATAACATCTCATTAACACCACAAGGTTCCTACTGATTCACTGCAACCCCAAAAACCTGGGGTTTCTGGTGTTTTCATGCAACCAGGATAGATAGGATATGTCTGGGAAGAACAGAGAAAGTAAGTGAACAGCTGTGTCTAATAACTCCCCTCACAGTCAGTAAAGCTACAAGTTAACGTTAAAAATTTAAGTTTCTTGTAGTAATCTTTCAATCATTCTGAATTTAAAAGTGAGGAGAAATCCCAAATAATTTTGCATTTTTATATATTCTGCACATCCAAGGACAACACTAATCTAGGCAGAATGTATCCAAAAGATCAATTATTTTGCAGGTAGCAATAAGTATTTAACCTGAAAAGGGAATACAGAAGTGAAAAGAAAACGTGTGCCTTTTCTGCTTTTATAAGCTCATGTTAATACAGGCCGTGTTTTATGTCAAAGATTTGAACATTACAGCCAGACAACTTTCAAACAGCTGAAACTGTGAAAGCTCTTTTGACCTTATACTCAAGATAAAAGCTAAACTTCTAAAAGTTTTGAGTTTCTTTTAAATATTCCCTTTTATAATTAAAAAAAAAAACACCACATGACATTAAATGTGTCCCAGAAGCCATATTTAAGTACATATGATACGGGAATGAATGGGAGGTAGAAAGAAGGACATAAAAAAATTCCATAAAGAGAAGAAATTCAGTTGTATTCTACTCAATATAATTTTCATTATAAGAAGTACTTTAACCACAGTGTTGGATTTTAGTTACATAAAGGGAGTAACTTAAGATGACTGTACAACTTAAAAAAAAAAAAAAAAGGCCAAACCAGTGAATATTGGTAACTAAACAGTTGTGTAACACTCCCTAAAGACCACGTTGCGCTGCTCCATAGATTTTTACACTGCCAACCTCTGCTTGCTTGCCTGAAAAAAACCCCAAATTTCTTACCACTGTTGTGAAATCACAGGGAAGTCCAAATGACTCAATACTAATATTTACATACCTATGTCCTACTCTCCACTTGTTCTTCTTTATATGTTGACACTGAAGCCCAAAAATGCCAAAAATAATTATTTTTAACATTTGTAATTTTCTCTACTGCAATTATGTCTACTAGAACTGACATAATAAGAGGTAATAAAAAACCCCATCTCTTTCAAAACTAAGCCTATGTTTCTGAGGTAATACAAAGTCAGTTTATAACAAGGATGTATCATTTCCTTACATGTATAGAAAATAGTTTTATTTTTCTCAAGTAGTGTGAAGCTTTCTTTTTGTAAATTAAAGAGCCATTGTGAGGTGGGGTATTTTAAATTAACTGTTTTCTTTCTCAGAATGCTATTTTGTGTCTCCCTCAGTTGATCTAAAGGTGAAGCAGCTGATGATCTTTCCTGCTCTGGCCATATTCTAATTAGCCAGACAAGCTTCAATCCCAACTACTGCACTGGTCTTGCAGATCAAATGACCATACTGTGACCAGTGCCAACAAAAGGAAGGCTGGGCCATGATGCCCATGATGCCTAAGGAGAAATCAGACACTTCCTTTTTCACAGCAGGTCACACTTCAACCACCTTAAAGTCATCAGGAAAATAAAGCTTCATTATAATCTAAGATGATACTACTAAAATTTGCTAAAATACATTAACCCATATATCACTTCTACAGAACCCTACAGAAAATCTAATGGAAAAGAAAGCAATCTGTAGCCTCTGAAACTGCTTTATTTTAACATAGGTTATGCAAAGCTAAGTTCATATAAAGGTGAAGTTACATGAAAAGTGTAAATTTGTTTAAAAGTTGGGAAGAGTTTTATACATACAAAGTACAGTATTTCAGTTGTATTGATAAGACTTATTAAATCTAAAAAAAAATTGTATTGATAAGACTTATTAAATCTAGACCTACACACAGAGCTTCTTGGTATTTTACAAGTTCTAACAGTGCTATTTCTAACTTCCATTTACAGTCACGTGTGTCAAAAATTGTGCACAAATACAGCTGCAAAAATTCCTAAATATTTAAGAACAGGATTAGTGAATTTAGCCAGTACAGATTTTGTTTTCTTCCAGAAGTGCATTTAATTTTGCATTTTGCTTAAAATAAGAACACAAAACCTCATTTAAGTGTACAAGTTAAGATGAAACTCCTGACAATTAAGCTGTTTCAGCTGACTGATGATAGTCATTCCCATCATTTCTCAAGAAGTCAACTACAGATAACAAGCCTAAATTATACTTTACATAAACACTCCACATGAAACCTTTGAAAGTTTGTCATTTGCTAAACCTGACCACTAAAGTACTCAGCAAGCATAGCTACAAATTGAAATATTTTTGTCCCCCCATTTGCGAAAGATAAATAGGGGAAAAACTCATTCAGAGCAAGAACATAAACTGTAAGCCTTCACATTTCACATCTGATTTCTAACGACAGTGCAAGATTTGCTTTCACCTTATACTTACTACTGTCCTAGTTTACTGAATACCAGTTTAAAAACTTACTACACTACTTAGCTTTTAACTTTTAAGTTAAAAGGATATCTTTGAAATGATAACTATGTATTGTCTGAAAATATTTTGGCACTGGCACAGAATCTGCAAAGAAAAGCCCAAGCTTTAACTTAATTATCCTTTTATAAGAACTGTGGTTTGAGAAAATACAACAGCTTCGTAAACACAATAATCACTAAGAGTAATTGCCTTTGGCAGTAATGTCCCAAAGCAAGTTTGGATATCCAAGATAAACCATGACTCCTATTCTTTCTCTCTGTACTTTTCAGTTACTATAAAAATTCAAAAGCAAACAAAAATGGAGCGTCTAACACTGTACAAGCAAACAAAACACAAGTTTCTGTCAGAGCAACATATTATCATTAATAAATAATGAAATCAGTCAACAAGTGTATGTTATAGAAACTGCAACCTCACAATAATATCTGCAAAAGTTACATTATTTTCTAGCACACAGACAGAAAGGAACCGATGGAAGTTTCGATGCAGTAACAGATGCAGTGTGAAATAGTCATTAGGCTACTTACAGTGTACTTTAATCCCAGATACACTATCCACTTACTGCAACCCCTTTGTATGTACTGGAAAACACCCAAAAGCACAGGAGCCACTTATCCCTGCCTAAAAATATTGCAGGTATTTTGAAAGTAATTTAGAACTAAGAAACATGATAATTAGCTAATGTTAAGACAGTAAAACACCGTAATTCAAATTCTATATGTAATAGGCAAGATTAGGATAAATCAAAGCAAGCACATAAAATTCCCAAAAATCAAACTTCTTCCTAACTGATTTTTTTTATCCTAACTGATAATTCCCCTTTCTTTATCAGTTCCCATATAATTCCTTGTGCTGATTCACTGCCTTACCTTATCTTGCCTGGCTTCTACAATTTCTGTTTTAACCCACTAACCTTTAGGCTGCTCACCTATGTGAAACACTGCAAGTTTTCACAAGTCCAGTTCTACATCTGAACTGGATGTATTCTCTCTAATAGCTGATCATTAAAAGAAGCGAATTATTACTGTGTTTATAAACATACGTGCTTTGATACTACTGTACAACTCCAGGTAAATTACTTGACTCTGAATACTTTCAATATTAGTAAACTAATATCCCTACACTCCTTCATAAATTCCAACCCATTTATGTTGACTATCTGAATATGCAGCTCAATTTCTGTACATGAGCCCCTAAACTACAGCAGGAGAAAACTGTTCGGTTTAGTTGGAAGTCAATACTGTTTAATAAGGAGGATTTTTAATTTACATTATTTCAGTCATCCTGTTCACCTGTAACATCTCAAGTGAGAGGAAAGCAAAATGTAGTACAGAAGGGAAAAGGAGCCATTAGAAAACTTTTAAATAATACATGATAGAACCACAACAAGATTATAGTCATACATTGCTTCTGCAGTGCCAGCTAATAAAAACCTGTAGTAGGATGCAAGTACAGCTGCTGTCAAATTCTGAAACCTGCCTAGTGCTGCAGGCTGATATAAATTCTCCTATTGCAGCAGTGACTTCTGCAGGCAGCCCTATTACACCTTCAAACAGGACCATGAGCACGTTAACTTTGCCCTAACAGCCCTACACAGCAGCAGCATGAATCAATTAACCCCAGTGGTGTAATTTTTCTATTATTCAACTGAAATTGTATTAATTCTTGACTGGTGAGGCAATACGTTTTGTCTATTATATTCACTGAACTACAACCAAACTGGATAGAACAAATTTGTATGGGTATGTTAATTTTAGCCATTTTTGTAACTTACTATGTGTTGAAGCAAGAGCTGAGTTCTTTAACCTCTAGCACATCTAGGTTTCCTTGATGGTCATCAGATAGCCTAGGGAACAAGAAGCAATCACAGGATTCTAAGAACTCAGTCTGCTACTTGTGTGGTACTGTACATGACTCATTTGAGAGTTTCCCTGGGGAATCTTCTAAAGTGGACACTTTTCAGAAGTCTCATTACATTTTTAAGTGTTTAAAATCTCTGCCAAGTCACTACTATAGACTTATGCCATCAATTGTGAAATATGACCTTAGTTGAAGCACATCTAGTAGCTTTGTTAGTTAAAAAAAGTACTAAAATAGATTTATAAATATTGCTTAAAATCTATATGAAAAGATGCAATGCACCACAAAACCCACTAGCACAATTCATTATATTAGGCACAGGTCTAATGTGTGCCTGTGAATGCACACACTTCATAGAGAAGCATTTACAGTTTTCTTGGAAATAAAATGAAGTTCTGGGAAGTAGCAACCATCATCACCAAGAAGCTAGCCGAGAAATTCACTGTATTCACTAGGTGCCAGTCCCCCACCAAAATCCCCACCTTATTCAGGAGACAAACATTGAGCCAGTCACGAATCAGCTGCTAAACTGCTGCAGTTTACATCATGGCTTCTTAAAGCAAACAAACAAAAAAATACCATAAGGCTATACTGTAAACTCATTTACAAATAGTTTAGTCATGCATGTGCAAGAGGATTGCAAAACAAACTACAGAAAGCAGTGCGCTACCTGACCCAAGATATGCCACCACCTTTTCTGACTTAAAAAACCCAAACCTACTGATATCGAGTTTATCTGTAAACACTTCAACCAAGTGTACAGCTGCTGGGCAGAACTGTGCTATTCAAACAAATTAAAAATAAAGTTAGAGAAAGGGGGAATGATCTACTCACTGTGCATCTGCATCAGCACAAAACTTTCAAGCCTTGGAAATAAAGTATTTCTATTAATTTTATTTTTTAAAAAAAGCAAAAGTCTCTGGTCCCAAATTACACAATACTTAGCAAAGAACAAAGAAAATCCAGCTTCTAGATTTCTGAGATTTTTGCCAATTTTCCATTTAACAATGGTTTTACTTTCACCACTAACATAAGAGTAATATATTCACAAATACAGATTTGAAGCCCAAATAAAGTTTAAATAAAGTCTGGTTTTAGGATTGGCCTATAAGTAGCTGGGCAAACAGCTTTTAACATATAAAATTTAACAACAAACATTTTTGGTTACAATTTTTGGTAACAATTTTAGTTGCATTTTATTCACAATTCTAGACTTGTGTCTCAAAGACTATACTCCCTTATTCTTTCTAGTTTTTTACATTCTTTTTAACTGTTGCTATGTAGTTACAAAAATTCCTACAGCTACCCACTACGAAACAGTTCATTCCCACTGAAAGGCAATCAATGATTGAAATAGTCTGGTATTAATTAATAGAAAGTCTTTGCAATGAATGTAAATCAAATTCACAAATCACTGTCAGACCACAATATTTACTGTTGGAAGTACTATGTAAAAAAACAGCTGTTCACCACTGCTAGACTTTATTTCATCATCAGAAGTATTCTTCTGTGATACTTCCTCATTTGGTTTGAAGTCAAGATTAAAGAAGGTGCATTTCCCTAGTACAGCACACTCAAGAAATATTTCATACAGAATAAACCTAAAGTGTAACTACTTTTAAAGCTCACTTATACAGTATGATAGGACACTATTGAGAAGAATCCAGTGCACCCTCCTTAATGCACTGCTCACTTTAGAAGTCAGCACCAAGGAAATACTGCCACTGCATCCAGTCATCAGTGTGAGAGCAGTCTGATGTCACATAACTTATTCTATCTCTACTTACCAGCATAAAGTATCGCCTGGTAGTCAACATTTAATTATTTATTTATTTAGAGCTTTCCCCAGAGTACACTATGTATCATTAAGTAATTTAGTCTGTCCTCAAGGCTTCAGTTTAATATGTTTCTTCTCTTCAGATATCATCATACAACTTCAAAAAAACCATCCTTCCTATGGAGAGCTTATAACCAGTAATGCTAAATTGATATGGTAATGGCACAATCAAATCTTCAGAAAGGTAGTTCTAATTTTATACTACTGACAAGGTTAAACTACTTTTCACTTTGATATTAAACTATTTTAAAACCATACCATTTACAACTAGTAAGTTACATCCATTTAACAATTAGAATTCTACATTACAGCTGACATAAGAAATACAAACTCTTCAAGACAAGTAAATTTAAACTTTGCAGACATACATGAAGTTGTTCTCTATGGCACTAGTGAATAGGGATTTAACAGAGTAACAAACTCTAAAGCAGAAAGAAATAAATATTTATTAAGCAAATCTACTGACACTTAGGGACAAAAATCATTATAAAAGAAAACACATCTGTGAAGGTCAGATGACCAGCATAACACTGTAGGCAGAGAAAATCCAAGACAAGTAACTTGAACTTTAGATTTTTGAAGAGCACTTTGTTGCACTTTACTAGTAGAAATATTTCAAGATCCTAAGTGGCCATAAGTATCTTAAAATAAGAGTAATAATGTACACTTAAACCCAAAGAGTCCTACAGAAACTAGAAGCTTATCTAAGTTTCTGGTATATGTTGTATCTCTGAGACAAAACGCACACTGCTCTAGAACTAAAGAGCCACAGGACAAGCTGGAAATGCTCTCCCAACCTCTGTTATCAGAAAAAGTTCTGGAACTTAAGGAGGGAGAATATAAGTACTGCACAAGAAAGGTTCACATCTCTACTGAAAAAGAAAGGAGGAGGAAAGAAAATATAAAAAAAATAAAATAGTTTGTCTGAGGTCTATGTAGCACCTTCCCTTTTTCATTTCCTCTATACATTCTTTTCTAGTCCAGCAATTTTTAGGAATGGAGTAGCAGGACTGACCAATTGGCATGTATTACTCAGAATTTCTCTAACTATAGGGACAACAATATTGTTAATATAATATTAAAATACCACAAAGTTCAAGCTTAGAGAACAATTTATTGGATTGGATTTAATATTAGCTTGTTCATTACTTTTCAAGATCTAAAAAGTCTTAACTAAATGCCTTTTAATAACCAAGATTAACATAATGGCATCCTTCCTAGCAAAATTGCAACCACAGAGAAAGCTCTTTCAGGAACTGAATACCACCACCTAAAACCTGTAAGGCAAATGAAGCAAGAGATAGCCATCAGAGAGATAAGAAGGCAAGCATCCACATTCATACTGAGATCTAAATATTTGCCAATTAAATGCTTTTTGTAGCCCCAAAGTAGTGGACAATTATTTAAGAATTAAAGACTACACATCCAGTCTAGATGCACAAATAGTACATCCTGTCTGCAGTCTGATAGGAAACATCCAGCTTACTTTAGTATTAACATTGGTACACCTGAGAGAATTGACATTCTAATTATCAGGACCCTAGTCCTTTTACATTTATGGCAATACAAATTGATGAGCAATACACACTGCATTCTCAATGTCAAGCTATGAAAGTCTACTCAGCAGATTTTAAGAGAAGAAAACATAAGGCAGCTGCCATGACACAGAAGAGATTCACAATGATTTAACTATACTATCCTAAAACATTTCTAAGACACATACAGCAAGCTATGCATTAAAATGCATTGTTTTATCTATTATAATAATTATAATAATAATAATTTATTTATTTAGTAGTAGTAGTAGGGTTTTTTTTCATGATATCACCAGCCAAAAAAAGCCTCAAATTACAAGTAGCCACAGCAGTTTACCTTTCTCCAAAATAAACCCCCAAAAAAATCACAAACAAAATGAAAACGCAAGCCACAGAAACCTTGGGACCAAAGCTTCATGAAACATGAAAAAAATATTTAAGAGTGACTTGGCTTTTCTTAATAATAATAATAAAAAAGTATTACCTCTGTTAATATTAGCATTAGTTCTGCAATAAGTATATGATTTAATACTACTATGATTGCCAGTTTAATTCCATTCTTGTATTATTTCAATAAAAGCTTCACAAACAAAATGAAAACGCAAGCCACAGAAACCTTGGGACCAAAGCTTCATGAAACATGAAAAAAATATTTAAGAGTGACTTGGCTTTTCTTAATAATAATAATAAAAAAGTATTACCTCTGTTAATATTAGCATTAGTTCTGCAATAAGTATATGATTTAATACTACTATGATTGCCAGTTTAATTCCATTCTTGTATTATTTCAATAAAAGCTGCAGATTACATCTGCCTCACCAAAGAAACCTGCCAAGTTCAGAAAACAATATTTACTAACTGAAATCACATATGATACTAAATGTCCACAAAATATGACACCTTATCACACAACAGATTTTAAAGCATGCCACTGGTGCACTCCGAAGTAAAATCACAGGACAAATAAATCAGATTTAAAAGATATACCGCAATATATGTTTCCAAACTACCTATAAGAAAAGATACAAAGGTAATATGTATCCCTGTCTGCTTACATAATTTAAAACATTATTTATCTGTATAAGCAAAGAGATAACGGGATACTCTAATACCCAGGAAGAATGGTCAGAGGTGCAGTCATTTTCTCTTGTAACAGTATTAACATATATAACATCTCAGAAGTTTTGTAAATCAAAGGATATGACACAAAACACAAGTAAAGACATGGGCCTGGGGGATGGCGGAGGGGCAGGGAGGAAGAAAATAAGACAGATTCAAGTGCCAAAAGTAGCAAGGAAAAAGGCTATGATGCAGAAATAAGAGACAAGGGTCTTTGAATTCAAAGACAATAAGCAAGCTTTAGCTTGATGAGGAAAGTAGCAGTCAGACTACTGAAAAATTGTAGCAGCTGTATTTTGAACAGATTGCAAAGATAGGAATATCAGCAGAGGGAGAAGGTACTTGAAGTACTCCAGATGGCAGATACAGAAACTGCATTTGCAAAGACAGAAAAAGAAAACATGGTCTTGAAAACGTTATTTGGACAAGGAAGGAGTATATGAATAAAACATGACTGTGGACTCAAGGAGAAGAAAAAGAAAGGGCTATTCCCAAACAAGTGCCCTCCCTGGGTGAGGGAGGATTATTACACTGTCAGCAGCATTGCAAATGGCAGGCAAATGAGTTAAGTTTGAGAGAGAACATAAAGAGCTCTAAAACATTCAAAATGTTTATGATGATAAAAAACACTTAAAGGAAATGCAGGATTGAATAAAGACACAAAAAGAGCCACGAAACTCTACAAAGTTTACAGCAACCTAAATATAGGAGATGCAGAGATTTCTGTGAACATTGTACACTTTAGGATTAGTGGGAAGAGGGTACAGAAGTGGGAAGACGCTTGAAGCAAGCAGCACCGCAAAGGCAGGAGGGGGTCAAGGCTGTGACAGCCAGGCAAGTTTCCCTACATCACACATCCTCTCATTCCCACAAACCTAAAGCAGCTTAGTTACGCATTTTATAAAAAGCCCAACTACGCTTTGAAAATGTAAATAATTTTTTATTGTATTATTGTACCACCTGACAGATGCACAATTAGCCACTAGTTTTAATTACAATTTTTGTGGTGATTTAAAAGCAAGACCATATTTTACTTAAACTAAATTTTACTAAACTAAACACAATTTACTTTGTGTTCTAACTACATGCTTCAATCAGTGTGGAGTTACTGAAAAACACACACAGCTAGAAAAAAAGTTGACTAATACCCTCTACTTGTAATAGTTGCCTGAAAAGGCTAAACTTGTGGAGTGACATCAAGGGGAAAAAAAAGTCCCCTTGTGTTTCAGTAAGATTTTCTTAAAAATAACAACAACTGTGCTTTAAAGGAGTAATTCAAAGAGATTAAAAAAAAAAAAAAAAGAACAAGCCCTACAACAAATGTTAAGATGCCAGAAGAATCTTAACATACTTCCCTGAAGAAGTAGCCCTCCTTGTGTTTGCTTGGTATCTTAATTTGCCTTTGGTTTCAAAACCCTAGGCTTGCCAAGAGCTATTCCTTTCAAAACCTCAGGAATTCCATTACTAGTTTTAAGCTAAATTAAAGGAAAATAGAAGCATTCAATGCATGGCAAAAGTATGCACAACGTGTTTGTTGATACTCATAAATAGACTGAAAAATTTAGCCATGTCTGAAGGATAACTGCTGCATAGTCAACTCAGTTTTGCTCTGCCATGCTGCTAAGCAAAAAGCTACTGCTGTCAGTTCAGACAGGCTCAGCATAAGATTGATACATTGCTACCAAGATCGAACACAGCACTAGAGCGTTCATTTCTCACTTCAAGTTTAAATATAAACTGAAGTTTGCATTTCTGCAGAAGAAAAAGAGGAAATAGTGAGAGTTCCCTCTTTAAAGCAACTGCTTCAACATCCCCATTAGGGAAAAACGTCTCATTGTCTTAAAGCATGGCAAAACCAGTCAACTCTCCACCCTGTCAAACATCTTGCGAGTAATGAAATAAAGACATTTCATCTCAGAAATTAGTCTAGTATTGTGCTGATGAATATCTTTCCAGTGTCCACACAATTGGGTCTCTTCCGAATCATGATATTTTATGATTCTCAGCAAGTAGTATTACTACAATCACATTTGCCCAATAAATAATGATAAGAATGAAATGTCCTCACCTGCATATTGTGCCAGGTGTCATACTATCACACAAGAGGGTAATATCCCTGTGCAAAGCATTTAGGAAAATCTTCATGAAAGACAAATGCTTCATCTGTGCCAAGGTGTGCAATCGCAGCAGATAAGAACTACTATGCAGGTTAACTTCTTTGGCAGTAGTGACAGGAGAACAGTGAAAATATCAACACACTATTTTAAACTGCAGCTCTCACAAGAGATCAAAATCTGTAACTTGCATTAGAAACACAGGAGCCCAGGTGTATGGGATGGAGAGTTTATTTTACCTTTGGAAAGGCAGGAAATTAAAGCAACTTTTCACAATTGCATCAGCAGCACACAGTATGGATCAGGGGTTTACAGTAACCATCACCACTGTGTGAATGACAGCAGTATCATTTCAACCCTGCCAGGACAAAAATCACTGTGAAAAAAAGCCAAGGAAAAGAGTCAGTTCTTCAGACTGACAACATGGGGCTCCAGTCTATCCTGACTTTGGCATACATACAGGAAAACTATCAGTATCTCAGATATGCCAACTGCCCGACAGTATTTTACAACCACAGACAATTAATATGGTATTTGTGAATTAGATTTTTCTCAACAGAAAAGTAACAAACACATGTACAAGAAAAAGCTGAATAGCAAAATATAATTGAGCGCCTTTTCCATAAGATACACATTTATCATAAATACAGGAAAGAAAAAGGATAAGCTTAAAACCTACTTTTTAAAAATGTGTATTTTTAAATTCTGGTCCAAAAATGTACCAACACAGAGGTATTTCTACCTACAGCCAAAATAGAACCTAAACATCTATTAAAAAAACAAACAACAACAAAATAAAAACAAAACAAACAAAAAACATCCAGTTCTGTGTGAAGAAACAGCAGGTCTAGTAACTGGCTGATTCTAGAAGCTGAAGTAAATAAAGGCTATCCAGCATGGGCAGGTATGATTGCAATGACATGCAACACAATGAGTTTACACTTGCAGTATCTGAGAGGAACACACTGCTTAACACAGATACCAGTACTACTTTGTAGACTGAGATTCAAGAAAAAGTTCAGGGATTACCCTGGACCACCTGAGAAGTCAATGACAGATTACATATCACTCCTGTGACAAGGAGCTTCTCATCTCACTACCCCACATATGGATGTAAAAGCATTTTAGAAAAAGAACAAAATAAAACATGAAATTAAAGTACTCTAAGACATGAGAAGGAAACAGTCAGCAATCAGAATGCCATTTCCACTAATTAGAAAAGAACAGTTCCAAGCATGCAATAATCATGAATTTTTATTGTATAAACGTCAGAAAAAAGTTATTAGTTCTTTTTATTTAAGCCAAGAGGTAATTATTTTTGTTGTCATTTAAAGCTTGAGGGGAAAACTGAAATCGTGGAGAATCCCATGGTTGCAGGAAGAGGGAACACAATAAAGAGTGAGCTAAATTTGCCATCATGATTGTTGCCATCCTGTCAGATGCAGTGAGGATGAAGCTTTGAAAAGTACACTATAGTTGGAGAATACATGACATACATACATTTGTATGCACACATACTTTTATGAGAAATCACCACACACCTGTTTATCACCAGTTCAAGTTTAAAAAGAATCGTCACATCTAGCACTAATTACACAGAAGGGCCAACAACTAAAGATGATGTTTAAGGGTGGAAAACTGAAAGTCTATTACAACTGCTGTTCTACAACTCATACATAACCAAAATACCATCTGCATGCCCTACATCTCTGGACAGCAGTCTTCTGCCAACACTTCCTCAAACCCTTTTGATAAAAAAACAGTAGCAGACAAAAATAAAACCCATTACATTTTTACACAAAACATTACTTAAGAGCTGCAGATAGGTCATCTCTTCCAGCAGTAGCTACTGCCCAGTTACTCATCACCACTGAGCAAAGAGAGACTATCACCCATCCAGACTTGCAACAGAGTGAATCATGTAAGAGCACACTAATCCACTTAGGGAAAAATTAATCAAGGTAACTGACCAGTGAAGGTAGGCTGAGCTAATACAGTCCATTTAATGGCTGATTATGACTAAAGCATGTAACACTGCATATGGCTTCTCTGGTGGAAAGGATTATTACACAGGGTAATCCAGGGCAGAGAAGGAGGGACAAATGGATGGAGAACACTGTATCTACAATTTTCACAGATATTAGGCGAGAAAAAAAAAGGTAAAAATCAATGCCTATCCATATCCTGAAATATTAACTACAACCTCTATGACAGGCTGAATAAAACAGATTTTGAAAACCACTAATCATTATAGTTACTTAGGAAGTCACAGACTGGCTCCCCAGAAACTGTGCAAAGCTAGAATGTGTACCTTATATCAGCCTCATAATTTTCATAGATTTTGTTCTGTCTCTTTATCTACTTGTTACTGCAAAATACACTGCTATTTTCTTATTGGACACTCTGATCACTAACTTTCCTTATTTAAGTATTTTAAATTTAAAAATTCAATATACATGCCAAACATTCATTTGTGCAGTAATTTGATGAACACTAGTTGTATGAAACAATAGGTACCTTTTTTTTTTTAATTAGTTACTATACAAAAGGCCAGATTCTTCCCCCAAAATCCCTTCAAAGGACACACACCACCCTGGTTTAAGGGGTCTTAGACATAAATATTTCCCTGAGCCACAACCAAACGATGTCTTCAATCCCTTAATGCTGTACCATATTAACTTCACAGAATTAGGCCAGTACCAAATATACTTTAAACTGGCATAATGTGTCACTGTCACCAAAAGAAACAGACACACCCTGCTCCCCTTACTGCT
This sequence comes from Illadopsis cleaveri, assembly GCA_013399915.1. Classification (NCBI taxonomy): domain Eukaryota; kingdom Metazoa; phylum Chordata; class Aves; order Passeriformes; family Timaliidae; genus Illadopsis; species Illadopsis cleaveri. The sequence continues at coordinate 156,067 of VXBB01020593.1, read as the reverse complement.
TGCTTCCACCCCCATCTCTGCGCCAGCACAAATGTTTGTGCAGCAAACTGATCCAGCTCAAAGCGAACCCTTCCCTGCCTGCCCCTCCCCCAGGTTAGTTCAACCCTCAGCCCAGCTCACCACATAACCATACAAGTATTTGCCTGCACAAAGGAGGAAGCAGCAGAGCAGGGTGGAAGCAAACAGGACCATGTTTTTCAATGGTGGAGCTGGTCTGTGCCAGCTGTATGCCAATGCAAAGTAGGAGTAGTAGGTGGAAGGCTGGAGTCCGGCAACACCAACCTCACAGATCCAGGCCTGTGGTGTGCCACTCCTGCTCTTCCTCTCTAGGATCCCACCCCTGCACTCACATCACACAGCCACTGACAGCTGTGCAACTGCCGGGTGAGTCAGTTCAGGGCATCCAGTCAACTGAAAACTAATTCTATCAAGAAGGAAAAGAAAAAAAAGTTGCTAATTTTCAACCAGTACCAGCTCCTGAATGAGTTCCCAGTGCCATCCTTACCAGCACAAGGCAGGAAGAGAAGGAAGGATGCTGGGAAGGTGGGAGGTCCAATTTTAATCAGCTTGGGATGCTGTGGAAACACTCAGACACCACCACATTTTAAATTTCAACTTGCCCGCACAGCTGAATGTGACTATTTTAATCAATGTTTTCCTAAGATTAAGCCTTATTCTAATCTTTGCGGGAACCTAAGCAGCCATAGTCTACGTGGGCACAAGAAGAAAGAAGTTCACTACATTAACCACTTTCACCCTTCATATTCAATAAAACAAAGACAGAGCGTTAGTTTCTCTAACTTAATGATAGTTTTACCAGATAATTGTTTCAAACATCACTGATTAAATGATCTCAGATATTTGCATAAGAAGAACCTATATGGAATAAAACCACTGCAGCCACATTAAGTATTATCTTAACCATAGTTTAGTACTTACAAGGAATTTAAATGGTTCTTTTGATTAAAGTCGTCTAACAGACCTCTCTACTCAGGAGTGAATTTCATCCATTATTCAAAAAGTTGTTTTGCTTGAACTACAAGTCCCAGTGATCACAGAAAATGAACAAAACTAATTTCAATGAGGTCATAATCAGACTCCTAATAAACATGGATGCAGCTACTTTCAAGCTAACTTTTGAACAACAGTGTATCATAAGTAGGAGTACAGACTGTTAGCAGTGATCTTTTTAACTTATAAACAATGGGATTTATAACTGAATCATTAAATTTAACAGAGAACTATTTCCATGCAAAGAAAATGTTCATTTATTTTCATCCAGTTAACAAAGAAAAAAATATAATCATATAAATTCAAAAGGTAAGACCCATCAACATTACAGCACAAGAACTCAAATGCAGAATGAGATGTTCTTTTCCGAAAACCAGTCTTCCCAAGTGCCATACATTATATTTTTCCAGTTAATGAAACACTCTTACAAAGCTAGATTCTTCCACAGACTACCACCTGCATACAGCAGCATTTTATAAGACAATTCATCTTCTCTTTAACAGAAAATTCTTGTATGACAAAAAAGTGTTCCAAAGTACCCTCTGCCTATAAAAATTATAGAGAAGTAAGAACAGTTTATTTTGACTACAATTCACCACCAACACTTGAGACAAAACACTGAACTGGAAAGTGAGCAAAACCCTGAAAAGCTATTTAACCATATACTCATACAACTGCTGGTACACTGTTTTAACAAGCATTTTCGAGGCACTCTTGACTTGGAAGTAAATAAACTCAGGGACTCAGTAAAGGAATAAGGTTCTTACTTTCATTCCCTTTAGCATGGAGTTAGCAGTACTTGGACCTGAACTGGTAATTTATACTGATACAAGTTTCCTTTCAAGCAGGCATAGACAGGTGTGCTGTTCAAATGCACTTGCTAAGCAAGGAAAACAGACAATGAATTTCCCTGGCAGCTCTGCTGATTTCAACAAAAAACCAGAAAGCTTATTGGATCTGAACCCACATATCTTAATACCAAGCCACTTTTAACAGAGCAATAAATCTTTAAAAATTAGTTTTTCATTTCACTAAATACAAATATACTGTAGAATTAGCAGAACAGATTAAATTAATTACTGCTAATATTAACACCATTAAAGACTTATTCAGAGAACTCTTTTTGCTCACTACACTATACATCACTTTGTCACTAGGCCTTAAAGTTAAAACCAAAAATCCATGAATATTTAAAAGTCACAAATAAAATGCTTGTTAAAAATATTAGTATCAAACCACAGTTAGCAACTTTTTCAACACTTACTAAAATCTTTTGATTTCTACACTATTTCTTCATTGCAATAATAGCATTACTTTCACAGTCCAACAACATTCCTAGTGATTTCTAATCATGACTATGACATCTTATGCAATGACTTTGAACAAGATGCAGAAACCAGGAAGATGCAAAAACATGCATTCTTCTTCAAAAATTT
>VXBB01020593.1:127433-153153 GCA_013399915.1 Illadopsis cleaveri | reverse complement strand
CCTTCCGGGGCAGCGCCTGAGGAGCTGCGAGGCGGGCGGGGTGGTGGGTCACGGCACCGGCATCGGCGCCGCACCGACACCGACACCGACACCGGCACCGGGGGCACCGGGGCGGCCGTGGGGCTGCGCTGGGAGCGGTGCGGGGGCCGGAGGGGAGGGAGGTGGCCGCGCAGCACCTCTTATTGATTCCTCAGGTTTAAATATATAAATAAATAAATGCTGTAATTGCGCGCACAGCCAGCCCTGGGACGGATTGGCTCGGTTTGCTGTAACTTTTGTAGCACTCGATGTCACGGTGTTACTTTAGGCGCTGNAGTAAAGGAATAAGGTTCTTACTTTCATTCCCTTTAGCATGGAGTTAGCAGTACTTGGACCTGAACTGGTAATTTATACTGATACAAGTTTCCTTTCAAGCAGGCATAGACAGGTGTGCTGTTCAAATGCACTTGCTAAGCAAGGAAAACAGACAATGAATTTCCCTGGCAGCTCTGCTGATTTCAACAAAAAACCAGAAAGCTTATTGGATCTGAACCCACATATCTTAATACCAAGCCACTTTTAACAGAGCAATAAATCTTTAAAAATTAGTTTTTCATTTCACTAAATACAAATATACTGTAGAATTAGCAGAACAGATTAAATTAATTACTGCTAATGTTAACACCATTAAAGACTTATTCAGAGAACTCTTTTTGCTCATTACACTATACATCACTTTGTCACTAGGCCTTAAAGTTAAAACCAAAAATCCATGAATATTTAAAAGTCACAAATAAAATGCTTGTTAAAAATATTAGTATCAAACCACAGTTAACAACTTTTTCAACACTTAGTAAAATCTTTTGATTTCTACACTATTTCTTCATTGCAATAATAGCATTACTTTCACAGTCCAACAACATTCCTAGTGATTTCTAATCATGACTATGACATCTTATGCAATGACTTTGAACAAGATGCAGAAACCAGGAAGATGCAAAAACATGCATTCTTCTTCAAAAATTTCAAGTTTAGATAAGCACTCAAGCCAAATCAGTACTGAGACACCTTCTGATGCCTGTATGTCTTCAGATCTATCCTTGCTACCTTTACGTGTAGCGATGTCACAGCAAGGGCAGTCTAAAATAACGAGGAAGTGAGCACGGTATCACTTTCTTTCATACACACAGCACCCCCTTCAAGAGCCCGGAGGACCCCGGCCCCTGGCAGGCTCTGCCCGCGGTCCCAACCCACTGACCCGACAGAGCTCTCCATTAGTCTCAGGGCTCGCACCTCGAAGGTCCCTCGGGTTTGCTCGGCGACGTGGAAGAGCAAACGCACCTGTCTTGGCAGGCATGTGACGGACGCAGCTAACCTAGAGGAACGTCCGAGGGCTTGACAGGTGACACGAGATGAGACACAACCATCAGACACGCCGAGCAACGAAGAGGCGGTCAGGCAGCTGGGACCGCTCCCCGCGCAAGACCTGCCTCCAACATAGCCACACCAGGGACAAATTCATCGCCTCATCTTTTGTTTCTAAACTCGCACTCCGCTCGTCCACCCCCGCTCCCGCCCCAGCCCCAGAGTAAGGCAGCGATCCCCCTCCGTGTCCGGCCTTCCCCGCCCAGAAACAGCCCCGGGCCGGAGCCCCCCGTGCCCGTGGTGGCCCAGCCGCCACCGAGCTCCCTTGCCCGGACCCATGGGGAGGGAGAAGCAGGTCCTACCGCGGGGCACGACCCAGCCCGGCTCCGGCGGGAGGAGGCCAGACAAGGGGCTGCTCCGGGGCCCGGGGGGCTCCACTGCGAGGGGGCGGCAGCGGAGCCGGCCAGGCACACCGCAGGAAGGAGCCGGGGGAGGGGGCGAGAACCAGCACCCACCTGGGCCANGGAGTTGGGCTATGTTAGTAAGGTTTGCGACTGAACGCAAAGGCGGGCGCTGTGCACATTAAAAAACAAAGATACAGCACAAATAATTTGGGAAACCAGAACCAGAGGAGGTGCCACGCCTGTGCAGGTTTGTGGAAACGCTTAAAACTCCTGTTAGCCAGTGCAAAAAACCCCACACCTTTGTTCTTGCTCTCACTACCTCCGTGTCACCGTGTCTGTTCCCTCTTCACAGACCAATACCTTTGACAGATCTTGGACCAGAAGACACTGTGATCTACAATTAATCTTGAATATGTAGGTTTTGTCCCAACATACACAGAAACGCACTGCTCACAGTTAGAGAAGTCAGCAGCTTGCATAAAATTCAGCTTTGTCTCTTCTCGTTATCCACCTGCTTTGGCCATAATCTAACTTCTGAACTCTTCACCAAACAATGCCTTGCACCATGTCGCTTCATAGAACAGGTTTGTCTACGTCTCTGACTTTCTCAGGAGTTGTGCAACTCCTCTTTTGACTCCGTTTCAGTTACCTCACGATAAGGAGAATAGAAAATCTTGCTCTCACAGTTGCTCACTTTCTTCCCTTCCCTGGACAGTTACTGCTTTGTAGCAGAAATGTGGAAACTAAATGGATCACAGTACTACACTATCCTAACATTTGTTTAATCTGTAGGTTGTGTGAGAACTAAAAAACGTGAAGTCCAAGCAGAAATTTTCTTCAGATGGACATGCTGGAAAGGTGATAATACCTAGAAGGAAAAGGGTGGATAAAGAGCAACTATGGTTTAGCATTTGTACCACCACAGCTGTTGGCTCCTGTGCATGTGAGTCAGGACCCAGAGGACTAGATGGACAAGCAGAGCAAATGGGATTTTCCTATATCTGAGTCATGTAATAGGTGAAGTCATGTCGCAAACACTGTCATCTAACACACAGTATGTGCTCATATGCCATAAACATAATCTACTAATGGGCTTCAAAGCAATGGGCTGTTCTTAAACCTTCAGGTCACAGGACTGGCCTCAAAGTCTGTTCAGGTGCAGTTGTTGATCCCGATCTGTGACTGCACATTCAACTAAATATTGTGCCTTGCAATTTTCCCCTAGTCTTTTCAGCAGTATCTGGATGAACAAGAAACAAAGTTTCAAAGTGTCTCTTCTTCGGGGTCATTTATTTTTCTCCTCCCTCTAGCTCTCACGACGCCTTCACCAGTAGATTTGAATGGCTGCACTGAAATTATGCCAGGATTTGTATCAAATTAGGATAGCACAAGGTCTCTTTGACAGTCAAGTTCAACATCTTTATCAGAGGTGAAGTGCTGTGTTTGTTCATGTGTGAAATTGATCATCCTTACTGTTTATCTGAGTGTTACCTTACCCAGCTCATCCAGATTTACTGACAGACCAATTCCATATTTAGATACTGGAGCTGCACTTTGTGGCTGTTATAGATCTTTCTTCGGGGGATTTTCTTGCTTCTTGAGACCTTGCTGTGTTGTATTCCTGGTGAGAATTATTGTTCTGTTGTTGTTCCTTCTTGTTCTCACTACATAGATGTTTTGAGTCCATGACATATTTGTTGCTGCTCATATTTGCAATCATTTCTGTCATCCCAAACTGAGATTATTGCAGCTCTGTCCAGATACTGCATCAATTACAAGTCTTTCAAAGATTACATAGCTGCTTTACAGACTTTTGTAAATTACAAACTTTTATTGCCTTAAGTCCTTTGATGGCATCTTCATTTCTATTAGATCTTGCTAAACTCTCCTTATGTCAACTTTGAAGTCAAAAGCCTTCTGTGTTGATTTACTATACCTCACATTCCTTTTAAAAATTAGATGCTGCTAGCATCTTTTAAGCTTTTCCATAAATGTTTCATCCATAGATAAAATTTGTAAAATTATTATTTTGGTAACTAAACTTTTCAAATTGTTTGCTTCAGCATTTTTATATGGTATTATAGAGCCACTGCAGGGCATGCTAAATGCATGGCTTTTCTGAGGCAACAGTATTTAAAAATTAGGTCATATAAGTACTTTGGAAAGATTCTTAATATTTTAAGAGGAAATAGATTTGAACTGCATCAGATATACAGTAGATTGTATTTCCAGAAGTTCTTATTGCACTGTCCTAATATATTTCGGTGTTGACTCATAGACCACTCTTGCTCCAGTTCCTGAATTCTTACAAGATGATACTGACATGTTTTGGTGGCTTTTATAATGAAATTTGGACTCTGCAAGTCAAGTGCTTTTGCCCTTGGCCTGTGTTGATTTAGGCAGTATTCAATTCTGTAAGCAGGAGTGCAGTCCAGTCACATACATTTTAATAGCAGGGTTTTTTCCCCTGTAGTGAACTCTGGTGAGGTCTTGCCTCGAGTCCTGTGTCAGTTCTGGGCCCCTCACCACAAGAAAAGCATTGAGGTGCTGGAGTGTGTCCAGAGAAGGGCAACGGAGCTGGGGCATGGTCTAGAGGGTAAGTCATAAGAGGAGCAGCTGAGGGAGCTGAGGTTGTTTAGCCTAGGGGTCATCATCTTTTCCCATGCAACTGGCAACAAGACAAGAGGAAATGGCCTCAAGCTCCACCAGGGAGGTTCAGGTTGGACATTGGGAGGAATTTCTTAATGAAAAGGGTTGCTAATCATTGGAATGGACTGGCTGGGGAAGGTGGAGTCACCAGTGCTAGTCACTGTTCAAGAAGTGGCTGCACTTTGTGCTGTGGTCTAGTTGACAAGGTGGTGATTGATTACAGGTTGGATTCAGTGATCTTAGACATCTTTTCCAACCTAATTGAGTCTGTGATTTATCTGATTAAAACAGTGCTTTCTTATTTATTTTGTATTCATTCTTAATATCTGGACCTGACAAAGAGAGGAGTCTCAGGGAATAGAATGCCAAATTCTACATTTGTGTTTCTGCAGTTTCCTTTCATATGCTATTCAGAGGCTGTGAAACTTCTCAAGGCCATGAAATAGAGACTTATATCTCTTTTTCAAGTTCAAGTTCTTTTCTTTTCAAGTTCTTTTTCAAGAACTTTGGAAGTTTTTGCATTTCATGTGTAGTTTGTCTTCTCATCAGGGAAGTCTTCTCTGGCTGGTATGAGGTATGTCTACACCAGCACAAAGCCTGGATGTGTTTTTGGAGATGAATATGGACTCAGATCCTTAATGTTTCGACTATAACTTTACTCTCGCAGTAAACATAGGAGAGTGTACAGTTTCTCTTAAAAATAAAGTCATAGCAACAGCCTCAATCACAGAACTTTACAGTCACTTTGTTTTGTAATACAGAAGACCTTTGATATTCCTGTAGACACCATTTAACACAGCTATAGGTGAGGGCTGCACTAGAAACACTTTTCCTGGTTTATGACTGCTGTGAAAGCATGTTTCTGGTTGAAGTGCAGTGCAGAAGCTTGTGCACTTTCTCTGCTATACGAGACTACCTACAGTAATTGTATTCTGACCCACATTTTCCCAAATCCATTTTACACTAAAAAACCCTTCTTTTTAAAAATAAACCCCCACACATTTAGGCTATGACAACATTTCAGAAGCTGGAAAACAAATTTACAAAGAGAGTTGGACTTAGTGTGCTACCTGAACAGAATAACTCCAGTCACATCACATTCTGTGTCCCCTCATGTGTGGCATGTTAGGTAGAATAACCCTTTGTATATCACATCAAGAAGTTTTTGTTTTCACAACCAAACAAACCTCCTGCATACAGTAAAGGCCACACAGCAGCTACTTATGGCCAGATCCTGCCCTTCTTATGAAAGCACACCTTCACAGTACAGTTAATAGTTGGGGTTTTTTTTTTCAGAAGGAAGTGCAAGGTTGAGCTGGTTTAAACCAGTAGTTTACTGCTTCATTGAGTATTGTCATTAGTTGTGATTTCACCTAAAAGTCAAAAAGAAAGTATAAATCCAATAGTAAATAAAGGTGTCTTGCAACTGGACATTTTAATTCACATAGTGAATTTTTCCTGAAATGACTGCTGGAATATGACAAACTTTCTGCTCTTACAGGGAAAAGTGGAGCAGAACTGGCCATTCAGGAATTCTTTTGATGGCTATTTATATTGTAATTTGGTTTTCCTCAGTTTTATAAATTGTCTCGTCTTTGTACAAATAAACCACTGACCAGGTTAAAGGATCTGTGAGTTCTAAGTAATATTCTATGAAGAACAGGGTAGTTGTTATGACAGTTGGCCAGTAAACTTTTAAAGGTAATACAGTGAGTTGCAAAAAATGTAATTTTAAACTTAGATATCTCCTCTGACCTTACTTAAGTTTGAGCTTGCTGTCTGAGGTTTTATGTAGTTTATTGTTATAGATGCTAGATATTTGGTCCTTTATCATTTGAATATTGAAAGCCTGAAAAACAATTTTGCAAGTGAAGATTCTTTTTGGGCCTCACAAGTATATATACTAATTCAGTTCTTCTCACAAGTTGCTGTTTTGTGTAACCAAATTGAACTGGTTTCATTTTCCTAAAAAAGGCTGTCACATGCAGTTCCTGTAACTTCTTGGTGATTGTTTCCCTGGAGAACCATCAGTTTGTTGAATGTACACCCATCTGTTTCCAGGTTATTACACCTGTAATAAACGAGTGGGATATAAATCTGATTAAGGGCCTCAGAACTGTGTACACTTGACTACGTGCTGTGTCCAAAACAGTGTCCAAAGAACACCATCACAATGTCAGACTTTTAAAAATTAGGCAATGTGTGCAGCTGTGTTTTTGCTTCCTTGTGGGCACCAAGTATGATAGAATTAGGTTGCCTACCATATAGCATTTTTCTATTTTGTGCCTTTTGGGGGACAGAATAGAAGCCTCTCACAGGAGGAAATGGTTATTTGAAATCTCTGCATGCAACAAGTACCCTTTGCCTTAGTCATTTAGTGAGTAAATACTTCGATATTCTTAAGGCATTTGTCCTTGTGTTAGTTGATACTTCATTAGCATTAGTGGAATTATGTCTATTTCTTTTGCAAGAGAAGCAATGGAGTTTCATTTTGCTTACAAGGAAATGTGGGTTGGGTCTGCAGCAGGCCTTGGTACTGCACAGCTTGGATTTGTGGCAGTTGACGATGAAGAATCTTGGTGGTGGGTGAATCCAATTGCATCTGTCTCTCTGTCCAGGTTTCCTATGTGGTATGTGATGGAAGCAAGTGGACAAACAGGACCACTTGAGATCCACTCTGAAAAAGATGCTGGCTAAACTTTTCAGTGTGAAATGACACTTATGTGACTGAAGTCACAGTGACTGGGGAATAGTGCTAAATAATTTGACAGATGCTGGGCTTGTGTCAGTTGTGTTCCATAAGCCAGTTATTACAACTGCTATTGGAAAACTTGTGGGTGGATGGTGCACCTTTGCCTCAGCCACAACAGTGCTAATTCAGAAATGTTCAGTTAAGTCCATGCTGCAAGTTCATAACCAGGACACTGACAAATACTCCATTTTGCCAACACAGCAAGTGTTTCAATGTTTCAGTGCAGAGGCAGAACAGGCAGGCATGTACAGATGCAAAACTTTAAAGTGTGTCCCTCAAAATCCTCAAAATAACAGAGTTGGAGGGAGCTGCTTGCTTCACTTTGAGTTCATGTCACTGAACTTTTTTTTGCTAGACACCTTTCATGCAGAATGTGCATATTCAAGGCTAGGAGAAGCCATCCTGTTCTTTTCCTGTAGTTCAGTGATTAGAAAGCCTGAAATTCGCTTGTGGAGGACATGGGTTTCATTTCATCTTCAATCTGTGTACTCATAAATTAGTATTTTCTATGTGCTTAGGGTGTGCTGTAGCCATCAAGGAATTATTACAACTTCCTTAAGCTCTGAAATCAATCCCCTGAAATTGTTTAATTGATTCTCTGGGCTGAACTTTTAAGAGTAGAATTAGCTTGGTGGGAGGTACATGTGAAAGCGGCCAGAGCTGTTTTGGGAACATCACTGAAGAAAGAATTTATGGAATGTATGCACCTTCCTAGCTGGAAAACAACCAAGTCAGAATTTTTGAAACAGTAATTTCAGATATAAGGAAAGTAAGTGTCCATTTTCAGCATCTGAGCCCTCTTGTTGGAATAGCCAGCATGACTTGTCTCAGGTCACAGAAGCTAACCAGTGACACAGAGATGGGGTGAGGCTTTAGCATACAGACAAATACGTCAGACTGCGGAAAAATCAACATGGATGGAGGAGCTTTGTCATAATTATTAAGTTCTTTGACGAAATCAACAAACTGATAAACCGGGTGATGCATTCATTGTGGTGATTTCAAAAGAGCCTCTGGCACTGTCTCTCAGCAGTTCTACTAGAATACCAGCTGTCACAGGCTAGGAAGGAAGCCTCTCCTGTGAATTAGTAACTAGCTTAAAGAGAAGGGTTAACAAGGTAGCAATAAATAGTCATTTTTCACAATGTGGGAGAGTAGATTGGACTCCCGCAGGGATTCATGCTGGGACTTGCACTAGTTAGCATATTCAGAAATGGTCTTGGAAAGAGACTTGAGTAAAAGCAGCAGCACAGTTTGCTGCTAATGCAAAATTCTGTGCAGTAGTACACTACGAAGCTGACAGCAAGGAGTTTCAAAAGGATCTCCTTCAGCATGAACAGCATGAGTGTTAGACTAGAAGCGGAAATTTGGTCTTTAACTGCAAAGTAATGCAGGCAAAACCAATAAAGGAAATAAAAGCAAAGCAGTGCATTAGCAGCTAGTAAATTGAATGGAATACAGTGGCCTTTGGTTCTGGTTTTCCCTAGCCAATGATTTACGGAAAGCTGAATATATATCAAAAAAGACTGTGCTGTACCTGACCTGTTCTTTCTACCTTTGACTGTTTATTCCTGGTCATTAAGTTCAGAAATGAGTTAGGGATACTTGTGCAGTCTGATGCAGTATGGCCATTTGGCAGCTAATACAGGATAGAGAAACCAAGATGGTCACGGGGCTGGAAAAAATGGTGTATTGCCTTAAGGAGGCAGCTACAGGAAGAACTCACTGCTGTTGCTCACATGAAAAAATGTGCCAGATTCTTCTCAGAGGTGCACAGTGATAAGCTGAGAGAAAATGGACACATCCTGCTAAGTTCTGCCTAGATTCAGAGGTTTATTTATTTCTCTTTCTTGTTCTCTTTCTCTCTTTCTCTCTTTCCATCTCTCTATCTCTCTTTCTGTCTCCTTCTGTCTTTCTTTCTATCATGAAGGTGGTCAAATACTGTAAGCAGTTGCCAAGAGAGGCATGTGATCTCCTTCCAGGGAGATACCCAGAGTCTGACTGGGCATGTTCCTGAGCAATCCAATCTGACCGGCCCCACTTTGCCTGTCCTAAGTGGCCTCCAGAGGCCCATTGCAACCTATGGCTTCTGGCTTCATAAGATGGGTTCTTACCATGTGCTTCTGCCCTAACTATACATTATTTCAGATGGCATATTCATGACAGAAGTGGAATATATTTGCTCCAGGTTAACAGCTACATATTAAAACTCAATTCAAGAGCATTGTGGGACTAAGACCCTTTGGATTTGGCATAAACAAAGCCAGAGTCAGCTATGGTACTTTCTGTCTAGTGCCTTGACGAAGTATTAAAATACTTTGTAAAATGACAAGAAGAGGAGTTGATTGTCAGGGTGCAGCTATAGCCGGAGTCAGTAAGTGGTACTGTTGTCTGTTCTTAAGGTTTTGGGGTTTTTACTTCCAATGTCTTCTTTAAACAAATGACATAATTCATTTGTCAGACACTGAATGATGGAGAAGAGAACCTGGCACAGCATGTGCTGCCATGTCCCATGATGTGTTTGTATAGGTACATATTCTCTGCATCTGGATCAAACCTGTCTCCAACAAGAAAGTCAGTAAAAAGATGTTCTTCACCCTGACATGTCTAACTAGGGTCAGTGCTTCTTAGTACTTGGGTTAAGATCTTTGAAAAGTAAGACAATGCTGTTTGTGGCTGACTGCTTCTGTTCAACACCTGGCACACATGGCATGCACAAACAATTCAGACTACAGTAACACCCAAAACTGCCCATGACTTTTTTCTCCTGTAATAAGAACTTTTATTTGTAAGCTGAAGATCCTGCCACAGCTCAGCAATTTAACAAACGTGTATTCCTCAGCAATACTTATGGAATAAGCTGAGTCCTATAGTTTTAAAGAACAAATGTACTTCAACTTAATTACAGTCAGGCCTGAATAGAAATTAAAGGGTTTGCGTGTCTGTTAGTCTGTATGTGGGTAGAAAGGCAGTGAGGTTAAGATAATAGTCTCAAAATGTATTCTCAGAAAACATTTAAAACCACAGCAGGGTGTGATTGTATGCAAATAAGTATTTTTGCAATAGCAGATTAAACACCTTATGGAATTTGTATGGAAAACTGCATGCTTATACTTGATGCAAAGTATGATTAAGCACCAGTGTGTGGAGTTTTTGCCTTTGGTCAAAAATTAAGGCAGATTTAAATCAATCAATGGTTTTTTCAGTCTTTTCACAGTGTATATTATAAATTATGAATGGTGACTACTAGAGAGAAAACATAACTTTCTCCTTGGGTCTGCATTGCTACAAGAATACGTCCTGCTATGGTTTCCAATCAGTAAATGCAGGGCAGTAGCAGCAAATCTGGTGATAACATGGCAACATGTAGGATCTGAGACAGTAAGGGAAGAAAACTGGCAAATTGATGTAAACCTTTACTAGAATAGCTCTTACTGTATGTATTTTGCATCAGCTTACAGACAGCTTTTCATGAATGGGTGAATGAAGCATTTCAGGTTCCAGGACTACATTTAAATAAACATTTTTCATGTTCAAAGATTGTTAAAATGACCCTCAGGCAACCGGATGCCTTTAGGGGCAGCAGGTACCTTCTCAAAAAGCTATCCTTAGCAGTAGTGGAAAGACCTGCATTAGGAAGGTCTGGAAAGGGTGGTAAGATCAGTCACAGGCAGATAATCGCTGTTTACTTGGCCATTTGCATAGCTAAGGGACATTACAGGTTAGCAGAATAACTTAACTGTCTTTGGAAAATACTCTTCAAAGTTAATTTCTAATCTACATTACATACCAGAGTTGTGTATCTGCCTTTCTGAAACTCCTTTCTCTTACACACAAATTGGCGTGTCCTGCGCAATGAGAGTGATACCATGGCTTTCCCTAGAAAATTGTCCTTTGCTATGCTCAGGAAGAAGTTTAAAGGAACATTTAAAGTTGCAACCCGATTTTTTTTTTCTCCTAGCAGTGATAGAACTGATTTAACAAAATCAGATATAATGGTGATTGTTTTAATCCCATGTTTTTCCTATCTGGAGTAGAAAAAAGTAAAACACATTAAAAAATAAAATACAATAAAATACTTCAAATGAACTTTTATATAAATAGTGACATAAATTGGACTCACAGCGATATGCAGTTTCTCTGGGATAGATATAGTACTTCAGGAAAAACATAAAAGCTTGTCTGAAGAAGTCAAATTATCATGTTGAGAAACAGTAAAACACACACTCTGTATTCCAAAACAATTCTGCCTACTCAGCAGTAAATCTACAGAGGGAACCCAAGCTCACACTGGCAGGATTACACTTCTGCCTCTTAATCACAATTTGTTAGTGAAAGCAGTGGTCAAAGGAAGTGCAAGGTCAGCTGTTCTGAACACTGGTAGAGCAGGCTTCACCCTCCTTTATTCATGTGCCCTTGTCCCACAGACTCCAAAATCACATCTGGACATGAGTAGATAACTAAGCATTGTGATTTATACAGACAGGTGAAAATTGGAGCACTCTGAAAGGTGTCACCAACCCTCCCCTGGAAGGCTCTCACCCCTGCTTAGGGAAAGGCTTGGTTTATGAAGCTGTTGCTGAAGTACTGATCATAGCCCAATGTTTTAAGAGAAGAAAAGCATAAATGCCAGGGGTTTTTTTTTCATTTCTCCCCATCATATAAGGAGTGGGCTTCTTCAGGAAAAAAAATAACCTTATTACCATAGGGGCAGAAACCACCAAGTGAAGGTAATGGGCCATTCAAAGTGATGAACCACTCAAAGCCCTTGAAAAAATAACTTTTAAAGTTAGAGCTGAGACTGCCAGTGTAAAAGTCTGTGGAAATAACTTTGGGCATGTTCCCTCAGAAGAGGCATAGAGAAAGAAAAGGTGATTTGTGGCAAAGCAGAATTATTGGTAATGGAATGTAAAGCTGTTTTTACACTGCCTCATTTTGCAGCCAGCATATTATTTCTCACTTTCAGGACTGCCTAAGTTCACACATAAACTAGTAGAAGCAAACTACATAATTGCTTGAAACAAGGGAAATAAAAGCAGAGTTGTTAATGTAATGATATTTTAAGCAATAATTATTTCAAGCAGAAATAATTAGATTTCCCTTCAGTACCATATAATAGCTTACATTTTAAGGCAATTTAGGGACAAAATCAAAATATATACCAACATTATTTCCTCATGCAGAAACAAGTATGGGGAAGAGTCTGAAGGATGGAGATCAAGGAAGTCTTGCTCATAAGATTTTTCCTGAAGTAGTTTGGTTCAGGTGGGACTAACTAACTTTATTAATAGAGATTTGCCCAACTGTTTGTTACTCTCTGCTGCTTCACTCCTTGCAGGAGGAGGGAAAGACGACAGAACAGTTTTTGCTTTAATTTTTAAAGCATTTTAAAGCTTTTTTTTTAAAAAAAGTCTTGTGTTTACATTAAAGAACCCTAAAGAAACAGACTTTCAAGATTAATTGAGAAAAGCTGAAGTTCATGAGCCTGCCTCTTGGGGAAGTTCATTACACTGCTAAAAAACCTTCTGTCCCTCACGGCAGAGAGCCATTATGTCAGGAGAGCCAAACTGGTAACTGTGGACGATCTTTGTGGATGATCTTTGATGGGCTTTTCCTTCTCTCTCTGTCACACTCTTGGCCTTTCCTGAGATGTTCAATTAGTTGCTGTTTGTGTCAGAGCTCAGGGTAGACTGCATATGCTGGTTTTAAATGAGATCCACTCGTCAGTGCAGACCTCTGTGAGGCAGCCTGAAATATTTGGGGTTTTTGTTTTGCTTTCAAAATTGGTGGGTACAGGATTATTTTGTAAAAGTATGAAGCAAGATGCTTAGAGTTTTTGTTCTTAAGTTTTTCTCCCAAGGTTACTTAATTCTGTACCAAACATGTACCCAGTTCAACCCTCAAACAGCCTTTTTGCTACAAATGGCAGATTCTCAGAATATTTTTTTCTCAACTCTTTTTCCATCTCTCCTTTTTTAAAACCATAACAACATTTTTCATGCAAGTGACTTCCTGGAATACTACTTTTTTAAAAGTAAGTCTGATTTGTTAAAGATGGTGAATTCATAGACAGCAGTTGCCTCTTTTACCCGCTATAGTCAGACTGAGTTGTGTTGCCACAGGATGAGAACTGTACTGTATTAAATGCTTCTTCAGATCAAAGTGGATGAAAGGTATAATTTTAGAGCTGAAAGACATTGCTTACACTTGGAGTAAAGGACTGCAATTTATTATACCACCCATCGTATATTGCCCCTTCAGATTGCAGGCCTTCAGGCCTGGAACTCTGCCTGTGCATTTTACATGTGCAGTGTTCTCAGGATACAATATAAATAATAATATCAGTGAAGGGAATAGCCCTGTGGAGCAATCCACAACTGAGTGAACCTTTCAGATATTGTGGAACAAGGCCAGCATTACTTCAAAAACATTTCTTTTTTCACAAAGTCAGTCAAATGCCTAAATTAAAAGCCCACTCAATTGCTTTGGTCTTATCAGATAAAGTACCTGTGTGTTCATTTCATATGCCTCTCATGCATTTTATCTTTATGCTTCATTTAAATATGAGAAGCAAACACATTTTATATAGTTGTTATTCTCCAATTACTACAAAAGCTTCTTGGAATCTTTGATCATGAGAATGCTACTTCAAATCCAGTTCTGCTTTGCAATTACTAAGCGTCTTCACTGAAGTTAGTTTGGATGCAATTCTAACCCCAGTAGAGTAAACCACAGTCAGTCCTCAAAAAATCTGGACTATTGCTCCTATGACTGGAGCAGTAAAGAGATCAGAATGAACCCAAATAACTAAGTTGATTTATGTGGTGGTGGGGTTTTTTTAGACAGAAATTCCTACCAAAGCTGTAATGATAACAAGCATCTGTTGTGAAACATCAATGATTTAGCATTACATGGCATTTACAGAATGTTGTTATTATTATTAAAATACAGTAGATTAGCAAATTTTATTTTTTGTATCAGGGATACTAGGATAGAGGTTCAGCCACAGCATTTTGGTTTCTTAGGGGTATTTTTACACAAGGCCACAGAGAAGTGATGTAGGTATAGAATGGCTGCTAAACAAGTGCAACATGCTTGAGTGTGCACAGCTATTCGATGATCACAATGTATCCAGAGTTGTCACAAAAACTGTCTCTACATTTAAGACTGAAACTAGCGCCCTACAGCATCAGTGTCAGATAAAGCTCAGGAAGTAACAGCAGCAGCAAAACCAAGTTACACTGCATTTTGTCTTACAGATCATTTGCCTAGTATTTGTTGAGTGGTGAAGTAGCTGTAGCATAGAACTGAGGAGAATGATGGAACTTATAAAGGGCAAATCATTTGCCAAATGTGCAAAAAACAGTGCAAAAAATAATTTTACTGTAAAGTCAACAAGAGGGCATGGAGTAGCAATGGCTAGGTGACAAACTGACAAGTGGTTTAAATTTATGCATAGGGTGTCTTCAGATTTCCAAAAGCCTTAGCTTAATACTTGCAAAGGAATGCTGTAAGTCTTAGCTACCATGAAATATGAAACATTACTAGAGTGTCCCTTCTACTATTAAAATCTGGCTTCTTCATTTACTGATTTATTACTTTCATTCACCAGAGGTCTGATGGAAATTCACTCACTTCACAAGGATCGAAGGTCAGGTTTATTTAGTGAAGTACTGAGTATTTCCATCTTCAAACACAGAGGCACAGCAATTGCAAGCTTTTAGTACCATATAGGGTCAGATTAAACTATGAACAAAGTATTTTCAGACAATGAATGCATGAAGAGTTTTACTGCTTTTCTGTTTTAAAATACACATAGTGTGTCAGCCCATTCCAAAAAGTAATGATTTTGTTTCTGGCTTTTATCTCTGAGGGGAAAAAAATACTAGAAAGAATTCATAGTCTTAGAAATGTATCTTCTTTATTCTCAGTAAATGCACAAAGACTAGGACTCATTTCTTATTTACTAATAAAAACCAAGCAAAACTCACAACACAGTTTAGTTTAAATGCAGGTAGACTGTGTTCGCTATTTGAACTGAATTGTGAATTTGAAATTCACTCAACATTATTCACTAACTTAAATAATGTCGAGTGAATCTACCAGGATGCAGGACTAGCAGCCAGATCAGTGATGAGGTGCTCCAAGAGTACAAAGTACCACCCAGGATGAGCAGCCTTGTGGTTGGTGACTTGCAGGCCTGGCAGTTGAGTGCACACCAAACCAGCTGTGCCCTCTGACATGGCCCACGATTTTCTGCCGTGATCCAAGGCAATGCCCATCTCCATCTCACACTGCACCTCCTGGCTGTTGCTGATAACAACTATACAAAGAAGATTCAGAGCAACAACAAAGCTTTGCAAAGCAGAAGATGCTTTGATCATTTTAAACACTATGTAGTGGGTGCTGGAGTTCAGTCTGTCTGGTTTAGTCCTGTGTCTTTCTTCAACATGCAAACATACTTAACCTGTAGCAAAAGGGAAAAAAAACCAGTTCCAGTTATGCAATATATATATACAGATTTATTCTACAATCACTAAAATGTTGCATAACTTCCAAAGGTAATGGGAAAATAATTCCATCTAATTTAGACATATTTATTTACTAAGGATGCAACTCTTTCCTGAGATGGTGGCTTTTTCAGCTTAGAAAAAAGCACTCCATTTGTTTTCTCTAATGCCCTAATCACTACATGAGGTTCTGTTTTTCCTTGCCTGTTCCCTGCCCAGTCCTAGAGAAGTCCTGCAGAGCTGACTGTCTACAGCTCACTGTGGGCCAGCAGCACAGGAGAGTACTTTCATGATCTTATGGTGAAGAACTAAAACTGTGTGATGCAGATTCAGTTTCACTCAGGAATATTCAGCTTACCAAATAAATGCTTTACCTACTACATAAACTTCCATAAAGAAGCCAGGAAATAACACCAAAGTTAACTGCAAGCTCCTCAAACATAACTTCTCAACATTCTCCTTTTACCTACTCAGAGTTCAGGTGGCTTGGGACCTGAACGGAACTTTAGGTGGAACACAGTTATCACTCAGGACAGTAATTAAAACAAAAATAACCTGGATTAATCCTTACTTTAAAAAACATAGAGATGCTTTTTATTAACATTCTAGATCAGAGGTTAAATAAAATGTGCCATTTGAAAAAAGCTAGTTTGTAGACTGAAAAAAAAGTGAGATTTGCCCAGCATTGCAGAATTAAGATATCAAGAAGCAAAAAATACATTGGTCTCTTCAGGTGAAAGTATTTGCAAAGCAGAAGCCAGTAGTAGATCAGATGAAATTTGTTTTCTGTCCTAAAGTAAAAAAGAAAAAAGAGGGAGATGTAGNGAAATATCAGAGGCACCAAGCCTCCTTCTTATATCGAACCTGAGCCACAGCTGGCCGGTGAAGCAGCTCAGGGAGCCGATACAGTGTGGGAATAAGAAGGGCTAGCTTCTCATTTAACAAATGAACACCTTAAAAATACAGTCATTGTTAGGGGTGGAGTAGGACAAATACTCTATATGGCAATGTTAATGACGTTCTTTTTGTGGCCTAATCACTGACATTCAAGAGATTTTTCCTAAGAAAATCAAGAAGTAAATTTTAATTTTGGATGTGTATTACCTATTTTCGTAGGCAAGACTGTTTCACTAGAAACTTACATGAATTCATGTGCTAGCTTAAAACATTTTAAAATGGAACTAGTATGAACATATCATAAGCAAATGTTACATAAATCCCAACTAAATATATATAACATGAATTTCTTATTGTTGTTATTCTTTTCTACCATCCTAATTCTCTTTTCTTCCCCCTCCTAAGTGAAAGTGTTCTTTCCTGCTGTGTGCAGGAAAATTAGAAGTTCCTACACACTTGGAAGCCAAAGGTTCATTTGTAGTATTCATTAAGCAGTAAGTAGTCAAAGAAGTTTATTAACTTTATCAACATTAAGTTGTAAAAAGTAATTACTTTTACTGGTGTAAAATCCTGCCATTTTGGACCTGCAATTGAGTGCGAGCAAAGTATGCAGTCCAGTAGAGTGTCTAAATTACATTTTGTGCAGTCATATTGTCACATAATCTTGCCCCGAAAAAGGAAAAAAACAACTGAAAACAACCTCAGAGATTTGTATTTTGAAAGCTCCTTCTCTTCCCAAATAAAGAAAAATTGTAAACATTCATGCTTTATTTTGTGCTTCCCGGCACAGCACACTTGATTTGTTGACAAAGCTGCTGAACACTTCTGTAACATGCAAGAGATAATTTGGTCACCTCTACAGAAACAAATAGAGGTGTTCTCATCAGATGACCAAGTCACAAAGCAAATGAGATCAACCAAGGATGTCACAAATATGCCAAAGTCCCAGTCATTAACCTGCTGTAGAAACTGGAGAATATTTTGGACATACCTGCCACCTGGTGTTTGGAAAACATCATGTCTGAAAACAACCTGAGATGCTCTTAAATCAGTATTAGGATGCAAACACACACTGATGTTTTTTATATGGATGAAATGCATAAGCAGCAAAAGGTTGGTGTTATCACCAGCAACTGTCAAGAAAGAAAATTAACACAGTGCTTTAATGTTGCTTCCAGTTCCATCTCTACTGACTACAAAAATTCTTTAACTGTATCTACACATCTCCTGTCAGATAATGGTACTTCTGGTGAGAAATGTCCTGGGCAACAGCCTTATAGCACTTCACAGTCTGACTGTAAACTCAGTTAGAGTACTTCACAGTCTGTTAAACTGAAACAACAGAGTTATATGAGATGGAGCTAGGCAAAAGAAGGACTAGTGATATATAATACTGGGTTCTGAGTAATGAGTCATTGTCTGAAATTACTGTGATGAGTAGTATTAATTTGTCTTAGCTAATGCCCAAGTCTTTATAGTGGAAGTGGCAATGACACTAACTAATAGTTTTGCACATTTGATATTGATGCTCACTAGGTAAAACTCATAACAGTAAGCATGTAAACTGAGACAAACCATGTTTATCTAGCAAAAGGTTACTTCAAGTGGTGGCTAAAGCCTTAGTATAGGCAATTGAACAAATCACTTTGCAATTCAGTGATATAAAACTGTACCTATAGTACAGTGAGATTTTTTTCTCCTCCTTTGCAAACCAAGATTTAAATACAATTGTGTTTCCCAATGATAACTCATGATGAAGCCAGTCTAAGGTCAATCTCAGCAATATAAACAGCATTTAAGTTTGCACTCTGGCAAGCACAAATTGGAACTATTTTTCTGGAATTGCATATTTGTAGGGCTGCCAAAAATCAACCAGAGTGTAGCATTTGGGTTTGTCTTTTTCTCCAAGGCCATGGAATTGAAATGCAACCGTGTCCTTAGGTGCCCCACTCCATTTCAGTTCTAGTAACTTTGAAAATGATACACACTAGAAGATCAACGCTTACTGTGAATTTACTGTGTACACACATGCTCTCAGGTGTTTGCATCAATAACTTTTAACTGCAGAGCACATGGGAACAAACACGACCTCTGAGATCCATGCAGTTCTTGGGAATGGCCTGTGCACAGCCAGATGCTGGACTCGATCCTTGTGGGTCCCATCCAACTCAGGATACTCTGTGACTGAGTCTATGATTAGTTGTTGTTAACTTCTCCCAGAATTTAGTTACTGTCTAATACTGGGCTCAGTTGCTTTCTCAGTATTTGAAAAAAGTGTTTTCTAAAGAAAACACAGATCCTAACATGGAACTTTGTAAAGCAAAAGGTGCTCTTCCTGTTGTCTATTGACAGCAACTACTCAGCACAGACAGCTGTGTTAGCAAATTAGGACTATTTCCTTATTATTGAGAAAGGAGCCTAATGACTCTCCCAGGATCTTTGCAGAGAGTGCAAAGGAGAAGGAAAAAAATACAGAAGTTGAAAGAAAAACTGAGGAAAACATGACCATTAACTCCAAACAGAAATTACATCAGTGGTCCAGCATGCTGATGACTACTAGCCATAGAGCCAAGATCATTGCTCCTGTATCCTAGGACACTAGGCTGTTTATTGGATGCAAACAAAAAAAAAATATTTCAGGCTCCCACAATAAAGTTGGATTTAAAAGGTACATTTCCATTATTTTTTGGTCTGTTCAAATCTGTTTCGGCAGACCTGCTCATGTTAGTCACAGCTCCTGCAGAACCTCTTTAATATTCCATTTGAGTTGGTCATCATTA
This sequence comes from Illadopsis cleaveri, assembly GCA_013399915.1. Classification (NCBI taxonomy): domain Eukaryota; kingdom Metazoa; phylum Chordata; class Aves; order Passeriformes; family Timaliidae; genus Illadopsis; species Illadopsis cleaveri. The sequence goes on along the minus strand of VXBB01020593.1, from coordinate 133,817 downwards.
CTATTATTTTAACTGACAAATAAAAATGTTGTATACACCCAAAATTGTGCATTTCATTCCCATTTTTGTTTCAGTGTGGCTCATGCATGTCTTATTCTCAGTGCACAGCTCTGAAAATGGCATTCTTCTTCATCTGCTGCTTAAAGGAAATTGGCTACTGAATAATGAAACCAAAGCACTTAGGTAGCCAAAAATTGACAAATTTGGATATTCTGCACTGCTAGGAAGGATCTGAGTGGCCACCACAGTAGAAGCTGTTCCTCAACCTATGTGTATTCATAATGCCATAAACAAGTATGCCAAGTAGCTGTTCTTAATGAAAACCCTAAGTCTATATATTGAGTGATGAAACTTTCATTTCAGTTTACCAAGCTGTATAAAAGCCCATCAATCAGCAGTTGTTTCAAATATGAAGAAATGAGTGCTTCATTCTCAAAGGATTGATAAAATCATGCACTGATTTTTTGGGGGAACACTTGCTAGTGACTGAAGAATTATGTGATAAGGCTTTGGCAGTGAGAGGGCTGTAAGAGTGGCTTCTGTGGGAAGCTGCCAGAAGCTTCCTCTGCATCAAACAGAGCTAATGCCAGATGGCTCCAGGATGGACCTGCCACGTGCCAAGGCTGAGCCCAACAGGTTGCTGATTTAAAAAGGGGAAACAAAAACCTGCTTGGGCAGGGGGAACAGGAGCAGAGGGAGGAGAATATGTGAGGAACAGCCCTGCAGACACAGTGGTTGGTGAGGAAGGAGAAGATGTGGAGCAGAGATCCACCTGCAGCCTATGGCGGACCTCACACCAGAGCAAAGGGATGCCCAAAGGAGACTCTGATCCTGTGGGAAGCCTGCCCTGGATGGGCTCCTGGGGCCCCACGGAAAGGAGCCCACACGGTGCAGGTTTGCTGGCAGGACTTGTGACTTCACCCTTCCTGAAGAAATGTAGCCCATGAGAAGCTCTCCCATTGAAGGAATTCATGGAAGAGTGTCTCTTGTGGGAGGGACACCAGGCTGGAGCAGGGGAAGAGTGAGAGGAGGAAGAAGTGGCAGAGATAACATTTGATGAGGTTACTGCAGTACAGTACAAATATGAAACAAAACACTACAAAACAGTACTGGAGTAATTTGCTGCTTCTGACCACAGTTTGTAGCACTGATGCATTTGTATGTGTTAAAGCAGCTTTGGGGCTAGAAACTCTTACCTGTAGATAGACAAGCTATTTAAAATCCCGTTTTCACAAAGTGTTTTCACTATGCTGATAACAAAGACATACCAAAAATCACTGTAACCAGACTTAAACAACTTGCATACCTTTGTATTTCAACCTCTGCCTTAACTCATGGTATACTACTTACAGTTGTTCTTAAAGCCCACAGCTGGACAGAGACAAAAACCATTAAAATAAAAAAATGCATATTTTATTTTTAGCTTTAAAGATGCATCTCTAAACAATCAGTAGAAAAAAAAAGTAAAAAAAGTAAACACCAGCATTTTGTAAAATCACATCAAACTAATACAAGACAATACAAAGTTTTCATACACGACTCAAATGCAGTTTTCAAAGGAAAAGTAGTCTGGTCTTCAAGACCACTTCCACTTGAAATAAATCGTTGAGTACCCACAGATTTTAACTATAAAACAAGTATACATTCTTTCTTTTTTCTTCCATTTATGGAGTTGATTGCCACAAACTTCAATCATTTGCCAGTGAAGTTCTCATAGTCTCAGTTCCAGAACTGAAGACAGCTCATACAATTCCATGACTGAAGTCTTTCCATTTTCAGTACACACTCAAGTCAGCACTTGTCACATATCTTTAGACTGATCATCTTCTTCAAGTTTTCGGATTTCATTCTTTAAACAGTTGATGGTTTCACGACTTGCTTTTAGTCTTTCTTTAAGCTCAGCAATTTCAAAACTAGTCTTCTTTTTGGCAGCTTCGAGCTTCTCCCTGGTTTTCACTTCAAGATCTGCAACTGCAGTGGTGATAAAAGAAAAACATATATTTTATGTACCATGAAATCTGCCTCTTTTTTTTTAAATTGAAACGGTGATTTGGATAGCAGGTCTCCTGAAAAAAAATTCTGTTACCGTTAGCCTTAGAGATTCAATGTTTGTAATCAAAATAGTATCCACATAAGAACCTGGATTAAAAAAAAAAAGCTTGTTTTGCACTCTCATTTAGCCCTCAGCCCATCAGTTTTGCAGATAGTTATACAATTCATAAAACAATTTTCTACAGGTTTTTTTTTTAAGACTCGGTGAGGAAAATAGAACGTGACATGGTGACAGCAAATACATGGGAAATTACAGAGAACTATGAATACATGGTGCCCAGTGACAGCACATGAGGCCAGAGGCACAAACTGAAATATGAGAAGTTCCCTGAGAACTTCAGGAAACTTTTACTGTGAAAGTGACCAAGTGGTGGCACAGGTTGCCCAGAGAGGTAGTGGAGTCCCCATCCTTGGACACATTTAGAAGCCACCTGGACACAGTCCTGGGGAACCAGCCGTAGGTGGCCCTGCTAGAGCAGGGGGTGGACAAGGTGCATCCAGAGGTGCATCCTTCAAGCCTCCACCATTCTGTGGTTCCTTCTCCATGTACTGTAACCATTTTCTGTGTCTCACTGGAGTTTAATTCTACATATCTGAAAGCTTTGGTTATACTGCTCTGCTTTTATATCTGACATCAAGTATTCTATTTTTTATTATTTTTTCATGCACAAGTTTTAGGATAAAGACGGTAAAGCCAACAAGTCTATGAAGGCTGCAGACACCATTCATATCCCATACATTACATAACTGTGGGCAGTGGCAAATATTATACGCTTCATTAGCACATTTTAAGGAAATATTTATACAAAGAAACCGCACTGAAAGTTTCTACCTACTCTCTGGAGAAATATCCAAAAAAATTTAAATGAAGAAAGTTTAAATTTGGATGTTTTTGGAATCATATTATTAAACATTTTCTAAACAAAAACTGTAACATACAAAAACAAAAATCCACCTCAAGACTGGCTGAACTGAGGCAGGAAATACAAGTAGCTCACATACCCACATAGCCAAGCAGACAAAGGCCAAATAGGAACCCTAACTTTGAAGAGCTCCAAACTCATAATCACTCACCACTCCTAGCTCTAGGTGTTTGCTGTCCAAAATACACCAAACATTTATTGTTGGGTGAACATAAGGTCAGGTGAGGTGGACTACAATGGATTAAAGTTTGTAATTAATAGGACAGGATTTTGGTTCAATAAATACTATTATCTTCTACTCTCAGAAAGCAAGTAAGAGATGAAATACAGAAGATCAGAACAGAAATGATACCTAAATGCATTACAACCTATAAACCAATGGATTTTTAATTTAATTTCCTCAGTTCCCTTAATATTTTTGCTTATATTTGGAGACAAATTGGATAAAAGGACACAAAAACCATTACACTGTACTGAAGAAGTATGTTATGAAATTACCTACAGTTAAAGAAGTAGAAGGGGAAAAGAGCTTTCAGACAGTACTCTTTATCCACAAAGGGTTGCTGCTTTGACTTAAACATCACTAACTGTTCTGTACTTCAGGCCTTCAAGTGTGACCTTTGCTTGCAGTGCTGAACAGGACTGCACCACAGTGTGGCCTTCCTTTATTCTCTGTTTTAATTCATTTCAAAGAAGTCAGACTAGGTGTAGTTCATGCCATCACTCTTTATAACAAGGAATTCCAAATTCCCTTTTTTTTTAGCAGCCATAGGGATAAGAACATCTTAGAAGTTTTCAGGTAAGTATTAATACCTTTGCAAAAGTTGAAGTTAAATTTAATGCAAAATTATCACTTTTTGCAGCATCCAAATCCATTGTACTGTTACAGCCCAGAAAAAAAAAGCAAATCTAACTATTGTTATTTCTAAAATTAAAATACTTTAATTTTCAACTTACACTCTGTTTCATGTTTATAAGCACCTAGTGTTAGTTGACGAGACGTTGTTAACAGCTGCTGCATCATTGCAGTAGGATCTTGAAATATCTAATGAAGGAAAAAATACATGGTATCAATAATACTCTTCAAAATAAAGTGAAGATTACATTTAGAATGTTCATACCATTTCATCATAGAATTCAGAAACTACAGTTTTCTTCCCCAGGATGGCATTGGTATCCGACTGAAAAAGCTTCAGCAAGTGATATAAAGTTACCTATGCAAAGACAGAATTTTATTAGCTTGAAAATTGTAGGGAACTAGAAATCTTGTTCTAGATATCAACAAGTAGTATTTGTTCCTACAAAATAACTGTGTAGGATTTAAAAATGCTTTAGGAATGCAAATACAAATGTCATATAGCATATATGCATATACAAATTCAGTAGAATTACTTTAAATTTAACATTAACTGTTAAAACATGCCAATTATCCAAAGGCCTTTTGACACTAAAAAAGTCTGGGAAAGTGCTTTAGGACTGGTGTGTAAAAAACAATAATACCACCTTCTCTGAAACATTTCTGAAGGGGTGATTTAACTCAAACTGACTTTCTCAATTAATCAATTAATTTAGAAAGTGCTTTCTGTGACCTTATCCCCTACCCTTGAGAAAACGAAGCACCAGGGAGGCTGTGAATTGCTTTTCACTGAAACCACTCTTAATGGGGTTACTCCTCCCCATTAATGGGGCACTGCAAATAGCAGGGTGAGGAGAGGACTGGAAGCCCTCTGTGCAGCCCTGAGGAGCTGCTGAGCACCTGGCCTGTGGCCTGGGGAGAGCACACACAGCTCACACTTCTGCCCTTCCACAAACAGGCCCAGGAGTGGTGCTGGAACAGAGCAGTACCTGACTCCCCCTGTTACTTTCTGGAAAGGAAGAATGTGACAGGCTCCAAAACAGCCTTCCAAGAACAGCAGAAAAGAAAAAACACCCAACCAGCCTTAGGACAGCTTGGTCGAGCTGTGAATGGAATTAATACAAGTCAGGATGCTACTGAGCCCAACAGGAACACCCACTGTTACCAACTGCCATGTATTCAAGAAAAATATAAAATTCAGTTTTGTGCTCATTTAGCAAAAAAATGGATTAAAAAAAGGATTGTTCATGTGACAGAAGGAACTCAATTCTTCCAGAAATAAACATCCTTTTCTTCCAAAATAGAGTAATCAAGTTTCCTACCTAAATCTGCATAAACAAACCTATAAGATATGTCTAAAACACAAGAATGGAAGAAAGAAATTCCAGTACTTTATGCAACTACAGAGTTGTTTCAACCTGGTCTTCCTAGGTAGAGACTCATGCTAGCATAGTGGCCTTGCTACTTTTTGACTGATTATGATCTAACAGAAAAAAAAATTAAAATACTCAAATATCCTAGAACTTGGAAGCTATGTGCAAGAGAAATCCTCAGCATGTGCTCAACCCATGTAAGGTATAATACATGGTCACATATTAGTAAATGTCAGAGAAGCCAAGCACCAGAAAAGCACTCATGAATACCAGGAGTGAAGCACAAAAAGAGGAAAATGTGCCCAATCCCTAAAATAATTTTCTACAAGAACGGACTTTTATTAGTTCCATGGCCAATAAGACTTATTTTGACCAGCAATTTCCTAGAGTTGTAGGTCACCATAATTAATTATCTATGCTTTGTTAAAAGTTCAATGTACTTACAGGTCTTTCATTTGGATCAATGAAAAATATCTTAATGATTATTTCAAATTCACCCCAGCCTGTTTCGGTGATTTCATATGGTGGTTTGGTAACAACTGCAATAGGCAACATAGAAGTGTTAATCCCATGATAAAGCCGGAACAAAAACCCAGTGCTAGGAACAACTGCTGAAATGCAAAACCCACCTCTTAAAGGATTACCGTAGCTTTCATGCAACTTGAATTGAATTTTTTTCACATATGCAGACATGTCCTAAAACAGAAACATTGTTATTTCTGATTATTCAGCACACCAAGCTTCCATTCAGTCATCTATGCTACATGCCTACATTCCTTCTGATTTTAAACAGTATTTCTTCTGACTTTAAGCACGGAAGGAAAGCAAAACGGTAAATCCAAACATTAGTTCCGGCACGCAAGTCTGTTAGTATTTTGTCCCCACGAATGTTCTCCAGTCTCCTCCTAAACTGGAAAGATCACTCCAGAAAACATAAAAGGAAGCATGGATTTTCCGTGGTTTTCCTTTTTGGAAACCCACCAGCCTATGTGTTTTCTCTGCTTACAGCCAAAGACCCTCCCGCCCTTTCCTCGAATCCCGGCTTTTCAAACCCCCACGTCCCGGTGCCGCTCGGCTGGAAAAGACCTCTAACATCACCGAGTCCAACCCTTAACCCAAGGCCACCACTAAGCCATGTACCCAAGTGCCACATCCACAGGCGTTTTGCAGAGTTCCAGGG